>JBAIZL010000002.1:37320662-37488162 GCA_036971475.1 Prosapia bicincta
AATACGTACGGAAGTGCAGTAATTGGATACAAACAATCACTGAGAATATTATTTCAACAGCACATTCAATTTTCCTTGATAGGTAGTTTAACATTATGAACAGTAAGCATTGTGTATAGGTTAGGTAATGTTATCCGGAAATTTTCGTTATCCGGCAACATTCCGACCCCGAGGGTGTCGGATATTAGAGGGTTTACTGTAATTGGTAACATTTATGATTATTAGCCCACATAAACAGGCCACGCCTACACTGTTTTTTAATACAAACTATATCGTGTTTGGTATCGTTCCTCTTATATTTTGATGCACTTCTAAAATAATTGAAAGAAATTGAAAATTATAAATACGATTTTATATCATACTTACTTAGTTTAGATCCTATTACGTAACTCATTGAAGTAACAGTTGCGGGTGGCTGCAAGTGATAAGACCCGACAGAGCCAGCCCGGTTTTAAAAGATAGGTTATATATAGAAACCAAAGTGTAAACAAGGAAGTGTTAACCAAATATTAACCAAACAGTAGTCGAAAAAAAATGTTGCAGATGTAATCAAAGTGTTGGAATGAACGATAAAGTAGGAATAAAGGAATAGCGCACCTAATTGGCGATGTACTGTAGAACCACCCAAAAGTAGTAGCTTGCGTTGAAAAATAATTTTTTTAATGAAATCCAATGACAATGCCACGTAAACTCGCGTAGTACTTGCGTACGAAAGTGCAGATCGTAAAAGGAAATGCAATAGCTTTCAGTTGCCTATAAAAACCAGCTTTCTCTTCCTTACGTTTATCACAGCAGCAAGGAAATATTAACGCAGTCAACTCAGTTGGTTTCTTACAAATTCTACTGTTAATGATTTCATGATCAAATATTTAGATGCGAAGAAGTATTTGTCTAAAAGTAACAAAAAGCTCACCCTTGCAAAGGTCTCGAGGATTATTTTTCAACCATCTTAATCCGTGGCTTTTGTTTCTTGTGTGTTCCCTGTCATTCAAAATTAAACTGCATTACACTAAATTCTACCAAATCTATGCCAAACTGATATTACTAATACTTGCCATTCATAGTCGTATGTACAATGAATGAGTCGTACATAGTCGTATCGTAGATACAATGCGCTTCAACAGGAGACAGCCCATTCTTCCTCTGACATTAAAGTTGTACCTAGACGACTGTTTAAACAGGGACTAACGGTTAGAATGGTATAGCTTGCATGCAGTAAACATCAAGTGATTCTGATTTGTGAGGAAAAAACATTCTGAATTTAAAATATTGTTTAGTGTAATTTTGAGGCAATGTCTTTTTCTCTTTATGGGTCAGTCGTTTGGGAAGATATCAAAATTATCAGGGATCAAGTCATTGAAAAATATGGAGTATTGAGGTTACGATATTTCAGTTACGTTCAACTGAAAAGGACATAAATACCAATATTATATATATATATATATATATATATATATATATATATATATATATATATATACACACACACACACACACACGAAAAATAGTTTATACCCGATGTTCCTCCGTTCATATCGTAGTGCACCGACGTTCACTAGGGTTCTCATCTAGGATTGATGAGGTGAATCTAACATTTCAAGTTTGAATAAACTACACATTCATGCAGTACATGAAGTTTTTTTGCTCAACAAAATGTAAATTTATCATGTATACATACATGTGTATATATATATACGCGCACGCGCGCGAACACACACACTCATTAATACGACCGCATTAAACACATCCGTCAATTTATATTGGTTTAGACAATCATATTAATGTTATTAGACTCTTACTCACTAGTCTAAGCCAATCCCTCAGATGAGGAGGAGTGGATGAGTAATATTTACAATATTCCCGGAATTTGTGAGTAGCTTCTGAGTTTCCTGCTCATGATCAATAGATGGAAACCACTAAGGCAGATGGAGTAGGAGCCTTAACATGAATCCACGAACCGTTCTTAAAGAAGGTATTTTAATGTGAGGCATACTAAGAACTAATGCGATACACTGATTTCTGTATTGGGGAATGAAATCGTCTTCTTCAGCTTGCTGGGTCTATTTACACAATCGCAAAGCAAAATAGGACTAAAAATTATTCAAATACTGATCAGACATAAAATGTCTTTTCTACGTTTTAGACAACTTTAAATTAGTTTAAGCATATTATTCTGATAATAAAGTTGTTCCTTTTAAAATCAGTGCTTTAGTACAGAGGTTCGACTAATTGGCCATGTAGGCTATTATTTTTATAACATTATATAAATGAATATAAAGTTGGTATTAAAATTATTTAATTACTTGTACATTTTATAAAAATACGTCAACAGCCCTCAAGCCTTTATTCTAGACAGACAACATATATGTCTGGTCAATGTCACAATCCATTTAAAAGGTATTCAAATTATTCACCTTCGATAAGTTATACAGAACCTCACTTTAGTATCAATTGACATTTTTTGATGATATAATTACACACACGACACGACAGAAACCTTGAATCCTTAAATGTGAATCTTTCTTGATAACCTTTGTACTGCCAAAAAACTCGTTTCATCGCGTGATTCATCCGTCAATGGAAAAACAAATTGCCTTGTTGAAGTAATCCATAAGACCTGCTTCATTTGGTCAAGAACACGCCCAGGTTAGTTACGTTAGTTAGCTTTAGGTGGAATAATTTCGGAAATATTAAGTCCGACCCGTATTAAATCTCGCTCGTTTTATGAAATGTTAATCACCTCGACACAATTGCTACAGTCGTGCCAGCGCAGATCATATCAAAGGACGGAGCTGCATGCTACACGACGACCTGACAACTTGATGCTAACATTTTTAATGAATCAATTAATAATTACCAACACTAGACTGAATTTTTTAAAATAGTTATTAATTTATTTACTATTTCTTTTCCTTTTCATCAAATAAGTACCTTTCGTAAATCTTTAACTCTGTTCCTCATCACATCCAATCAGAGTCTAGTTCGAATTTATATTTAAACTAGGAATAATAATCCCTTTCTATTATGCGCTATAAATAAAGAAATCTATCTAAGTACTGTATACCACGCTAGCTTTAGAATTTATTATAAGAGAAAGGATGTCTTGGAGTATAGAAAAGAGAAAGATTTTGAGGTGCTTATAAAGTTATACGTTACAACTAGAAGCCAGAGATAATTTTTCACTCAAATTTAATGCGATCCTACTTCGATGCCACCAACGGTATTTTATTAATAAATTTATATACATATTTTATTAATAAATTTATATACAAAGTTACAGAGCTGTTTGTTTTTGTTTTCAACATTTGTATTTTAATTGACTGATACAGAAATACCAGTTTTTGTTGACCACCTTCAATTTATACAAAATTATAAATTTTTGCGTCTAGTAAAATTTTAAAAATAGTGAAGGTTTATAAATATAGGCCTACAAATATAAACGTTTCAATACAACGATATTATTTTTAAAAAATGTTAGTAGAAAGTTTAACATTTTTAAAAATATTTTGACAGATTTTACAGACTCATATCAATCACCCTTCATGAGGTTGGAGCAGAAGTCAAGATCAAGTTTGTGACAGAAGTCTTTACAATTCAAGGTTTGTCCTCATGACCAACAAATTTATGAGAACCGTTATAAATTTCTCCGTTATAAATTGTTTACTCTCTTAGCTCCGAGTTCTTCGCAAAGGGACAAACAATGTTTTAACTATACACGCTACTTAACATACACATAACTCTTGCCAAAGATGGAACGCTTGTTATTATCTTATTGTAAGTGGTGTTGGAATAAAAGCCATTGTTATAGAAATTACTGTTATTAGAAATATTACAAAACAAAATTTAGAACACTTTTCGCCATTTTAAAATATTTCTATTTGGATCCAGTTTAGCCATATGAGCACAAAATAAGTATTTTCTTTTGTATTACATCTTCAAAGTATTTTCTTTAGGCCTTCTCACCACATTCATTGACTGCACAATAACATTTCGATTTCCTTGACTAGTATCGTAAAACGACATAACCTTTAACGACTGTCCGAGAAGCGTGTCACAAAAAGTCAACTTTCATTTGCAACACTTAAATTTCGAAACGCGTCTAGTATTGCATTATATCGCGAAAATCGTTTTGTAAGAGCTTCTTTTATTGTTTATTTTGACCTGATATGTTTATTGTTATGACAAACATTAGTTTTAGTGCACAAAAGAGGAGAAATACATATTTGAAAATACTTTGGTTTTTAATAGTTGATTGCTGTACGTATATTTAATAGTATAATACTTGCCGACTATGCTACAGAATTAAGTAGGCTTGTAACTTAATTTTATATCTTAAAATAACATTTAAGGTAAAAACAGAAATCTACACAACTTCTTTAACTCTCTGGTTGACTGCTAATTGTACTAATTTATTTACGTATACATAATATATAATGAACACTTTTATATAGGATTTTCCTATTAGGCCTACGTACCTTGTCCTTCATGTAGTACTTATTACTTCAATCCGATCGACATGTAGCTTTGGTAAGTTCTTAACCATCCCACTAAGGTTCCTGGCACATTTGTTGCTTAATTGGGGGCTCTAATGTCAATATTTTCAAAAAGGGAAATTAAAAGTGCGACTACTTTTCTGCCCGAACATTCGATTACTACATCAAAATATATGAATTATTAAAATAGATAAATTTGAATACTGAATTTATATGGAAAACTACTAATATTCTAACGTAGCATTCAGACACATTGGCATTAAGAATTATTAATATAGATAAATAATACAATAATTAGATGCAACTAATAATAAATAGTTAAAGGTAATCACGCTATGACGTACAACTGACACTTAATTTCAGTGATATTTAAAATTTCATACAACAATTTTTGTAAGTGTATATATAGGTTAGTTTTACACGTAAGTTATAGTATTTTATTTTTGTTAAATGATAAGTTATGATAACTTAACATCGTTAAGTTAAAATGATATTGAAATGAATACGTCTTTAAATTATAAGATAATAAATATATTAGATTATAAAATAAATGTTACTAAATGAACTTAGTATAATAAAAATTGATTATATTTTTGTGTGGTCTCTTATTATTTGAATGTAACACATGTAGAATTGGACTATTGTTTTGCTTGGAGAAAGACGCGAATTGTGTTATTTTTACAATGAAATTCTAGAAATACTTATTTAAAATTATTTAGTAATCTATGATGCCGAATGATTTCATAGACATTGAGCAGTGGCTATAGTTGTTTTACCGAAACCATAAGTAAATAGTGAGAGTTCGTAAAATCATTTCTTCGAAAACTCAAATAGGATTGAAATCGTATTGGGAGATGTAACTATCCAAAACCACTGTAATAAATAAATAGAATTAAAACGACACAACTTAAAGTCAATCCTTTCATGACGATTTTCTGTAGCATTCGTTTCTTCTGATATTGCAGCAATACGCAACGGGTAATTTAATGCTAGGTGAATCATAATAATTTTTTTATGTTGCTATCTTCAACATAAGTTAATAATCAAGCATTCTTACACTTTTAAATATTAGAAGAATATTTATTATTAGAGTTTCCGTTTCAAGACGGAACAAACTTGAGTGTAAGATGAATCGATGTATTAGAGAAAAGTAGGCTCGCGTAGAGAAAATATAGAATGACTTTAATAATAGGCTTATATTTTAGGAAATTATTATCTGTAATAACGTGTGCAAATTTTATTACACTTGATGGTTGTATATGTTCGTGGGACCTAGTTGTATTTTTTTATTGTTTAGTTTCATAAGGTTTGTTGTTTTTATTGAGTTTATTTACACCGTAGTTAGGTCTTGCAGTTCTTGCCCCACTTTCTATGAAGGCCAAACATAAAGATCATCTTGCACACAATATCAAGACACTTTAAGGAGCTTTTAAATCTTAATGTACAGTAAAACTCTACTAAAAACAGATAATATGTGTGTGTGTGTGTGTTGTGTGTGTATATATATATATATATATATATATATATATATATATATATATATATATATATATTATATAAATTATTTGGATATTACAATTACTAGAAGCAATGAAAATTTTTAATATAACATATATAGAAAACCGACGCAGACAAATCAAATAATACCAAATCATTCAAATCATCCTTATAACAAAAAAATGGCAGCTCTGTATAATTTATTATATATAATGTACAAAATACAAATGAACACAAATGATCAAATGAATGAGAAAAACATAATATATCAAATTGGATATAATAGAAAAACTATAGATAAATTAAATAATAACTTAATAAGAAAACAGTAAATCAACAATAATTTTGTAAATAATACAAAAGAAAAAATTTGAACAACTTTTACATTCACTGGTAATGAAACAAACAAATTTACAAGATTATTTAAAGAAAAAAAAATTACAAATTACTTACAAAACTGATAATAAAATGTAAAATATAGACTAATAAACCATAACAATAATCAAAATAATATGCACGATAGAAATGGTGTATATAATATAAAATGTCAAACTTGTAATAAATTATATGTAAGACAAACAAAAAAGAAATAAAAAGAAAGATAAAAAGAACATTTAAACGCTTATAATTAACCAAACATATACAAATCAAATTTTGCTACTCATTGTATAAATAATGGACTCAGATTTCCTGAAATAGAAAATATGAAATTGATAAAAGAATTAAACAAAGGGTTAAAGATGAATATATGTGAAACATTAGAAATTTATAAACATAAAGTTAAAGACAGATTAAAGATTGAAAATGAACAGATTCAAGTGAGATCAAGGCACCAAACTATTTATAAGGTCATTGATGTTATTGAAAAAATTACATAAAGTACAATACTTATAAACATATGGTTGTTTGTAGTACATATGATTCAATTTTTGTAAAAATATTTTGTTACATAATTATTTTTCCTGAAGATGCTGATATTGTTTATCGGCAAAAAGCTTTGAATAATATATGTATTGAAACTATTCTTCTTTTTGAAATATTTTCAATTTTTTAACTATATTACAAGAAAACATATAATATTTTATGTATATATATATATATATATATATATATATATATATATATATATATATATACCTACATGCAAGTACCACAAACACTCAGTAAAATTACCAACTACATACAAACGAACAGTATGAAGTATGCAAATAAATTAAATAGTTCCAACACTGCATAATTTGTATAGACACAGTAGAGTGGGCAAAATGAGGTTTCGAGACCCCCAAAAGAACATTTAAGAGATTACACTAGACTTAACCCAAAATAATCATTTTTACAGTGTAAAGAAATTACGAGAAATTCATTTGAAAGAATTGTAGGGCTACACTGAATCGGAAAATTCATCTCCTATTTTTAAAAAAATCTTAAATCAACAAGTTAAATCCGATATTTTTTAGTACAGTTAATAGAAGGTTCTGAAAGTTATCCCAGAAATAATTCTTAATAGTCAGGTCGAATATTTAAGCTATTATGAGTGACATATTGTTAGTGTTTTAAACAAATTTGTTAATTTGTCTTTGTCACATGATCTAATACTTTGTACTTTTATGTTTGTGTCGAGATTATCGATTAATGTTTACCGTTAATTGGTGGTTTTAGTAATGCATAACTGAAATAAAATTATGGAGGGAAAAGGTAAGACCAATTTCTTAGAAAATAGTGTTTAGATCAGACCTTGATTTTAATTCATAAGAAGAAAGTGGATCATACACACAGGGTCGCTTGGGAAAGTAATATGATAGGAGATTAATTTAGGTTTCATATCTACAATTATAAATAGAGGTGCTGTGTCGAACAACCAAATGACAGTTACGAATAGGAGTAAATATATCTCATTATTCACGGTAGATCTACACCCCGTGTATAGTCCCCCCACCCCCTACACTGACAGTTACGAACAGGAGTAAATATATCTCATTATTCAGGGTAGATCCTCGTCCCGTGTATAGTCTACCTATCCCCTACACTGACAGTTACGAATAGGAGTAAATATATCTCATTATTCACGGTAAATCTACGCCCCGTGTATAGTCCCCCCACCCCCTACACTGACAGTTACGAACAGGAGTAAATATATTTCATTATTCAGGGTAGATCCTCGTCCCGTGTATAGTCTACCTATCCCCTACACTGACAGTTACGAATAGGAGTAAATATATCTCATTATTCACGGTAAATCTACGCCCCGTGTATAGTCTCCTTATCCCCTACACTGACAGTTACGAATAGGAGTAAATATATCTCATTATTCACGGTAAATCTACGCCCCGTGTATAGTCCCCCCACCCCCTACACTGACAGTTACGAACAGGAGTAAATATATTTCATTATTCAGGGTAGATCCTCGTCCCGTGTATAGTCTACCTATCCCCTACACTGACAGTTACGAATAGGAGTAAATATATCTCGTTATTCACGGTAAATCTACGCCCCGTGTATAGTCCCCCCACCCCCTACACTGACAGTTACGAACAGGAGTAAATATATTTCATTATTCAGGGTAGATCCTCGCCCCGTGTATAGTCCCCCACCCCCTACACTGACAGTTACGAACAGGCGTAAATATATTTCATTATTCAGGGTAGATCGTCGCCCCGTGTATAGTCCCCCCACCCCCTACACTGACAGTTACGAACAGGAGTAAATATATTTCATTATTCAGGGTAGATCCTCGCCCCGTGTATAGTCCCCCCACCCCCTACACTGACAGTTACGAACAGGCGTAAATATATTTCATTATTCAGGGTAGATCCTCGCCCCGTGTATAGTCCCCCCACCCCCTACACTGACAGTTACGAACAGGAGTAAATATATTTCATTATTCAGGGTAGATCCTCGCCCCGTGTATAGTCCCCCACCCCCTACACTGACAGTTACGAACAGGAGTAAATATATTTCATTATTCAGGGTAGATCCTCGTCCCGTGTATAGTCTACCTATCCCCTACACTGACAGTTACGAATAGGAGTAAATATATCTCGTTATTCACGGTAAATCTACGCCCCGTGTATAGTCCCCCCACCCCCTACACTGACAGTTACGAACAGGAGTAAATATATTTCATTATTCAGGGTAGATCCTCGCCCCGTGTATAGTCCCCCACCCCCTACACTGACAGTTACGAACAGGCGTAAATATATTTCATTATTCAGGGTAGATCGTCGCCCCGTGTATAGTCCCCCCACCCCCTACACTGACAGTTACGAACAGGAGTAAATATATTTCATTATTCAGGGTAGATCCTCGCCCCGTGTATAGTCCCCCCACCCCCTACACTGACAGTTACGAACAGGCGTAAATATATTTCATTATTCAGGGTAGATCCTCGCCCCGTGTATAGTCCCCCCACCCCCTACACTGACAGTTACGAACAGGAGTAAATATATTTCATTATTCAGGGTAGATCCTCGTCCCGTGTATAGTCTACCTATCCCCTACACTGACAGTTACGAATAGGAGTAAATATATCTCATTATTCACGGTAAATCTACGCCCCGTGTATAGTCTCCTTATCCCCTACACTGACAGTTACGAATAGGAGTAAATATATCTCATTATTCACGGTAAATCTACGCCCCGTGTATAGTCCCCCCACCCCCTACACTGACAGTTACGAACAGGAGTAAATATATTTCATTATTCAGGGTAGATCCTCGTCCCGTGTATAGTCTACCTATCCCCTACACTGACAGTTACGAATAGGAGTAAATATATCTCGTTATTCACGGTAAATCTACGCCCCGTGTATAGTCCCCCCACCCCCTACACTGACAGTTACGAACAGGAGTAAATATATTTCATTATTCAGGGTAGATCCTCGCCCCGTGTATAGTCCCCCACCCCCTACACTGACAGTTACGAACAGGCGTAAATATATTTCATTATTCAGGGTAGATCGTCGCCCCGTGTATAGTCCCCCCACCCCCTACACTGACAGTTACGAACAGGAGTAAATATATTTCATTATTCAGGGTAGATCCTCGCCCCGTGTATAGTCCCCCCACCCCCTACACTGACAGTTACGAACAGGCGTAAATATATTTCATTATTCAGGGTAGATCCTCGCCCCGTGTATAGTCCCCCCACCCCCTACACTGACAGTTACGAACAGGAGTAAATATATTTCATTATTCAGGGTAGATCCTCGCCCCGTGTATAGTCCCCCACCCCCTACACTGACAGTTACGAACAGGAGTAAATATATTTCATTATTCAGGGTAGATCCTCGTCCCGTGTATAGTCTACCTATCCCCTACACTGACAGTTACGAATAGGAGTAAATATATCTCGTTATTCACGGTAAATCTACGCCCCGTGTATAGTCCCCCCACCCCCTACACTGACAGTTACGAACAGGAGTAAATATATTTCATTATTCAGGGTAGATCCTCGCCCCGTGTATAGTCCCCCACCCCCTACACTGACAGTTACGAACAGGCGTAAATATATTTCATTATTCAGGGTAGATCGTCGCCCCGTGTATAGTCCCCCCACCCCCTACACTGACAGTTACGAACAGGAGTAAATATATTTCATTATTCAGGGTAGATCCTCGCCCCGTGTATAGTCCCCCCACCCCCTACACTGACAGTTACGAACAGGCGTAAATATATTTCATTATTCAGGGTAGATCCTCGCCCCGTGTATAGTCCCCCCACCCCCTACACTGACAGTTACGAACAGGAGTAAATATATTTCATTATTCAGGGTAGATCCTCGTCCCGTGTATAGTCTACCTATCCCCTACACTGACAGTTACGAATAGGAGTAAATATATCTCGTTATTCACGGTAAATCTACGCCCCGTGTATAGTCCCCCCAACCCCTACACTGACAGTTACGAACAGGAGTAAATATATTTCATTATTCAGGGTAGATCCTCGCCCCGTGTATAGTCCCCCCACCCCCTACACTGACAGTTACGAACAGGCGTAAATATATTTCATTATTCAGGGTAGATCCTCGTCTCGTGTATAGTCCCCCCACCCCCTACACTGACAGTTACGAATAAGAGTAAATATATTTCATTATTCAGGGTAGATCCTCGCCCCGTGTATAGTCCCCCCACCCCCTACACTGACAGTTACGAATAGGAGTAAATATATTTCATTATTCAGGGTAGATCCTCGCCCCGTGTATAGTCCCCCCACCCCCTACACTGACAGTTACGAATAGGAGTAAATATATTTCATTATTCAGGGTAGACCCTCGCCCCGTGTATAGTCCCCCCCCCACCCCCTACACTGACAGTTACGAACAGGCGTAAATATATTTCATTATTCAGGGTAGATCCTCGTCCCGTGTATAGTCTACCTATCCCCTACAATGACAGTTACGAATAGGAGTAAATATATCTCATTATTCACGGTAAATCTACGCCCCGTGTATAGTCAGTCTCCTTATCCCCTACACTGACAGTTACGAATAGGAGTAAATATATCTAATTATTCATGGGAGATCTATGTATATTCTCCCCTTCTGACAATATGTTGTTACTAAAATATGAAATTTTACTGTATAGTTATTGCAGTTCTAGGGTACATTGCATAATACCTGTCTGAAATTGAGAAATTTCTATTTTAAGTATATATGCAAAAAGTTACTTGAATTTAGGGAAGATCTTTCGTCGTGCACAATTAGATAGCCAAATCAATCTAACCTAACAACAGCGAATATTATGGAAATAGTTACTTGAATTTAGGGAAGATCTTTCGTCGTGCACACAATTAGATAGCCAAATCAATCTAACCTAACAGCAGCGAATATTATGGAAATAGTTATTTGAATTTAGGGAAGATCTTTCGTCGTGCACACAATTAGATAGCCAAATCAATCTAACCTAACAGCAGCGAATATTATGGAAATAGTTATTTGAATTTAGGGAAGATCTTTCGTCGTGCACACAATTAGATAGCCAAATCAATCTAACCTAACAGCAGCGAATATTATGGAAATAGTTATTTGAATTTAGGGAAGATCTTTCGTCGTGCACACAATTAGATAGCCAAATCAATCTAACCTAACAACAGCGAATATTATGGAAATAGTTACTTGAATTTAAGGAAGATCTTTCGTCGTGCACACAATTAGATAGCCAAATCAATCTAACCTAACAACAGCGAATATTATGGAAATAGTTATTTGAATTTAGGGAAGATCTTTCGTCGTGCACACAATTAGATAGCCAAATCAATCTAACCTAACAACAGCGAATATTATGGAAATAGTTACTTGAATTTAGGGAAGATCTTTCGTCGTGCACACAATTAGATAGCCAAATCAATCTAACCTAACAGCAGCGAATATTATGGAAATAGTTATTTGAATTTAGGGAAGATCTTTCGTCGTGCACACAATTAGATAGCCAAATCAATCTAACCTAACAACAGCGAATATTATGGAAATAGTTACTTGAATTTAAGGAAGATCTTTCGTCGTGCACACAATTAGATAGCCAAATCAATCTAACCTAACAACAGCGAATATTATGGAAATAGTTATTTGAATTTAGGGAAGATCTTTCGTCGTGCACACAATTAGATAGCCAAATCAATCTAACCTAACAACAGCGAATATTATGAAATAGTTACTTGAATTTAGGGAAGATCTTTCGTCGTGCACACAATTAGATAGCCAAATCAATCTAACCTAACAACAGCGAATATTATGGAAATAGTTACTTGAATTTAAGGAAGATCTTTCGTCGTGCACACAATTAGATAGCCAAATCAATCTAACCTAACAGCAGCGAATATTATGAAATAGTTACTTGAATTTAGGGAAGATCTTTCGTCGTGCACACAATTAGATAGCCAAATCAACCTAACCTAACAACAGCGAGTATTATGAAAAAGTTACTTGAATTAAGGGAAGATCTTTCGTCGTGCACACAATTAGATAGCCAAATCAACCTAACCTAACAACAGCGAGTATTATGAAAAAGTTACTTGAATTAAGGGAAGATCTTTCGTCGTGCACACAATTAGATAGCCAAACCAATCTAACCTAACAACAGCGAGTATTATGAAAAAGTTACTTGAATTTAGGGAAGATCTTTCGTCGTGCACACAATTAGATAGCCAAATCAACCTAACCTAACAACAGCGAGTATTATGAAAAAGTTACTTGAATTTAGGGAAGATCTTTCGTCGTGCACACAATTAGATAGCCAAATCAACCTAACCTAACAACAGCGAGTATTATAAAAAAGTTACTTGAATTAAGGGAAGATCTTTCGTCGTGCACACAATTAGATAGCCAAATCAACCTAACCTAACAACAGCGAGTATTATAAAAAAGTTACTTGAATTAAGGGAAGATCTTTCGTCGTGCACACAATTAGATAGCCAAATCAACCTAACCTAACAACAGCGAGTATTATGAAAAAGTTACTTGAATTTAGGGAAGATCTTTCGTCGTGCACACAATTAGATAGCCAAATCAACCTAACCTAACAACAGCGAGTATTATGAAAAAGTTACTTGAATTAAGGGAAGATCTTTCGTCGTGCACACAATTAGATAGCCAAACCAATCTAACCTAACAACAGCGAATATTATAAAAAAATTACTTGAATTTAGGGAAGATCTTTCGTCGTGCACACAATTAGATAGCCAAACCAATCTAACCTAACAACAGCGAATATTATGAAAAAGTTACTTGAATTAAGGGAAGATCTTTCGTCGTGCACACAATTAGATAGCCAAACCAATCTAACCTAACAACAGCGAATATTATGAAAAAGTTACTTGAATTTAGGGAAGATCTTTCGTCGTGCACACAATTAGATAGCCAAACCAATCTAACCTAACAACAGCGAATATTATGAAAAAGTTACTTGAATTTAGGGAAGATCTTTCGTCGTGCACACAATTAGATAGCCAAACCAATCTAACCTAACAACAGCGAATATTATGAAAAAGTTACTTGAATTTAGGGAAGATCTTTCGTCGTGCACACAATTAGATAGCCAAACCAATCTAACCTAACAACAGCGAATATTATGAAAAAGTTACTTGAATATAGGGAAGATCTTTCGTCGTGCACACAATTAGATAGCCAAACCAATCTAACCTAACAACAGCGAATATTATGAAAAAGTTACTTGAATTAAGGGAAGATCTTTCGTCGTGCACACAATTAGATAGAAAAACCAATCTAACCTAACAACATCGAATATTATGAAAAAGTTACTTGAATTAAGGGAAGATCTTTCGTCGTGCACACAATTAGATAGCCAAACCAATCTAACCTAACAACAGCGAATATTATGAAAAAGTTACTTGAATTTAGGGAAGATCTTTCGTCGTGCACACAATTAGATAGCCAAACCAATCTAACCTAACAACAGCGAATATTATGAAAAAGTTACTTGAATTTAGGGAAGATCTTTCGTCGTGCACACAATTAGATAGCCAAACCAATCTAACCTAACAACAGCGAATATTATGAAAAAGTTACTTGAATTAAGGGAAGATCTTTCGTCGTGCACACAATTAGATAGCCAAACCAATCTAACCTAACAACAGCGAATATTATGAAAAAGTTACTTGAATTTAGGGAAGATCTTTCGTCGTGCACACAATTAGATAGCCAAACCAATCTAACCTAACTACAGCGAATATTATGAAAAATATTCATTAAATATGTAGAAATCTCGGTCTCAGCTTAAGTGATAGGCCAAGGGTACAATGGTTGCCCAACTTTAATTGGCCGTATTATTGGAGTTCATTAGCGTTTACAAGAGCTGTGACCAAAAGCTTTAGGCTACAATTATACATTACACTGAACGGTATCTGGCAGGGTCTTTCCTCCTAAGTGGCAGGTGTAATTGAGTCCTTATGGTGGTTACATCATAAGGTCACAACCTACTCAGTTTTGCATATAAATATATATTCTGCCTCAGGAATTTATATTAAATACAATGTAGTTCGTTTTATAAATGTGGGCCTATTTTCCTAAATGATCAAATCTATTTGCTAACTAAGAAATAAATCAATTTTATAAAATTTCTGTTTTTGAAAGTAAGTAAGCAGAAGCTGGAGTCAAGTAATTATTTATGGGGCTCATAACTTAGTGGTTTTAAAATTGTAAGAATTTTAAAATGCAAAAAACTTTTTTAATAATTTATTCATAGAATAACGTTGTTTTGGTTAAAATTACAAGACGGTGTATATAGCTATATATTAAAATATAATTTTAATGTATTTCATTTCGTATAATGATGCATTTGTAGAAAAATAAATGTACTTTAGGAAAATATATAATCTTTGTACCATTTCAAAAATATGAAAAACAAAAATAAATAAATTTTAAAAAATTTCAGTCAGTGAATGTTGATCAACTAAACATTTTTTTCTAAAAAATAGTTTATTGAAATAGCGATAATAAATGTAGAAACCTTATTGTAGATATATAAACTTTATAATGGAATATAAAGTTGTATGAAAAATATTTAACAAAAGAATTCATACTAAATAAACATGAAACAGTTCCACAGCTATTGTGAACAATAGCTTCATTGTACTGGTGTACCATCAGTTTTTCTCTCGAACCTTTTTATAAAGTAATAAATGGGGTAATATAGAGCACTAAATAAATTTATTATACATTGAAACGAAGTAACGCAATCTTAGATATCAAGTGAAATAGTTTTAACTTGTGTTTAATAAATGAAAAGAATCCTTTTTTGATCTAAATATGACCGTGTTGGGAAACGATAAAATACATCCTGTCACTGTATGTCGAGGTTTCGAGCCGATAAAATCTATAATTTAACGATACCTATGGTAATGTTTAATACAAATTACCAATACGTTGAAAGTGAAATGAAAATTGCTTGTGAGCTTTGATAACATCTTTTACCACGTTCAGTGAAACTTTTTTGAGTTTGTTAAAGAAGTTAGAAGTAATGTCGAAAATTCTGTAATGCTGTAAAAACTTGTATAGCGTATAATTAATAACATTTATCCATAAATAATTTAATATTTGGCTTTTTATAAATGAATACTATCAATATATATTTATCAATATTGTTAATAATTGTCATATTTTTATCAATATTGTTAATAATTGTCATATTTTTAATATCATATTGTTAATAACTGAATAATTGTCAATATTTATAACAAATAATTTAATTTACTAAATTAGAAAAACAAAGGAATTGAATGCAAGAATTTAAAACTTTTTTAAAAAACATTTTTTTTTAACTTTTAAGGCATTTCAAAAGGTTTGGCTATTAGAATTTAAAAAAGCTTCAGAGAATATTTGCTTTGCTGCTAGTTTTCCGAAAAGTTATACAATTTAAAAGTCTAGGTCGAAATTAAATCATGGTAAATTATGTAGAATTGAAATAAGAAACAATCACACCAATATAAAGATGGGTTTAATTATTAATAAGATATTACGGAACTGCAGAGTCTGGTTTAACCGATAAAACCAGTTCTTATTTGGTATTTCTCTTCGTTTAGATAATTGCTGGAGTTTTTTTTAGCAAAGCGAACTTTAGAAGCCAGGAAGGACCGCAGAGTAGCGTGGACATTTCAACATGTTGTCCTTCTACTTGTTTTTCGTGGAGCCGTCAGATATCCTGACTTCCGCTACGAGCGGCTACCAAAACAAACGTAGGCAGGGACAATATGTATATGAATACAGTTTGAACTTTAATTATACAGGTTTCTCACAAACAGAATCGTATTTACATATTAACATTTTAGAACTAATTGAAATTTGAGTGTCAGAAAATCTGAGAAAAATGCGATATGGAACGACACTAGGTCTTTCAATTTGTACAGTAAAACCTCTCATATCCGGCCCTTTCATATCCAAACCTTTCATATCCGGCCCTCTCATATCCGGCCTTCTCATATCTGACCCTCTCATATCCTGCCCTCTCATATCTGGCCCTCTCATGTGTGGAACTTCCTATATCCAGACGTAATATGAAAATGAAATAAGCATCTTTATTCTGCAAAGCGCCTAGCCGTCTGGTCGGTTCTCTGGCGCTGGCAGTCGACTCTTTGTTCTTCCTGAGTTATGTTCCAGTCTCCGTATCTTTCATTATATATGTATTTTACAGGGATTTGTGTAATTAGGTAATTTAATTAATTATTTTACCTATAATTTGTAATCTATAATATGGAGTATGGCGGAAAACACTTGATTTTCTATGGAAGATAAGATTAATGCAATAAAGTTATCAGATGCGGGAGAAGCATGTAAAAAAATTGGAAATGAGATTTGCGTAGGCACTGGAAACCTGGAAAATCTCAAACGGCTATGACGCCGTAAGTTATAATCGCAGGTATGGATGCGGGAAGGTGTGTTCCCGAGTGCCTAAAAAATGTAGACTTGTTAGATGACCCGTTATGGATTGCCATACCACGGGATGCAATCAGGCCGATAAAACGTTAAATCGTGGTATTATCACGATCGTTAGCCATTTGGATCTTAAATATAACAGAGGGGGTAGAAAACGTATCACAAAAGAAAACATGTTAGCGAAACAGATAAAGAGATCGACGAAACACATGAACAGGGTTTAAGTGAAAGAATGGACGAAAGAGAATTAAGTTTATGAGTTTACTAGTAGTGATATAGATTTAGCGAGCATAATGCCAGTGCCTGCCGAAGATGACGAAAGACATGAACAGGGTTTAAGTGAAAGAATGGACGAAAGAGAATTAAGTTTATGAGTTTACTAGTAGTGATATAGATTTAGTGAGCATAATGCCAGTGCCTGCCGAAGATGACGAAAGACATGAACAGGGTTTAAGTGAAAGAATGGACGAAAGAGAATTAAGTTTATGAGTTTACTAGTAGTGATATAGATTTAGCGAGCATAATGCCAGTGCCTGCCGAAGATGACGAAAGACATGAACAGGGTTTAAGTGAAAGAATGGACGAAAGAGAATTAAGTTTATGAGTTTACTAGTAGTGATATAGATTTAGCGAGCATAATGCCAGTGCCTGCCGAAGATGACGAAAGACATGAACAGGGTTTAAGTGAAAGAATGGACGAAAGAGAATTAAGTTTATGAGTTTACTAGTAGTGATATAGATTTAGTGAGCATAATGCCAGTGCCTGCCGAAGATGACGAAAGACATGAACAGGGTTTAAGTGAAAGAATGGACGAAAGAGAATTAAGTTTATGAGTTTACTAGTAGTGATATAGATTTAGCGAGCATAATGCCAGTGCCTGCCGAAGATGACGAAAGACATGAACAGGGTTTAAGTGAAAGAATGGACGAAAGAGAATTAAGTTTATGAGTTTACTAGTAGTGATATAGATTTAGCGAGCATAATGCCAGTGCCTGCCGAAGATGACGAAAGACATGAACAGGGTTTAAGTGAAAGAATGGACGAAAGAGAATTAAGTTTATGAGTTTACTAGTAGTGATATAGATTTAGTGAGCATAATGCCAGTGCCTGCCGAAGATGACGAAAGACATGAACAGGGTTTAAGTGAAAGAATGGACGAAAGAGAATTAAGTGTATGAGTTTACTAGTAGTGATATAGATTTAGTGAGCATAATGCCAGTGCCTGCCGAAGATGACGAAAGACATGAACAGGGTTTAAGTGAAAGAATGGACGAAAGAGAATTAAGTTTATGAGTTTACTAGTAGTGATATAGATTTAGCGAGCATAATGCCAGTGCCTGCCGAAGATGACGAAAGACATGAACAGGGTTTAAGTGAAAGAATGGACGAAAGAGAATTAAGTTTATGAGTTTACTAGTAGTGATATAGATTTAGTGAGCATAATGCCAGTGCCTGCCGAAGATGACGAAAGACATGAACAGGGTTTAAGTGAAAGAATGGACGAAAGAGAATTAAGTTTATGAGTTTACTAGTAGTGATATAGATTTAGCGAGCATAATGCCAGTGCCTGCCGAAGATGACGAAAGACATGAACAGGGTTTAAGTGAAAGAATGGACGAAAGAGAATTAAGTTTATGAGTTTACTAGTAGTGATATAGATTTAGCGAGCATAATGCCAGTGCCTGCCGAAGATGACGAAAGACATGAACAGGGTTTAAGTGAAAGAATGGACGAAAGAGAATTAAGTTTATGAGTTTACTAGTAGTGATATAGATTTAGTGAGCATAATGCCAGTGCCTGCCGAAGATGACGAAAGACATGAACAGGGTTTAAGTGAAAGAATGGACGAAAGAGAATTAAGTTTATGAGTTTACTAGTAGTGATATAGATTTAGCGAGCATAATGCCAGTGCCTGCCGAAGATGACGAAAGACATGAACAGGGTTTAAGTGAAAGAATGGACGAAAGAGAATTAAGTGTATGAGTTTACTAGTAGTGATATAGATTTAGTGAGCATAATGCCAGTGCCTGCCGAAGATGACGAAAGACATGAACAGGGTTTAAGTGAAAGAATGGACGAAAGAGAATTAAGTTTATGAGTTTACTAGTAGTGATATAGATTTAGCGAGCATAATGCCAGTGCCTGCCGAAGATGACGAAAGACATGAACAGGGTTTAAGTGAAAGAATGGACGAAAGAGAATTAAGTTTATGAGTTTACTAGTAGTGATATAGATTTAGCGAGCATAATGCCAGTGCCTGCCGAAGATGACGAAAGACATGAACAGGGTTTAAGTGAAAGAATGGACGAAAGAGAATTAAGTTTATGAGTTTACTAGTAGTGATATAGATTTAGTGAGCATAATGCCAGTGCCTGCCGAAGATGACGAAAGACATGAACAGGGTTTAAGTGAAAGAATGGACGAAAGAGAATTAAGTGTATGAGTTTACTAGTAGTGATATAGATTTAGTGAGCATAATGCCAGTGCCTGCCGAAGATGACGAAAGACATGAACAGGGTTTAAGTGAAAGAATGGACGAAAGAGAATTAAGTTTATGAGTTTACTAGTAGTGATATAGATTTAGCGAGCATAATGCCAGTGCCTGCCGAAGATGACGAAAGACATGAACAGGGTTTAAGTGAAAGAATGGACGAAAGAGAATTAAGTTTATGAGTTTACTAGTAGTGATATAGATTTAGTGAGCATAATGCCAGTGCCTGCCGAAGATGACGAAAGACATGAACAGGGTTTAAGTGAAAGAATGGACGAAAGAGAATTAAGTTTATGAGTTTACTAGTAGTGATATAGATTTAGTGAGCATAATGCCAGTGCCTGCCGAAGATGACGAAAGACATGAACAGGGTTTAAGTGAAAGAATGGACGAAAGAGAATTAAGTTTATGAGTTTACTAGTAGTGATATAGATTTAGCGAGCATAATGCCAGTGCCTGCCGAAGATGACGAAAGACATGAACAGGGTTTAAGTGAAAGAATGGACGAAAGAGAATTAAGTTTATGAGTTTACTAGTAGTGATATAGATTTAGTGAGCATAATGCCAGTGCCTGCCGAAGATGACGAAAGACATGAACAGGGTTTAAGTGAAAGAATGGACGAAAGAGAATTAAGTTTATGAGTTTACTAGTAGTGATATAGATTTAGCGAGCATAATGCCAGTGCCTGCCGAAGATGACGAAAGACATGAACAGGGTTTAAGTGAAAGAATGGACGAAAGAGAATTAAGTTTATGAGTTTACTAGTAGTGATATAGATTTAGCGAGCATAATGCCAGTGCCTGCCGAAGATGACGAAAGACATGAACAGGGTTTAAGTGAAAGAATGGACGAAAGAGAATTAAGTTTATGAGTTTACTAGTAGTGATATAGATTTAGTGAGCATAATGCCAGTGCCTGCCGAAGATGACGAAAGACATGAACAGGGTTTAAGTGAAAGAATGGACGAAAGAGAATTAAGTTTATGAGTTTACTAGTAGTGATATAGATTTAGCGAGCATAATGCCAGTGCCTGCCGAAGATGACGAAAGACATGAACAGGGTTTAAGTGAAAGAATGGACGAAAGAGAATTAAGTGTATGAGTTTACTAGTAGTGATATAGATTTAGTGAGCATAATGCCAGTGCCTGCCGAAGATGACGAAAGACATGAACAGGGTTTAAGTGAAAGAATGGACGAAAGAGAATTAAGTTTATGAGTTTACTAGTAGTGATATAGATTTAGCGAGCATAATGCCAGTGCCTGCCGAAGATGACGAAAGACATGAACAGGGTTTAAGTGAAAGAATGGACGAAAGAGAATTAAGTTTATGAGTTTACTAGTAGTGATATAGATTTAGCGAGCATAATGCCAGTGCCTGCCGAAGATGACGAAAGACATGAACAGGGTTTAAGTGAAAGAATGGACGAAAGAGAATTAAGTTTATGAGTTTACTAGTAGTGATATAGATTTAGTGAGCATAATGCCAGTGCCTGCCGAAGATGACGAAAGACATGAACAGGGTTTAAGTGAAAGAATGGACGAAAGAGAATTAAGTGTATGAGTTTACTAGTAGTGATATAGATTTAGTGAGCATAATGCCAGTGCCTGCCGAAGATGACGAAAGACATGAACAGGGTTTAAGTGAAAGAATGGACGAAAGAGAATTAAGTTTATGAGTTTACTAGTAGTGATATAGATTTAGCGAGCATAATGCCAGTGCCTGCCGAAGATGACGAAAGACATGAACAGGGTTTAAGTGAAAGAATGGACGAAAGAGAATTAAGTTTATGAGTTTACTAGTAGTGATATAGATTTAGTGAGCATAATGCCAGTGCCTGCCGAAGATGACGAAAGACATGAACAGGGTTTAAGTGAAAGAATGGACGAAAGAGAATTAAGTTTATGAGTTTACTAGTAGTGATATAGATTTAGTGAGCATAATGCCAGTGCCTGCCGAAGATGACGAAAGACATGAACAGGGTTTAAGTGAAAGAATGGACGAAAGAGAATTAAGTTTATGAGTTTACTAGTAGTGATATAGATTTAGTGAGCATAATGCCAGTGCCTGCCGAAGATGACGAAAGACATGAACAGGGTTTAAGTGAAAGAATGGACGAAAGAGAATTAAGTTTATGAGTTTACTAGTAGTGATATAGATTTAGTGAGCATAATGCCAGTGCCTGCCGAAGATGACGAAAGACATGAACAGGGTTTAAGTGAAAGAATGGACGAAAGAGAATTAAGTTTATGAGTTTACTAGTAGTGATATAGATTTAGTGAGCATAATGCCAGTGCCTGCCGAAGATGACGAAAGACATGAACAGGGTTTAAGTGAAAGAATGGACGAAAGAGAATTAAGTTTATGAGTTTACTAGTAGTGATATAGATTTAGTGAGCATAATGCCAGTGCCTGCCGAAGATGACGAAAGACATGAACAGGGTTTAAGTGAAAGAATGGACGAAAGAGAATTAAGTTTATGAGTTTACTAGTAGTGATATAGATTTAGCGAGCATAATGCCAGTGCCTGCCGAAGATGACGAAAGACATGAACAGGGTTTAAGTGAAAGAATGGACGAAAGAGAATTAAGTTTATGAGTTTACTAGTAGTGATATAGATTTAGTGAGCATAATGCCAGTGCCTGCCGAAGATGACGAAAGACATGAACAGGGTTTAAGTGAAAGAATGGACGAAAGAGAATTAAGTTTATGAGTTTACTAGTAGTGATATAGATTTAGTGAGCATAATGCCAGTGCCTGCCGAAGATGACGAAAGACATGAACAGGGTTTAAGTGAAAGAATGGACGAAAGAGAATTAAGTTTATGAGTTTACTAGTAGTGATATAGATTTAGTGAGCATAATGCCAGTGCCTGCCGAAGATGACGAAAGACATGAACAGGGTTTAAGTGAAAGAATGGACGAAAGAGAATTAAGTTTATGAGTTTACTAGTAGTGATATAGATTTAGCGAGCATAATGCCAGTGCCTGCCGAAGATGACGAAAGACATGAACAGGGTTTAAGTGAAAGAATGGACGAAAGAGAATTAAGTTTATGAGTTTACTAGTAGTGATATAGATTTAGTGAGCATAATGCCAGTGCCTGCCGAAGATGACGAAAGACATGAACAGGGTTTAAGTGAAAGAATGGACGAAAGAGAATTAAGTTTATGAGTTTACTAGTAGTGATATAGATTTAGCGAGCATAATGCCAGTGCCTGCCGAAGATGACGAAAGACATGAACAGGGTTTAAGTGAAAGAATGGACGAAAGAGAATTAAGTTTATGAGTTTACTAGTAGTGATATAGATTTAGTGAGCATAATGCCAGTGCCTGCCGAAGATGACGAAAGACATGAACAGGGTTTAAGTGAAAGAATGGACGAAAGAGAATTAAGTTTATGAGTTTACTAGTAGTGATATAGATTTAGCGAGCATAATGCCAGTGCCTGCCGAAGATGACGAAAGACATGAACAGGGTTTAAGTGAAAGAATGGACGAAAGAGAATTAAGTTTATGAGTTTACTAGTAGTGATATAGATTTAGCGAGCATAATGCCAGTGCCTGCCGAAGATGACGAAAGACATGAACAGGGTTTAAGTGAAAGAATGGACGAAAGAGAATTAAGTTTATGAGTTTACTAGTAGTGATATAGATTTAGTGAGCATAATGCCAGTGCCTGCCGAAGATGACGAAAGACATGAACAGGGTTTAAGTGAAAGAATGGACGAAAGAGAATTAAGTTTATGAGTTTACTAGTAGTGATATAGATTTAGCGAGCATAATGCCAGTGCCTGCCGAAGATGACGAAAGACATGAACAGGGTTTAAGTGAAAGAATGGACGAAAGAGAATTACGTTTATGAGTTTACTAGTAGTGATATAGATTTAGCGAGCATAATGCCAGTGCCTGCCGAAGATGACGAAAGACATGAACAGGGTTTAAGTTAAAGAATGGACGAAAGAGAATTAAGTTTATGAGTTTACTAGTAGTGATATAGATTTAGTGAGCATAATGCCAGTGCCTGCCGAAGATGACGAAAGAAAACAAACCATGAAGCATATCGCGACTCTCCAGGCATTTGACCAGCTGATCGGGTACGTCGACCAAAATGAAGCAATAGCAGCCGATCGTCTACTCTATCGAAGTTGGAGGGATATTTCAAGTGACCAGTGCTAAACTTCAAGAGTATATCATTACCCTATATTTCACTCTATTTACTCATTTTCACAGACTAAGTTTACCTGGGGACCAAGAAAACTGTCAGAAAGTCGTCGGCACTATCAAGAATCGATCAAAGAACCTTTTATTTAGTAGTCAGGTTCTGAATCCAGTAAACCAACAGCGATGCCCAATTTGTATTTTATAATTAAGAACATATGTCAATTATGTCTATTAAGTTGTAGGTTTCATTTTTAAAAAATATTATATTATTTTTTTTTTTAATTCAATATACGTAGTAATTTTGTTGTTTCCTAATTTACTGATTGTTAGTCTTAATTTTGTTAAACATTATTTTTTAATATTTAGTTAATTAGAGCTTAGCTAGTGAGAACTATTCACAAAGGTAAAAGTCAAAATAGTGAACTCAAAATCTCACAAAAAATTAGTTTTTAATAAACACACACACAACAAACTAGTTTCGGCGATGATGTCGCCTTCCTCAGTGCTTGGCTACTACTAACAAATTGTCAAACTATTGTACAAGTCAAATAAAACAAACAAGATAAAAATACAAAGCCAAGCAATAAAAGCACAACACGTATTACTCAGGAGAGGTATATATTTTACATAACTGCTATTATTATTAATATTTTGTTCTTTTACTCCCCTCCTCCTATTTCATACTATCATAAATAAACAAATCCTAAACGGAGCTTACACAGTTAAAATATTACAATCATATATTATATAAAAATCCACGTTATAAACAATTCACTAAAAAAATCAGTTTATACAAAATTAAAGCTAAAAACAAAGTGAAGATAAATAAACAAACATCAATACTTACACTTATTTTAACATTTTTACAAGGTAGCCGTAGCAACTAATTTAACACTTATTATATCTGAAATTTAAAAAAAAAAAACAGCTATGAATCACATGCTTAGCGGAACACAGAATTTGGATTTAGAAGGGATGAACCCTGGACTGGTCCCGACTCATTGTTTACTGAGACATCTTGAAATTTGTTGATAAATCATGTCTCCCAAGCATCCTTAGTAGCTCACAAGCGCGCATACATTGTAAGGTGCACCCCATTTCTAAAATCTTTAAACTCTTTAGCAAGCTACAGTATGGACTTAACATCATATGTTTAGACGAATCAAAAGTTTCGAAGTTGTTAAAGTAAAACCTTCTTTTATCAAGGGATAAAGCAAATACTGAATTCAGGTTTTTTTCCACTTCGTAGTACTTTCAGAATTTCCGTTTGAGAATAAAGTACACATTAAACTTTATATATTGAGGTTATGTTCGATATTAAACATTTACTGCCACTTCTACTGTTGTTGGGTTCACCTCGTCAACGCTAGATGAGAATCTAACGAAAGGTAGAACTGGAATTTTATCCACTACAAAATGAACGGATGTACTCCGGATATTAAATGTTCAACACATTTGTCCACGTGAGAAGGGATGCGCATCAACATGTATGTTTATATATATATATATATATATATATATATATATATATATATTAAATATGATACGTTTTCTTATAATATATTTAATGAACAAAAATGTTTCGAATACAAGAATTGTTTTAAATTATATATTATCCTTCTGTATTACCTACTATTCTTGCATTTGAAATATTTGTATTCATTGTTATATATATATATAAAGAAATAAGATAAAATACAAATATCAGAATAATTATTGAATATTAAAAATGTTGATATTAATATGTTGAATATTAATATTCCTGATGATGTTGGTACTGTTTGCCAACGAAAAGCTTTGAATTGTAAATTCAATAATTATTCTTGTATTTGTATTTTGTCTTATTTTTTATTACTACACAAGAATACATATTGCGATATTTATATAAATATATATATATATATATATATATATATATATATATTAGGGATGGGCCGATTCCGATTCTCGATTCCAGGAATCGTCGATTCTAGGCGGTATCGAGGAATCGTCGATACTCGATTCTTCATCATAAAAGTGTCGATTCCGATTCCTATTTTGTTAACTATTAAGATATGTGTGTGAAGTAATTTATTGAAAAATAATTAATTACCAACTATATCTTATTTATGTATTGGTTGATTTGAATGAATTAAATGATTAAAGTAAACGAAAATATTACTATTTATGAAGCAACAGCAATCAAGATCGTAACCATTTCTGGTCGTTTGACATCGCTCGTCTCTCTCTCTCTCTCTCACACACACTAGAGCGGGTTCGATACTCTCTCTCTCTCTCCCCCACGTGTCTTACTGCCACTGATTTATAGATGTCAGAACAAAACACAAAAAAGTACAGTAAAAACTCGATTAACCGTGGCCATGATGGTTGAGCGAATAGACTGATAACAGAAACACTGTATTATTCCTCCGAAACTTAACCTCAATAAATTATATTATAGACAGATATCACTCTCACAGTAATGTAATATATTTCGGAGTGAAAAGAAAATAAACACGATTGTAATAGCAAATGAAACTATTTATTACATGATAAACAGATCCGCACAGTAGCTAAAAATGTAGCAAAATAATGTACAGTAATATAAACTTACAGGTGAAATAGTTCGTGTAGTTTAACAAACAAAGCGAACGTGTCACTGTACCTTAATACTTTAGTTGCCGGCCACAATATCGGCGTTTTCATAGAGAATTGCGAAAATATTTTCAGCTCATTTTTAAATAATGTGTTCTTATACTTTGTTCCCCTATCATATCTAAGTATGAATATACGTTTCTCATCATAATATTTTTAAAAATACGTGTCGGACCAACTGGCCAAACATAGTTTTTTCCTACCGTAAATGAAACGTAAATAAACTCCGTCGGACCAATTTAACCGACATTGTTTTTGATTTAATTAAATTTTATTATCTGTGCAACACTTTTTTGATATTTTTTGTGTTTTGTGTTAGCAAGAAACAACAAAACCATAATTTCATGTCCCGACTACCCAAATAATAAACTGACTGGTGATAAAAGTGTTTTTGCGCCTATCACTAAGACACGTAAACGTGTCACATGTGATTGATTTGTGAGTTTATAAATATTTTGAATATAGAACTAAAGTGTAATATATTCTCTCTCTGATAAGTAATGCTACAGGTCCAGTAAATACTATCCAAGATTCATATTAAGTAAAAGTTTTAACACCAACTAATTTACTTGTTAAGGAATTTACGTTATAATTTACTTCCTAGTAAGGATGAGTTTATCTAAGTGTATCAATGTTTGTACTTAACTTTCACAAAGTCCGTTTTTAAGGATTATTTTACAACTAAATATTTAGTCAATATTTCCGACTTACTATTAAGGTTTTGTGAAATTTTGAAAACAGTAGTGAAAATCATTACAATACGTTATAACAGATATGTGTGTCTGCCCGTAACTACGGACAAAAAGCTCTTAGAATAACATCATGTTTTTAATTCCGTTGGCCTTTATCTATCAAACAAAAACCATCGTAAATACTTCTGTAAGTAGTGTGAAGCTTGTTGTTAAATACTGTGCTTTATTTATCCAATAGTAGCAACACCAGCTGAGTAGTACTAATAAACATAAAGCGTTAAGAGGCCCGACGGTATTCGGTTCAGGGTACTGGCCGTCGCGTCAATTCGATGACGGTTAACAGAAACTGACGGTGGAAAATCACATAATATATCAAATATGAAAAAGCACTTAAACAACATTCATTTTGCCCAAATTTATCAACAAAAAAGATCTATACTTGAAGAAACTGTATCCTCAGACACAGGACCTACAAGTGATAGTCGGTTAAAAATCAACTGGGATTGAGTAATAAATACAAAATAGGCCTGAATCAGTTGCACTTGTTCCAGACACCTGCAGAAGAAAAGGTCCCACCAGATGTGGAGAAGGTATGCCCCACTAATCCAGAATGTTGAGGAAGAAGGTACCCCAGGGGAATTGACAGTAGAAGAAGAAGTAAACAATTATCTGGGGGAACCATTAGCCAGTCCAGATTATGATGTTGGGAAGTATTTGGCAGTACAAAGTACCAAATACCCTCATTTAAATGCAATGGCAATAAAATACCTGTCTGCCCACTCGCGTCAGTGTTTTCTGAAAAACCTTTCTCAACTTCAGAAGCTATATGTGACTAGCGATGAAACTAGCTTGACCCACAACGTGTTCAAATGCTTGTGTTTTTGAACAGAAATGTACATTACCTGCCAGACTTTTAAATATTAAAAACTATCCTATTTGTATTAATTTTTTACTTTTTATGTTGTTCGTTTGTTTTTAATTTTTGTTTTGTTTGGGAGACAATGTAAATAGGCTTAGGAATTTTTTCAAACATCATAAAATAAGTAAAGTTCACATTTTTAACTTTAAAATAAGTCATTACTTTAATCTGATATGTTTTTATGTTTAAAAAAATTCCTATTGATAAATCAAGGTTGAAGGTTGTGTGTAGCCTATTACATTAAAACAGAACTTTTAAAAGGTTTTGCCATATGACCAAGGTGTTAACTAAATTAATTATTAGAGAACTAGAATGTAAGCTAATATAACTTGAAAGAATCGAGAATCGAGAATCGACTAAAGAATCGAGAATCGAACGGAAAATTTTAGAATCGGAATCGGAATCGGAATCGAAAATTTTAGGAATCGGCCCATCCCTAATATATATATATATATATATATATATATATATAGTATTTTAATTACTTTCAATTTTCAAACATTAAGGTTAATGTTTATATTTTTTTAAAGGGTGAAATCTAAATGAGGCGCATAAAACTTTTAGTATTGTGTACTTCTGTCTTCAACTTGGGATACTAATTTACACTTAAGCACCTAGGCGTATCCACTTATTTATCAATTCTATTGGCAAAGAACCATTAGCTATTTATATGTCCCAGCAGGTGCGTTTCGAACTAGGTCAGTGCATTATTCAATGCTGCACCCCCCCCCCTCAGTAAGAAAGCGTCAGAGGAGAGATATCAGTAAGTTGAGGTTCTCTACCAAGAATGTTAATAAATAGGTGTTCATTTAAATACCTTGAGGCGTACGAGGTAACTATAGCAAACCTGGATTAAAATAATATGTGACACGTGCACATTAGTATGACTTACGTAATTTTTAAATAGGACGGCTGTTTGGGGAGATGTTTAACACTGTCAACTCAGACCGGATATATCTCCCGAAACGGCCGTCAGCATTAAATAAAAGTAGGTGCTACTATAGGCAAGAGTGACATAAAATATATCCATGCGTATAAGATTAAACCTTTATTCCACAGAGGAACAAGAAATACACCTAAACACAGAAGTAAACCTACAAAAGATACAAAATAGGAAGCCGAAGTATTTACTTTCCAACACATGTTTGTTACGGTGCCGCCCAGATTGCGTATGACACCAACATAACACAGTGTGGACTAACTTCACTTCCTGAAAAATTTATTTTGATTAACAACTTTTATTTTTTAGTTATAAACATGTTTTTGTAATTTACTGCTCGAGGCGAAGCCTTAAATCCTAGTTCAAAACAAAAAACATTGCGCACATGAAATAAATAATTGATATGAATTGTAAGACAGCTCATCTTTAGTACAAACTATTGCTTGACGACGTTTTTGTATTGAACTTTACAAGAATTTTCATATTTTTGCAAATTCCTAAATATGTATAGGGTTATAAATATGGCTTATCTGTAAGTGTGTCTATAGAAATTTATTTTGTACCTTTTTGCTCGTTTTAGAAACGGGGTTCAAAAAATATTTTGCATTTTCGTCTGTGATTTTATTTATTTTTTGATGATATAGCTACTGTAATTAACAAACAAAATTTATAGATTTTTATTTATATTAAAGTATATGCTATTAACAGATCATTATTATTATTACAGAATAAATCTTATTAAAGATTAGATAATTTTACAATTCACATGTTTCATATCAATTATGTATTTAATGAGCCACAAGTGTTTTGGTTTAAATCTCTACTTTTGGCTTTTCCTCGGGCGCCGGGCAGTAAATTATATAAATAAAGCAATATAATTGCGTTGTCATCTATTCCTAAGCTTTGTTTAAAATTTCATGTCTAGCTCACTCAGAAGTTTTTTTTTTAAATTTGCATAATTCAACCGACACAGACGGACAGGAGAAGTGAATTACAACCTGAGGCTGAGATTCATCTTTTCATACGATTTACGTAGCCTCTCAGAATGTTTATATGTGTAATGAAAATAATAATAAAAATACTTGCAAAGTTTATGAAATGATACAAATATTAAATCATGTCAGTTCTCTGTAATTGTATCCAAGTATATAGTTTATAAGATATTACACTTTCCTGAAAATACTTCTGGTTCGTCTTCTTTGTATGTACGTGGACAGGTATTACTGAAGTTTTCGTTTTATTTCAACTTTTTTTTATTTTTGAGAATACGATATTTTACAAAAACCTCAACATTTCACAATAAAGGCTGATATTATTTTATTACGTTTTTTATATTGAGTTTATCAATTTTATATGGTTACATATCCTATGTAACAGACTAAGAAGTTTTCGTTCTTTAGGAGTTGTACAGGAGAAAAATACTAATCACCGACTGGTCATTAACAGTATAATTATTATGTTAATATGAAATATAATAGTTCAATAAACGTGGTTGAGTTGCGAGTCAGGTACAACTATTTATGCATACAGGCAACGTTTCAATAAGGGCTACGCTATTGTTTTCAGGATTACAATACGTAAGTACACAATTAGAATTACCGACAATAGTTCACCATAAAGATAGCTACAATGAAACTTCTTATAATTATAAAATACTACATAATATTCTAAAATGGGTAATGTCAAAAATATTTTTAAAAAAATATTAATACATAACTACAAACTATTATATATTTAATTGTAACAAAAACACGAAAACTCTACTACAGTTATAATCACACTCTAGTCAGGAATAAAATACATTATTATTTTTTATTATTTATCTGCTATTGGGGTTCTTTACCAATATTTTCATTGTAATAAGTGGTGTATAAACTTGCCAATTTCTAAGTGTCCTCAATATTAATAGCATTCTTCTATAACTTAATATGGAACATCTCAGAAAAAATACGTCGTTGCTAAAAACTTTCATAGTTCTAAACCTCGGGATTTTTAAAATCAAAACTATGATTAAACTCCAATAAGAAAGACGTAAGAGGTACAAGTTGTTATTTGTTCGTCAGTCAGTAATTATACCACCTTTATATCTAATCAATACTCTTACATTCATGCAACTGTCTCTTAGTTTCACCAACGTACGTGGCCTTTACATTTTATTTTGTACACCACATTATTAAGATTGAGAGTTTCAGTCTTGCCTTTACCCCTTTTAATAATATTAGACAAACTTTTAGAAATATAACGAACAGGTAAGATGTAATATTTGCCCAGTTTGTTATAGACATTTTTTCATAGAACCCTACACATACGGTAAACGGAAAACAGGAATTCTTGTGTTAGGAGAAACAAAACAATTAGAAGAAGAATCGTAATTTAATTTTAAATAAATGAGTTTCTTAGTGTGAAAACCAAGATATTTACGAGGACATATACTCAATAGTAAGTACTTATAAATCAAGTAGATACTTTTCTCATAAGACCGATGATGAGATAACTGAATTACTTTTTCAACTAGTGAATAAACCACACCCCATTGCAGGAATTAGGATGATCAGGTTGAAAAAGAAGAAATCTAGCCCAAAATGTTGGTTTATGATGTAAATCAGTAATTATACCACCCTTATGTCTAATCAATACTCTTACATTCATGCAACTGTCTCTTAGTTTCACCTACATACTTGGCCTCCCAGTCATTACATTTTATTTTGTACACCACATTATTAAGATTGAAAGTTTTAAACTTGCCTGTACCCCTTTTAATAATGTTTGACAAACTATTAGAAATATAACGAACAGTTAAGAGGTAATATTTGCCCAGTTTGTTAGACATTTTCTCATAGAACTCTACACATACGGTAAACGGAAAACAGGAAGCCTCGTGTTAGGAGAACCAAAACCATTAGAAGAAGAATCGTAGCTTAATTTTAAATAAATGCGTTTCTTAGTGTGAAAACCAAGATATTTTCTAGGATAATTATTTAATAGTAAGTATTTTAAATCAAATGAATATTTTTCTCATAAGATCGAGGATGAGATAACTGAGTCACTTTATCAATAAGTGAATAAACCACACCCCCTTCCATGAATTAGGATGGTCGGATTGAAAATTCAAAAAAAACCGAAAATGTTGGTTTGTGATGCCAATCAGTAACTATACCGCCTTTACGTCTAATCAATTCAACCTCAAAAGAACTAAGTCTGTCATTTTCCTCAATCTCATACGTAAAATTAGGCCTTTCATCACGAATATACTTTTCATACAACAACTCTTGTACCTTGTTCTTAGGGACAATGGGTAGGGCATTATCAACATATCTACCATACAATAAGGGTTGGAAACTCAATTTACTAGAACATTCTTGTTCTAAATCATCTAAAAACATATCGGCAAATATTGGAGTCATCCCAGTGAAACCATGGGAGTACCGTGCACTTGCTCATAGCACTTATCATTAAATTGGAAGTACGTGTTGTCCATCAAAAATTTTATAACATGCAACAAGTCATTTAATTGGATGTCACATTCCAATCTTATCAATTGTTACATTTTCTCCACAGCTTCTAAGAGTAATCCTCAACCAATATTAGTAAACAGAGAAGTAAAACCAATGCTAATCATGATGCAAGTGGCTGATATAAGCAGATTCTAAAGCTTTTCACACAAATCCAGACTAATACTTATATTTAACAAACTCTCAGTCTTAATACTGAGGTGTACAAAATAAAATGTAATGTCGGTGAGGCCACATATGTTGGTGAAACTAAGAGATAGTTACATGAAAAAAAAATTGGTGTACTTCCTACGTATGGATCATATCAGAGAATTTAATCGTAGTTTTGATTTTAAAAATCCCAAGCTTTTGGACTATTAAAGTAATTAGCGACGACGTATTTTTCTGAGATAATCCGTATCAAGTTACAGGGAAATGGTATTATTATTAGGGAAGACACTAAGAAATTGTCATACGTTTATCCAGCACTTTTTAAGAACCTAAAACATACTTACTTAGTCTTGATTATTTTATTTACTTGAAATTTAGCAGATTGTTTTTCATTTATTTATAACTGCAAATGTGTTTTATTCTTGACTTTTAAGTGATTGTAACAGTAGTACAGGTTAGGGTTTTTTCATGTTTATGTCACATATCAATATGTAATAAGTTGTAATTGTTATGTTAATAATATATGAAACATTTTTGACGTTACTCATTTTAGTGGTTTCTGTATTATTTATGTGTGAGGATTGAAACAAGAGTAAAAAACCTTACCTTCTATGTTTGTCATATTGGATCACAACAAAAATTTTAATCATAGTTTTGATTTTTAAAATTCCGAGGTTTTGGATTATGAAAGTAATTGGCAACGACGTATTTTTTCTGAGATGATCCATATTAAGTTACAGAAGAATGCTAATATTATTAAGAAGGAAAAAATTGGCATTCGTTGATACACCGCTTATTAAAAACTTGAACATATTTAGTCATTGTTAGTTTAATTATTTGAAATTTGACAAGTGGTTATGCAATGTTAATTTTATTTAATTTGTACATTTTAAATATATAAATGTAATTTATAATTGATTGTAACTGAAGTAGTGGTTAGGGTGTTTCATGATTTTGTTACAATTAAATATGTAATAGTTTATAATTGTTAGGTTATTATACCGAAAACATTTTTTGCTTTTGACGTTACCCAATTTAGAGGTTTATGTAATGTTTTATAATTATAAGAAAATTCATTGCAGCAATGTTTACTTTTGATGTATTGCCTTCAATATTAGTAACTTTAATTGTGTACTTACGTATTGTAGGCCTGGAGACGCTAAGGTTTCCGTTATTAAAACGTTGCTTAAATACGTATATAGTTGTACCTGACTCGAAAGTGAACCAATTTTATTTTAAATAATTCTCTGCGAGTGTGAACATGATTATTAAAAAATAATAGTTTATAGATATTTTGTGTGATTTTATGTTGATCGAATAAACGACAATACAAACAAAGTTTTAGAGAGACAACGACTGTATAATAGCTGTTTGAGGTACTACAAGTGTGTGTGTGTGTGTGTGTGTGTGTGTGTGTGTGTGTGTGTGTGTGTGTGTGAGCGTGCGTGCGCTTGCGCGCGCGCGCGCGCGCGTGTGTGTGTGTGTGTGTGTGTGTGTGTGTTGTTGTGTGTGTTTAACTTTTTCCTTACAGGCTTCGCTTTTTACATTACTGTACATCATTTAAATTGAATCGTACAAAATTTCTAATAAAGTAGATCCATACATCGAGTACCAGAAAAATGTAACTGAAAGTGATAATATTATCCTATTCTATTTGTTGGTTTTATTGTCTATGAAAATTGAAGATGTGTTCAACAAATTATATTTACTTACTAAACTCGTAAGTAAATTCATTATATTTAGTGAGACAAAATGTTTACAATGGGACTAAGCTTTCTTCATCAGTGTTTAATGTTAGCCTATGTATTTTATTCTTAAAATTACTGATAATGTGGTAATAAAGAATCAAAGTATAGCATATGTACACGAGTATACACATAGACTATATGTGTTTAGCAAGTTTAACTACATTTTAGATAATAATATGCGATCTCAAAAATCCTCTCTACCCATATCATACTGCCAGTACTTACATACAAGACTCAAACATGAACACTAATAACGTCAAACATAGATATAACAACAAAAACGTAGAGTTTTGAGAAGAACAAATTAATTTATAATAAAAACAAAATGAAATAGGAATTAACTATTAGCCTTCCATAACAGCTCGGCTGCTGTTGCTTCGTCTTGTTGTTCGACGTACCCATTGCTATGCGTCATGGTTCATCTTCGGCAGACACTAGCTGTAAGCTCACTAAGTCTATAGTATCACTAGTAGTAAACTCACGAACGACATCCTCTTTTTATCCATTCAATCACGCCAATATTGTTCATGTCCTTACAACCAGGAATGTTTTGGAGAAGATTAACGACTTCTTCATTTGTTTCACAAACAAGGTTTTCCGCTTGTAAAATGTTTTCATCTCCTTATTGTTTGTTTTATGAACCAGTAGTTTTTGGCATTATTTAACTAGTGTTATCGGCCTGATTGCATACCATACTATAGCAATACATAAAGCGACATCTAGCAAGGCTACGTTCACTCGGAAACACTTTTTCGGCATCCATAACTAACTAAATTACTTAGCTACAGAAAATCTTGTACAATATAGGCAAACTGAACGATACGGAGACTCGAACACAACTGGGTGAGTCGGGAAAGAACAAAGAGCCCACTGCTAGCGCTAGAGAACTGGCACGACGGCAAGGTGTCTTGCAGAATCAAGACGCTTACTTTATTTACATATTACGTCCGGATATAAAAGGTTCCGGATATGAGAGGTTTTACTTTATATATATATTTAAAGAAATTTTAACAAGTAAAAGAAATTAAACAAGTTTTGTGTAAAAATATATTTTGTACAAGTTTAAAGCCCTATTAAAATTGATATTTTATGTGTTTAAGAGTGAAAAAATTTAACAAAATTGTTGTGTAAGAACTTATTTTGGACTTGGTCCATTGGTTCTATTGGTTCTATTGCTCTATTTGGATTGAAATTCTTATATATATATATATATATATATATATATATATATATATATATATATATATATTTGTAAAAAAATTAAACAAAATTGCCGTGTAAAAATAAATTTTTGGTTTGTTTAAAACTGCATTTAAATTGAAATTTTTACGTGTATGTAAGGGCAAAAATTAATTGGTTTGTAGTCTACAAATATTTCACAGGCTAAAAAGATTTAAAATGTTTTTCGAGTATGATGCATTAGCGATCATTGGTCTGGGTGTAACGTGTAGTTTGATAAATAAGTTTAACAACAGTAAACAAAGTGAATCAATGTGTAAATTCAACAGATAATGAAACATACAGAATGCTATACACAACTGTCAAGGTGCTCAGACGATGTCCAGTGTCTAAAGTCTAAAGGTTCCTACAATTCACGTTAAACCCTTACGTACGGACTACTGTAACAAACTGCTACTGAATGGTAAGGAAATATGACAAAAGTATGTCGCTTCACACGATGCTCACATTATCCAGTAATTTTATTAATTTTATCGAACCCCAGTTGGACAAAGATATCGAAAATTGTAAATACGAAATTTATGAGTTTAGTAAAAAATTTTGGGTCTTTTCTATTATACGACCGCATGGCTCAAAATATTCTCTATGGAAATTAGAACACTAATTATTGCCACATATTGCTTTGTACATAAAATAAATATCTAATAAACCAGTTGAAAAACTAGTATTAACCTTTTTTTCAGCGGAAAGTACGAAAAGTTAATTTTTCTGCACATTTTTAATGTTAGTCTGTAATAGCATGTACAGCGTGGCCCGGCCGCTCAGTAGATACAGTGCACTGCACTACCTCAAAGTCATGTTTTAATAATAAACAGTCAGGATAGATTTGGTGATAATTTTATTGTATAAAATTATAACCAAATCTATCCTGACTGGATACTTCATAAGCATAATTTGATATAGGTATATTTATTTTATGTACAAAGCAATATGTGGCAATAATTAGTGTTCTAATTTCCATAGAAAATATTTTGAGCCATGCGGTCGTATAATAGAAAAGACCCAAAATTTTACTTATTCCAGATATTCAGTATACGCGTGCTAAAGGTTAATAGTGCATACCTTTCAATTAAATTTTCTTCAATTCAAAAACTTCTAAACAAGTTGAACAAAAGCCAGATGACATTGAAATGTCTGTAGCAACTCCGAGACATGACAGTGTGGACAAAGCTTTGAGCACTGTACGGTTAATCGAGTATGGCAGTCGGGTGTGATCGATCACTGTGAAATGGCTCTGAAAGAAAGGAGGACCATAACCCTGTCGACTCTTACTTCAGCAGACGCTGGTTACTTAATAACTGGCTCTAGCTCTCCGCAACTTTCTCTCGAACGGAAGTGAATTCTTTGTTCTTGCTTACATAACCACTGCAATCATCACAAACGGAGGAAAATTCTTTTTAGACTCTGACATGGTGGATATGGATTCAAATTTTTGAAAAAATATTTGTTTTGAAATACTAAGTAGTAATTTTCGTAAAGTTTCCTACCGTCTGAGCAAACAAACTAATTTTGTATTTTAAACAAAAAACCCTGAAATTCCTTATATAATTGTCTTTATTTTTGTTAGGGATATTAGTATACATTTGGGTAAGTTCTTCTGCCTTTCCATTATCAAAATGTTTTATAGAGTTTAAGTTTGATGGCGAAAGAGTGAGTACAGTTTAAAATTTCGATAATGGAGTTAATACGAAACCCCAATACGAACGTCAATGTAGAACAATGTTTTGATGTTAGAAAAGGTACAAGAATGTACTCAAATGCATATAAATAAAATCTCCTAACCACAAAACATTTTATTTAATTCCTTATGTACATTTTTCGATTACAAAGAAATCATCTTCGGAGGAAATTATTACAAAACAATATCTCCTTTCTATTACTACAAGATTTATAACTTTGTAATAAGATGTACTTATAACCCATAAGACTTACTCTTGTAATAATAGAGGAATTATTTTTTTAATAATTTCCTCTGAGGATGATTGCTTTGCAATCGAAATGTACACAAGTATTTAAATGAAACGTTTTTGTGGTTGGGAGGTTTACTTATTTCAAATGAAAAATACGCCGCAGTCGCTTCAAGTTGTTAAACTGAGCTAGACTAGTTTTTAACGATATTTTATGGTCTACAATTATTGGACAATTCAAGAATCATATTTTTCGATCCGATTTAAATCAAATAGACTGAAACCATTCGTTAAAAAGTGCATTTTCACTGTCTACCTAAAAATGTTTTTATGTGTAGAATGATGAACGTTATAAATTTAAAGATATAGATATCAAAACATTTGAAGGGTTTACCGTTTCTACGATCCTAATATGGGGTAAGTTTTCTTCATGGAAGAGACTCCACAACGTGATATATTATATACAAATTTTTCAAACCGTATAATATAATTTTCTTACAATAATCATATCTATTATTAAAAATATTATGAAATATTTGGTTGGTGACAATAGTTGAATTTATTGATCGATATAAAACCACAAAAAAATAATAATTTGAATTTAGTATTTCTTTAATCCCAGCAAACACCCCTTGTCTGTTACCAGGATCTTTATAAAAAGTATGGAGTTACTCCCGGAAAACCAGCTCCACTTACTGCTTTTCAGGACCGCTTCCAGCACCTCCCTGAGACAAAGCTCCTCCTGACAGATCACCACTTGCCGAAGCATGCATCTTCGGATCAGGAGCTTAGAAGTACAGCCCTCCGAACTATCAATGAAAAATACCCTGCACCAGAATGGCTCCAAATTTACACATATGGATCATCCATACCTGGATCAGGCGAAACAGGTGCTGCATACTACTGCTTATATTTTGAGGGATTTTCTGCTGTCGGGGCCCACCTTAGCAACTATGACGGTGAGGTAGCTGCCATATATGGTGCAGCAATAGAACTTGAGAACCTGACTGCTCCGTGTAAGGCGGTTTTCCTTGTTAGCTCTAAGACCGCCATCATGAATCTCTCTGGGAACTCACGGACCGACTGCAGTAGAACCATAGAATGTAGAAGGAAACTAAATGCTCTCATAAATGCCGTGTGGGTACTTAATTTCCAGTGGATCCCGAGCCATGTAAACATCACTGGCAATGAAAAGGCTGATCAACTAGCCAAGCAGGGAACAAGCCTCCCCCAACCTGAGCATCTGAGTTCACTACATTCCTCCAGGTCCCTAATAAAGACGTCCACTAAAAAATGGAATCACGGTCGATTGAGGGAGCTCTCAGCAGGAAAACGGCGGGAAAGTCTTGTGACGGGTAGACCAATTGACTAAAACTTGACCTGATCTGTTAGCGTTGCAGCTTTCAGATTGAAGACCGGTCATGATTACCTTGCTGCGCACCTCCACTGCATTCATGTGCTACCGACCCCGGAGTGTCTGCTGTGTGGTGGTGAACTTATGGATGCCGAACACCTTAATGATTGCACAGCCATGGACCGGGCCCAGGATTACCATGCTGCGAACCTCCACCGAATTCATGTGCTACCGACCCCGGAGTGTCTGCTATGTGGTGGTGAACCTATGGATGCCGAACACCTTAATGATTGCACAGCCCTGGACCGGACCCAGGATTACAACAGTCCCATCTTCAGGGAGGCCCATCTCTACTGGTCAGCGCGTCGCCAAATGGCTCAACTGCCAAGGGTGGACGTTGGCTATTAAGTAAGTAGGCCTATTTCTTTGAATTTATTTTTATCGCAGCTGATTTCCCTAATGAGTAGAGCATTGACTACTAACCTATGGGTGCTGGGTTCGATTACAGGTAGCACTATCGAATTTCTCCGTGCTTCTCCAGTCCTCAGATCGACTCAGTCTGTGAAAATGAGTACTTATGGTTATAATGGGCGGCACTGGCCACATAGCCACCTTACGGCCCAAGGCTTCTGTTCTGTCTCTTCTAGACCACGTGACTGGTATAGAAACGAGTCATTATTATCATTATATTTTCAAGATACGAGGTAAATACTTCGAAGCTCCCGATAAATGAGCTGTAAATTATATTACATAAATCCCTCATTAATTATATTTTAGTGTGTTTGAGCCAAATTCTGCCTCATATTGCATCCCAAATTGAAAGTAATCTATTCCATAATTTTCTAGCTTTCAGCAGCACGGGATTTATTTGTTATTTATTCGAGCAAACGAATCAAATAAAGATACCACATTGAACATATCCCGAACGATTATTGAAAAAGTTTTATAAACATAAGAAACTTGTATTAATTATCTGTGACTACATTCGGTTCAATTTTACTTTCTTGCAATTGTATTTCCAGTCATTAGTAAGGCTTCCTTTAATCCCCATCAAGAATTGTAGTAGTTATTAAAAGTTAGAGATTTTTCCTAATTATTAAGTCTTTTCAAAAATAATTAACAAAAAATGTTATATAGAGTTAATAGAATATAATTATAAAGGAAGTCTTAAAAACATGTTTTATTTGCTATCTACGTTTAAGAATAAGTTTTATTCATGTATTGAATTTGTACCTTAAATAAGACTCTAGCTTTAGATCCTAACCTTAATACGAAGGTTTTGGTTGAATATGTTACTTTTAAAGTATAACCCCCTGAAGCCATAATGTGCTGTCCAAACTTTGCAACCAAATGGACGCGTATATTTTTGTATATATTTCTCTGAGAGTAAGCTCACATTTGTTAGTCATTCGCCAGATATGCTCTCTAACTTATTTTACGCTAAACAAAATGATTAGAATTGTTGTTATTATATGTTTAGATATATTAAGGTAGTTCGGAAAGTAAAGAACGTTTTGATGTGTTAAATGATGCGTCATCCTCATTCCCGACAATGCTTGTCTCTATGGCGTGGCATTGGTGGTCTTGACTTCATTTATTACCACTTATCCCCCAAAACATTTTTTTTTTGGTGGAAAACACTAGGATGTAATTATGAACTTGAAGAAGCCGTTAATCATTCCCGACAATGCTCGTCCCTATGGAGTGGCATTGGCGGTCTTGCCTCCATTGACTACCACTTATTCCCCAAATTGTTTTTGTTTTTGGTGAAAAACACTAGGATGTAATCATGAACTTGAAGAAGCCTTTAACCATTGGAAGAATCCACTGGCGTCATCTTCATTCCCGACAATGCTCGTCCCTATGGAGTGGCATTGGCGACCTTGCCTCCATCGACTAGCCTATCACTTATTCCCCAAATTGTTTTTTTTATTTTTTTTATTTTTGTAAAACACAATTACTTACATTACACTAAGATGTAATTATGAACTTGAAGAAGCTATTAATCATTGGTTTAACCCACTGGCGTCATCCTCATTCCCGATAATGCTTATCCAGATAGAGTAGCATTGGCGGTCTTGCCTCCAGTGATTACCGCTTATTCCCCAAATTGTTTTTTTTTTTTTATTTGGTGAAAAACACTAGGATGTAACTATGAACTTGAAGAAGCCTTTAATCATTGGTTTAACCAACTGGCGTCATCCTCATTCCCGACAATGCTTATCCCGATAGAGTGGCATTGGCGGTCTTGCCTCCAGTAATTACCACTTATTCCCCAAATTGTTTTTATTTGGTGGAAAACCCTATGATGTAATTATGAACTTAAAGAAGCGGTTAATCATTGGTTTATCCCACTGGTGTCTTCTTCATTCCCGACAATGCTTGTCCCTATGGATTGGCATTGGCGGTCTTGCCTCCAGTGATTACCGCTTAATCCCTAAATAGTTTTTTTTTGGTGGAAAACACTAGGATGTAATTATGAACTTGAAGAAGTCGTTAATCATTGGTTCAAAACACTGGTGGTAACAGAGTACGAAGACGGCGTAGAAAAGCTGGTGAAAAGGTATAACAAGTGTGAATTTCGAACGGTGATTATGTGGAAAAGTAGGTTAGGTATCAAAATGTTTGTATAACGTTGTATTTCATTACATTAAATAATAATGTTTGGAAAAAATCATTTTTTGCTTCCTATAAAACCAGATGCTTTGAAAATATTTTAATTTCACCAAATTAAATTTAGTGGCGACTATATAAACTAAAATTATCAATAAAAATATTGAAAAGAACCCCAATACCACAAAAATAATCAAAAATAACAAATAAGACAAGTTACTTAAGATTAAACCCTTATGTTCATTTCGATGACCATGTCATCATCATCAGAGGGTCTTGTTACAAAACACAATCTAGCACACAAGAAGTTACAAACTAGAATGATCTAGTTCTAGAACGATTCTAGAATGAAACTAGAACATCATTCTAGTTTGTAACTTCTTGTGTGCTAGATTGTGTTTTGTAACAAGACCCTCTGATGATGATGACATGGTCATCGAAATGTACATAAGGGTTTAATCTTAAGTAACTTGTCTTATTTGTTATTTTTGATTATTTTTGTGGTATTGGGGTTCTTTTCAATATTTTTATTGTAATATATTGTACCACTGTGCTCTTGATATTGTGTAAAATTATCAAAATAAAAAACCACAAATCAATAAAGTACAGTGATAAATTTTAATGTACTTATCTTCATTTCTGTTAGGAATATTTCTATATATTTGAGTTGGCCTATAGTTTTCTACCTTCCCTAACTTCACATAATTCTCCTCTGTTGACGCGTTTCAGAGTGACTCCATTCTCAAAACCTACTTCGTGCTCTTTAAATTTAAGTAAAACGCGTCAACCGAGGAGAATATTGCAAAGTTAGGAATCAGAAAACTGTACTCAAATATATACAATAACAATATTTATTACGCTAATAAATGCAAAAAGCAAAATTAATTAATCAACAATTATTGATAATTGTATGTAATACAGTAATATAAGACTTACATTAGCAAAAGATCTGTGCTAAAGGTCAATGATGATGGAAACTACACAAGTATGTATTCATTTATTTGCAAATCTACAATTTCAACTCTTTATCAGATCGTCTCATTATCACTGAACGATGTTTAAATCGTTTTAAATTGCACCGATAATAAATTATATTTTACAACAGCGTTGAACATGTTCAGTTTATAACTTACTGGTTGCATATGTCGTATATATGGGTCCTAAGTGTTACATTACGTGTGCGTTTAAAATTAGCACCAAAAAAATAAATCATGTGTCTCACCAATCCCATCATCCACCGTGCAACTTTCGTTTAATCGTTATTCCATATCAGCCCTGATGAGCTAGTGGGCAGGTTGGTGGCTGCAATCTTCCCCCAAGATGCGCACCACCAGCAACCACCATCACTTTCCCATATTTGTACTTGTACATTACTATGTCGTTGAATTTGGTATGGAGGGGAGTGGAGTTTTTTATATTGAGGCTAATGCCGTCGTAGAAATTCCCGGTGGTGCTTACTTTGCTCATTTTAATCTCAGCTTTCACACAGAGAAGTCCGTTTTCAAAAAGTGCAACCTAAACCGACAAACCTCACCGCTCTTTGTTAAAAGGTTTTTCCAAGTATAATTAAATGCTAAAACATTTTTTTACCGAAATTCGTAAAACTGGGTTTTTATAATGGTTTAAAACATGAATATTTTTCTATATTTCTCCAGTTACGTTTTTTTTCTATTGTAACCGGAAATCGAACGTTACTTATAATGAAACTTCACGTGCTTTATTATTTTCGACTTGCTGCACTCCCCCACAATGCGAAGGTTGCTGGAAAGTTATTTACGTCGCCCAAGTGAGGGAGAAACTTAGCGGGTCCGTGACCATTCTAGGCTTCGAGACTTGTCAATAACGTACCACGGGATCATGTCCAAAGCCTGTGGGGCTTTGTCCTCTACATGAGTTGAGAAAAGATGTCTAAGGAGTAGTGGTTTTACATGTTAGGATAAATTCTCAGCTTCTTTTCTAAATTGTGTATTTTCGGGCAGGGTATTAAAGAAAATGCCTCCTGTTATTCTCCTAATTTTCTTTGTTTCTTCTTATTTCCCAGGAACTGTATATCCGAAGCGATACTAAATTACATAGGCATTATATCGATTAATAGAAGGGTCAAGTAAGGAAAAGTTATATTTTTGTATTTATTTTCTGGATAATTTATTGTTTACCTATAAAAAAAGGTTCCCTCAGGATCTTCTACCTAAAGGCTTTATTACAAATAATATTGGGAAACCTTTTCCCTGTGTAGTCTCTGCATTCTCAACGAATAGTGGCGTATAAGCTTTTCAAACTTGAGGACAGGAAAATATACAAAGGGATTGTACTGTAAACAATTCCCCTATTTATTAAACAAATCTTACTAAGTATGTATAAAAATATAATCCTATACATAACTGTAAATAACCTTCAGGCATTCCAGAAGACTGTAAAATGTTGAAACTTTCTCTTTGTAAACTAAAATTAAATTTTCGATATTTATTAAGAAAATTTTTATCATTAAATTGATGAAGACATTTGTTAATTGAGCACCATAATAGTAAAAGTAACAAAACTGTAAAATGTGAAGAAATCAAAACTCAAGTGATTTGTTAGGTAATCTTATAAAGCTTGTGTAGGTAAAAGCTTAGATAAATGCGAAAGATAAAAGATAGCAAAATTGTTCCTTATATTTTAAAGAACTTTAATTTTAATTATTTTTAGTCTGTGGTTTTAAATGAGATAAAAGTGTTCATATTTTGTAATTTATAAATTACAATAAATTTTATCAGAAGAAATTATTTCTAATACATAATTAAAATACGAAATAAATTTAAGGTTTTTTAAATTTTTACATTAATTAAGTTATTCATTTTAATTTAATACTTTAATTACAATATGAAGCGTATTTTGTTTTGTACATCTTTAGTTTTTTGTATAAATTAGACTTCTTTTATTAACTTGGCAATCAGGAAGTAGTGTTTTTTGCCAAGGTAATACAAAAAGTATAAAATATATTATCTTTACATTATTTCTGTTCATAGTAACTATTACATTCTGATTGAATTAAATGTCCATTCTTCACATAATCGAAAAATATTTCAACATAACGAATCTCGAGTACGTCGTCAAGTATATTGCCTAAAGATATTACTAATTTCATTATCTTAAGGATATGTTTGGCCTGATGTAGTTATTAATAAGAATTTGTAACACAGAAACAGGCTTTCTAAGATTATGCTATTGCTGATTTGATTGTGATAGCAAAGGTTCATATAAACTCTTATATTGTTACACACAAACTATGCTACAAATATCTGCATTAAATAAAATGTCGAACGATAATAATCCAATCATAATAATTGACCTGAAGTAAAGAAAGAAACAATATAATTGTAAATGTTGTAGGAAACACATTTTACATATTATATTATTAATAAACTTCAACTTTCTACATTTCTAGTCATATACGTTCCTTATATTTTGCTAATAAATAACAAATAACGCATTTACATAAACAAAATATTTTTGACACATAAGAAGAATTTAATGTAACAGTAGGCTAGTTTTAAAAATGTCCATGTTAGATAAAGTAAATGTTATCTTTAAGGAAATTTAATTCTGACCTATTTTTAAAAAATAACTAGCTTCTAAAGTTGAATTTTGTTAGACGTCACCCTAAGAAGTTATTTAAAATATATAGAAAAGTATGCATGGACTATACAAAATGTGTTAATAGCTATATACAAAAATATATATTATGTATACGCGTTTACATCATTACTACTACTGTTTTTTATATAGTTGTATTGTGTCTATAACGTTTAGGGAAAAATCGTCGAACGTAATTTAAAAAATAATTCTATATTATTTGTAAATCCTATAAAACCCTATATTGAAGACATACTGCTCTTTTCTAATCTCTGTTTATTGATAGACTGATATGTATACACAAGTCATCTACTTTATTATTACAATGAAGTATTATTTACTATGAGTATTGTGATTTCATTAATTTTAATTTCTGTGTATTGATAGATTGATATGTATACATAAGCCATCGTATTGGTTATTTTAAAACAGAATTATTTACTTCAAGTATTGTGATTTCAATAACAATTGTTTTTAATTTTAATTTCTGTGCACTGATAAACTGATGTGTATAAATAATAATGAATAATTATTTACTACAAGAATCATTATTTCAATAACTTTAAAGACAAAAAATTGAATTAATATTAACATTAACAATTATCGACGCACAAAAACGACATGTTTAGAGAAATCAACAAAAAAAAAATCTCACGCCATTGCACAATTCATAAGACATAAACAGTTGGTAAATTAATAACCACGATTAGGCGTACTTAATTTACTTCCTAAAAATGTGCAATGAATACTAAAATAAAGGTCAATCTAATGTGTAGTACTTGTGATTTTCAATTTGCTTTGAAATAATTTAAAACATTTGAAGTTGCGTTTCGTAATATCTGGGGCAAACCTAATTGTAGACTACATAAGGATGATTTATTACGTTTCTAAGTCTAAGCTAAAATTAAAAGTGGTAATCAAGTGTTAAACTCACCTTTGTAGTGTTTCAAGGAAATGCTTCCTTTGCTCTGAGTCTGTTTGGATCTGACTGGTTCTTCATCACAAGACGCGTTCAATCTCTTAGCTCGAACCGAACTTTCTTTACTCGCCGGTAACAAATGCCTTTGGATTTCGGGAACAGTAACCGAATGTTCACTCACAACACTATTATCCGTTTTGTTTGGTAACATAGGCAACGATTCGCACGAGATGAACCTCGGACTCCTGTTGTCACCTTCGCAATCCTGAAGAAAGCTGACTATTCGCTTACTTTCCCCTGACATATCTGACGTTTCACTTGATCTCTTCTCTCTGTCTCTCACTCCCTCTCTGTCTCTTTATCTGCACTCTCCTGCGTCGATCTTACAAGAGTATCGATCTTTAACAACTACTCGTTTAGGCCATGATCCATTGTCAAAGGTAGCTGAAAATAAAATTTAAGTTAATTTGGATGTAACAAGATATTTGTTATTGAATAAGCTAGATTAGGTATGAAATAGCAAACTAGCAATAAGATATTTTTCAATATCGATTATTGTAAGTAGTTTTATTGTTCAACATTAAAAAAAATAAATCTATTATATTTTTAATACAATGTATGTATATATATATATATATATATATATATATATATATATATATATATATATATATACAGCATATACGTATATATGTATATATATATACGTATATACGTATATGTATATGTATATGTATACGTGATACGTATATACGTATATATATATACGTATCAGCATATATATATATATATATATATATATATATATATATATATATATATATATCGCAATATGTATTCTTGTGTATTAATAAAGAACATAAGTCAAAATACAAATACAAGAATTATAATTGAATTTACAATTCAAAGCTTTTAGTTGGCTAACAGTACCAACATTATCAGGAATATTAAACAATTAAACAGGTGAATTGTTTAATATTCCTGATGATGTTGGTACTGTTAGCCAACGAAAAGCTTTGAATTGTAAAATTCAATTATAATTCTTGTATTTGTATTTTGACTAATGTTCTTTATATATATATATATATATATATATATATATATATATATATATATATATATATATATATATATATACATCCTAATATATTACTATTCTCTATCAGGTGTGTATGTGTGTGTGTGTGTGTGTGTTGTGCTATATTTCATTGTTGTTTTTTAATATAGCAGATTACGAGCTCGGAAATGTAAACAAATTGTTTCTCTTTATATTTTTCTTTACCTGAGAAGAATAAGAGGGATTCTAGTATTTAAAGAAACCCAGTAATACAAATAACAAATCATGTTGTCAATATTATTATTTGTTATCTTCCTCGTTAACTTTTTAAAAATTACGAAGTCTTTCCCAAATGTTTTCAAAAGTTATTTCAACTTTTTTCGAGAAACTGCCATAAGCAAAATAGTGTACAGTAATTAGAAAGTTTTATGATATTCTCAGAACTACAATATAACTTTGTGCAATTTGGGGGTTAAATGAAAGATTAGTGTGTAATTGTCAGGCAAACATTAGCGAACGTCATCGGATGCCATCGGTAGTCATCGGACACTAACCCAGTGAGAAAAAAACATTTGTTAGATTCTGCCGAAATAAAATTTAACAAATTGGTTACAATGATAACTTCAGGTTCCGTCAGCCATCGCATAGTTTAAACGATCACAAAGAATGCATTTTCTAGACTTAGACTGGAGCAGGGGCTCCCAACCTTTTAATCTCAAGGGCCACATAGAAAACTTTTGGAGGGAAGGCCGGCAATATTTCGGGGCAGAAAGTCTAAACCCCCCCCCCCCCCCATTCATCCACGACGATTTTCCACGAAGAACTCAGTGGTAGTTTTTGTAATTTTCTTGCTTATTTTTTTACTTGTTTACAGCTGATTTTACACTTATGGAGAAAAGAAGTGGCAAGTGAGAGATGAGTACCGGACTCATATTTAATGGTAAAAATGCCTAAAAGGAAATATATTACCAAATAATTTTTTTTTTTTTATTATGCTAGCTTTCCGCGGGCCGGATGTGGCCCGAGGGCCGTAGGTTGGAGACCCCGAGACCGGAGGATGGACCTTCTCCGAATTCAACCAGAAAAATTGCACTGGAAATGAATTGTTAAGGCCGCATAGAACATTCGGCGTTCCATAAGGTAAGACGCCGTGTTCGTTAATTTTCACATTAAACAAAATATATACGTTCTATAATTATGTTTCATTATATAAGAATGTAATGAAATATTTAGAAACTTTTTGACTAAATACTATATATGTTACAGAATAAGAGATGGTGTTTGCATCATTTCTGTGACGGTATACTTTTTGTGTTAATTCAGTTTGTCCAGGTTGTCAGTTATCTTTACTGTTGGGTAATATTGTACGAGGCAATATTTTTCAAGGTATTCATAGGAATCAATAGATATTTGTATTGCTATGTATCGATAAAGAAAATCATTTCGAGACCGAAATACAATAATTCAAAAACAAAATAGCTTTTACGACAAAAGGGACGAGTATATAAAGTTGTTTAGTGGCCGGGTTTCGTCATCTAGTAGCATTGTGTTAGTGTTATAATTATGTTTAATACTGATGTTAATACTGTTTGATTACTGGTCATAAAGCCCGAAACTCATACAAACTTTAGGCTTTAATAGCAAACAGGGGGGGAAATATTCTAAATATAAAAATTTTAAAAATAGTTACGTAATTGTGTAAGTTTAGATTAAAAAGGTTTCCTGCATTTTAATTTTAAAAATATTAATCATCAAATAGTCATAACTTTTCTTTATCAATGTGAAATAGACCCAATGCAGGTTCTATTAATAAAGGGAGGTCGTTTTTAATGTATTTTATTCTCGACTGGGAACTTTCGCGAACTTTAAACTCTATGTAAAGACCCCAAGAGTTAGGATTTTCCCCCGCACTATTTACACGTTACATAGTGCAGACTACACAAGTAGTGATGATTTAGCTCCATTATTAAAGGAGCAAACTTATTAAAAGGGAACCATGAAACACGGCATGTCAAGAACAAATATCCTGAGTACCTTGGAGCTTGGAGGTGAGGTCCCTCTCTCCATCTCCTTATTGCACACTTGGCAATTTGCTAAAAGATAAGTGACACAAAAGTTTTGCATAACCAATTAATATATCCTTAGTTATTTATTATTAAAAATATTTTTTTCAACAGAATATGTGAAACGGATATTTGAAATTAATTTTAAGTGATGATAATAAATGATGATACTAATACAATTAGTAATAATACTGGTACTGGTTAGATATAATATTGGTACTAACACTGTTAGTAGTGTAATGCAATATTAGTATTAATAATAATACTGATGCAATGTAATATTAGTACTACTACTGGTACTGGTTAGATATAATATTGGTACTAACACTGTTAGTAGTGAAATGCAATATTAGTATTAATACTGATACTGCTGAATGTAATATTAGTACTACTACTGGAAGTGTGGAAATGTAATACTGGTAATAATATTAGTACTATACTGTTAATTATGAAGTGCAAAATTGGTAATAATACTGTTACTGGTAATATGTCATATTGGTACTAACACTGTTAGTGGTGAAATGTAATATTAGTATTAATAATGATACTGATGCAATGTAATATTAGTACAAATACTGGTAGCAATGAAGTGTAATATTAGTTCTAATATTAGAAATGATGAAATGTAGTATTGGTACTAATACTGGAAGTAAAGAAATGTAATAATGCTAAATAATAATAGTACTGATGAAATATATTATCAGAGCTAATACTGGTAGCATTGAAATATAATATTAGTACTAATATTACAAATGGTTAAATGCAATTTAAATGTAAAATTAGTACTAATACTGGAAATGGTGAAATGTAATATTGGTACTAATATTAGAAGTTTTGAATGGTAATATTGCTAATTTTACTGGTACTGGTGAAATCTATTACTAGTACTAATACTGTTAGTGGTGTAATGTAATATTGAGAATAATACTAGCATTTGTGAACTCTAATATTAGTACTAATACTGTTAATCATGAAGTGTAAAATTGGTAATAATACTGGTACTGGTGATATGTAATATTTGTATTAATATTAGAAATCTTGAAATGTAAAATTAGTAATAATACTGGTACTGGTGAAATGTAATAATGATACTAATACTGATAGGAGTAAAATGTAATATTGGTACTAACACTGTAAATGGTGAAATGTAATTTTGGTATTAATACTACCACTGTTGTAATGCATTATTAATATTAATACTGACACTACATGAAATGTAATATTAGCATATTAACGGTACTCAAACATGATAATATGCCCCTTAGTAGAGACGGTTTAGAGCTGCATTACTTGGTCCAAACGGTACTCAAGCAATGTAATATGGCCCTTAGTAGAGACAGTTTAGAGCTGCATTACTTGGACCACACGGTACTCAAGCAAGGTAATATGCCCCTTAGTAGAGACGGTTTAGAGCTGCATTACTTGGACCACACGGTACTCAAGCAATGTCATATGTCCGTTAGTAGAGACGGTTTAAAGCTGAATTACTTGGACCACACGGTACTCAAGCAAGGTAATATGGCCCTTAGTAGAGACGGTTTAGAGCTGCATTACTTGGATCACACGGTACTCAAGCAAGGTAATATGCCCCTTAGTAGAGACGGTTTAGAGCTGCATTACTTGGACCACACGGTACTCAAGCAAGGTAATATGGCCCTTAGTAGAGACGGTTTAGAGCTGCATTACTTGGACCACACGGTACTCAAGCAAGGTAATATGGCCCTTAGTAGAGACGGTTTAGAGCTGCATTACTTGGACCACACGGTATTCAAGCAGGATTATATGTCCATTAGTAGAGACGGATTAGAGCTGCATTACTTGGTCCAAACGGTACTCAAGCAAGGTAATATGGCCCTTAGTAGAGACGGTTTAGAGCTGCATTACTTGGTCCAAACGGTACTCAAGCAAGGTAATATGGTCCTTAGTAGGGTCGGTATAAAGCTGCATTACTTGGTCCACACGGTACTCAAGCAAGGTAATATGGTCCTTAGTAGGGTCGGTATAAAGCTGCATTACTTGGTCCACACGGTACTCAAGAAGGTAATATAGCCCTTAGTAGAGACGGTTTAGAGCTGCATTACTTGGACCACACGGTACTCAAGCAAGGTAATATGGCCCTTAGTAGAGACGGTTTAGAGCTGCATTACTTGGACCACACGGTACTCAAGCAAGATAATATGCCACTTAGTAGAGACGGTTTAGAGCTGCATTACTTGGACCACACGGTACTCAAGCAAGGTAATATGCCCCTTAGTAGAGACGCTTTAGAGCTGCATTACTTGGACCACACGGTACTCAAGCAAGGTAATATGGTCCTTAGTAGAGACGGATTAGAGCTGCATTACTTGGACCACACAGTATTCAAGCAGGATTATATGTCCATTAGTAGAGTCGGTTTAGAGCTGTATTACTTGGTCCAAACGGTTCTCAAGCAATTTAATATGTCCATTAGTAAAGACGGATTAGAGCTGCATTACTTGGACCACACGGTACTCAAGCAAGGTAATATATCCCTTAGTAGAGACGGTTTAGAGCTGTATTACTTGGACCACACGGTACTCAAGCAAGTTAATATGGCCCTTAGTAGAGACGGTTTAGAGCTGTATTACTTGGACCACACGGTACTCAAGCAAGGTAATATACCCCTTAGTAGAGACGGTTTAGAGCTGCATTACTTGGACCACACGGTACTCAAGCAAGTTAATATGGCCCTTGCAGAGACGGTTTAGAGCTGAATTACTTGGACCACACGGTACTCAAGCAAGTTAATATGGCCCTTGTAGAGACGGTTTAGAGCTGAAATACTTGGACCACACGGTACTCAAGGAAGATAATATGGCCCATAGTAGAGACAGTTTAGAGCTGAAATACTTGGACCACACGGTACTCAAGGAAGATAATATGGCCCTTAGTAGAGACAGTTTAGAGCTGAAATACTTCGACCACACGGTACTCAAGCAAGTTAATATGGCCCTTGCAGAGACGGTTTAGAGCTGAATTACTTGGACCACACGGTACTCAAGCAAGTTAATATGGCCCTTGTAGAGACGGTTTAGAGCTGAATTACTTGGACCACACGGTACTCAAGCAAGTTAATATGGCCCTTAGTAGAAGCGGTTTAGATATGTATTACTTGGACCACACAGTACTCAAGTAAGGTAATATAGCCCTTAGTAGAGACAGTTTAGAGCTGCATTACTTGGACCACACGGTATTCAAGCAGGATTATACGTCCATTAGTAGAGACGGTTTAGAGCTGCATTACGTGGTCCAAACGGTACTCAAGCAAGGTAATATGGCCCTTAGTAGAGTCGGTTTAGAGCTGTATTACTTGGTCCAAACGGTACTCAAGCAAGTATTCTATTTCAGGATTATATGTCCTTTAGTAGAGATGGTTTAGAGCTGTATTACGTGCTCCACACGGTACTCAAGCAATGTAATATGTCCCTTAGTAGAGACGGTTTAGAGCTGAATTACTTGGACCACACGGTACTCAAGGAAGATAATATGGCCCATAGTAGAGACAGTTTAGAGCTGAAATACTTGGACCACACGGTACTCAAGGAAGATAATATGGCCCTTAGTAGAGACAGTTTAGAGCTGAAATACTTCGACCACACGGTACTCAAGCAAGTTAATATGGCCCTTGCAGAGACGGTTTAGAGCTGAATTACTTGGACCACACGGTACTCAAGCAAGTTAATATGGCCCTTGTAGAGACAGTTTAGAGCTGAATTACTTGGACCACACGGTACTCAAGCAAGATAATATGGCCCTTGTAGAGACGGTTTAGAGCTGAATTACTTGGACCACACAGTACTCAAGTAAAGTAATATAGCCCTTAGTAGAGACAGTTTAGAGCTGCATTACTTGGACCACACGGTATTCAAGCAGGATTATACGTCCATTAGTCGAGACGGTTTAGAGCTGCATTACGTGGTCCAAACGGTACTCAAGCAAGGTAATATGGCCCTTAGTAGAGTCGGTTTAGAGCTGTATTACTTGGACCACACGGTACTCAAGCAATGTAATATGGCCCTTAGTAGAGACGGTTTAGAGCTGCATTACTTGGTCCACACGGTACTCAAGCAAGTATTCTATTTCAGGATTATATGTCCTTTAGTAGAGATGGTTTAGAGCTGTATTACGTGCTCCACACGGTACTCAAGCAATGTAATATGTCCCTTAGTAGAGACGGTTTAGAGCTGAATTACTTGGACCACACGGTACTCAAGCAATGTAATATGGCCCTTAGTAGAGACGGTTTAGAGCTGCATTACTTGGACCACACGGTACTCAAGCAATGTAATATGGCCCTTAGTAGAGACGGTTTAGAGTAGCATTACTTATACCACACGCTACTCAAGCAATGTAATATGGCCCTTAGTAGAGACGGTTTAGAGCTGCATTACTTGGACCACACCGTACTCAAGCAAGGTAATATGGCCTTTAGTAGAGACGGTTTAGAGCTGCATTACTTGGACCACACGGTACTCAAGCAAGGTAATATGGCCTTTAGTAGAGACGGTTTAGAGCTGCATTACTTGGTCCAAACGGTACTCAAGTAAGGTAATATGGCCTTTAGTAGAGACGGTTTTTAGCTGCATTACTTGGACCACACGGTACTCAAGCAATGTAATATGGCCCTTAGTAGAGACGGTTTAGAGCTGCATTACTTGGACCACACGGTACTCAAGCAATGTAATATGGCCCTTAGTAGAGACGGTTTAGAGCTGCATTACTTGGACCACACGGTACTCAAGCAAGTTAATATGTCCCTTAGTAGAGACGGTTTAGAGCTGCATTACTTGGACCACACGCTACTCAAGCAATGTAATATGGCCCTTAGTAGAGACGGTTTAGAGCTGCATTACTTGGACCACACGGTACTCAAGCAATGTAATATGGCCCTTAGTAGAGTCGGTTTTTAGCTGCATTACTTGGACCACACGGTACTCAAGCAAGTTAATATGTCCCTTAGTAGAGACGGTTTAGAGCTGCATTACTTGGACCACACGGTACTCAAGCAATGTAATATGGCCCTTAGTAGAGACGGTTTAGAGTAGCATTACTTGGACCACACGGTACTCAAGCAATGTAATATGGCCCTTAGTAGAGACGGTTTAGAGTAGCATTACTTGGACCACACGCTACTCAAGCAATGTAATATGGCCCTTAGTAGAGACGGTTTAGAGTAGCATTACTTGGACCACACGCTACTCAAGCAATGTAATATGGCCCTTAGTAGAGACGGTTTAGAGCTGCATTACTTGGACCACACGGTACTCAAGCAAGGTAATATGGCCTTTAGTAGAGACGGTTTAGAGCTGCATTACTTGGACCACATTCAAGAAATATAAATAACATTACAACTTTACTGCCGTAATTGTCATAGATAAAAAGCCGACTCGTCCTGGGGACTGAAAGAAAAATAAATTATATTAAACACTACCGGGAATAGACTTGAATCTTTAGGCTTCTAGTCTATTGCTCTGGCCACCATACCAGGTAGTAATTTCAACTTACACTTATTTTAAGCTATTTTTTTGTAACAAATTAATTGTATATTTTCCAATAATTTTCTTAAATGCTTAATAACAACTTAAACAGAGGCCAAGGTTAGTAATATTGTTAATTATTAGATGTGTCCCGCATTTCACTGACCGCTTATTTGGGTTTTTTCTCTCTCTTATAGCAATACCAATTGAATTAATTCTATACATTTTTAAAACTTAGTTCATACGAGAACTGTTTAATTTTTGTTAATGGAAATAACTTTTTACAGGGTACATCAATATATTTACAGGTTTGTTATTAATGGAGAATGTTTCAAAAGGCGATATTTCACAGCTAGTGACGATCGGAAGAGGAAGGTGGGAATGTTGCCAACGGTTTTTGTCTTCATAGTTTTGTTTTTACCTAAATAGTTAGACGTTTACGCGGAGTAATAAATTGTAACTGTTCTTGTGTAGGGCTCTACTAGTTGTAAAATCGTGTCTGCATTGTTTGCATGTAATTATTATTTTTAGTTATCTTTTTGCCCACTCAAAGCGTTGTAATGGTAATCATTAATATTAATATTATGAGCACAATATTATACGTGCTCTCACATCTATGTGTCAGATTCCCCTTTGATGTTTACATTTGTTCGTTAGTATTTTTTACGAACTGTAGATGAATATTATTATAACTGAAGAAACAATTTATTCAATACGATTCTAAAAGCTTTTAATAAGAAAATATTTTCTTCTGAAGTTTATTCGTGGCCGAATTTTCCAAGTGACTTATTAATCCTACGGAGGCCCTGGATATTATAGTATCATTGTTTCCTTCTCTTTGCATTTGCAAAGGTATTTTGCTTTTCTTTTTGTAATAATTACTTGGGATTACTGAGGCTAATTGTAATATTCATTATATGAAATGCATTTAGAATCGCGAAGCCTAACCATATTTCCTAGCCTTCATGTAAATGAAATAGCAGGATGATGATTCAAGACTTGGTCAGGACTGTAGAGGAAGCAGGTAAGGACAGCTGAAGGTGACGGTGCTGATAAATGTGAAGGAACTCGTTAGTTCTAACTCAGAGTTAAAGGCAACTTCTAGCTTTTTAACAACTCAGCACATATTGAACAAAAGATTTTATGTAGAAAAGGTCTTGTCTTGTTATTAAGGAGTGTGAATTCAAGGGTTTTGTCAAGAGATACGAGCCCCGACTGTAAATTCAAGTCTTGCATTCAACAGTTGTATTCTAATTTTAGTTTTCCTATGAAAAATTCTTTTTTATTTCCTTTATTCTAAACCTCAATATGTTAACAGTCAATAAATACCTAATCGTAAACGTTTTGAATTTAATTTCAAGACATTTATATGTTATTACCATTTCCTAACTTACAGTAAAATATATTAAGAAAAAAACTATTCTTATACTACTGTTAAATCTAAACTTTCAACTGTTCAAAAATATATGTTTACATTAATTTCATTTTATTACTAGGCCTAGATGAACAAACTTCCATTTCAAAGACATTTTGTTTAATTATGGCCCAAGATAATTTTCATATTTAGCTCTTTACGTAATTTTTATTAATAAAAAGTTCTACCTTACGATCGGTTTTTACAAAGGTTTTAAAATGTATAATAAAGTCAATTCCTTTAAATTTTTTCTGTACGTAAGTCTTAAAAATGTGTTTTAATCTCTAGTAACTAATCAGTCAGTATTCTTTAAGTCATTTTGGATTTTTCAAGATATCAACTTTAATTGGGTTAAACACCCGACTGTAAAACCTAATCAATATTTTTTTCAGTGGTAACATAGGCTTTAAAAAGTAAACACCTTTTATAGAGTAGGACTGCCATAAAAAAAGACGGCCATTTTTTGGCAAATTACCGATTTTCGTTATACTTTGACATCCTATGACGGTTTCTTTAAAGATTCCTTGTAAGTTGTTTTAATAATTTTTAAACTGCGTTTTTAAACACGTGTTTGGCAAAAGCTCCATAGTTAAACATAACTCCATAGTTCTCCACTCATGGAATATGTAAATGATATTACTTGAAATGACTTTAGTTGAGTAATGAAGTTGTTGGAGAACTACATTACGAACGTGAAGTTCGGCGTTCGATCCCCGGTAGCACCGAATAATTTTTTCGGTTACCCTCTTAAACGCCAACCATGCAGAAGCTTCGAGTTCATTCATCGAGAAAGTGAAAGCACGGTCTCTTATGAGTTCTGGAATTTGTGGTCCATCAAAAAACACCAGCTTTCAGTTTTATTTGGAAATTTTGTTTGAAGGCACAAATGGATATTGCTTTCATTACTTAAGCTTGTCTCGAATTCCTTCATAGGTTCAAGTTTTATATGAAGAGGGGCCAACAAAACTTTCTCTCTAGAAATTAGAGGTTCAGACAGTACATTTTCTTCTCCTGGTGCAAGATTCCTTCTTAGGGGCCAGTTTTTTCTTTCCCATTGCTCAGATCGTGCTCTGCTATCCCACTCACAAGGAAAACAGGGATACTTAGTGAAACCGGATTGTTGGCCAAGAAGTTTCGTCAGTACTTTAAAATCCTCACACACTGTCCAGGAATGCTTACGATACTCAATTTTATTTAGCAGGATCATATTGAACACCAATTGCTATAAACAAACCTTCTATATTTTTGCAGTATACAAGTTTATCTGTTTTAAGATATTATACAGTAAAGTATACAGTTAGTATTAAAGTTAGTATACAGTAAAGAAAGATATTAATTCTCTCTGTCTATGCCTGAATCAAGAAAATGTTGTGCCGGAGGATAGTAAATTCTTTTCTTTTAATCCTGATCCTAAAAGTTCTGCAGTAATTTTAAGGAGGTCTAAGTCTCTGACTAAATCGTTAACCTCACTCTGTGAGAACTGTTCAAGCAAATGAGAAGACTCAACTGTTTCAAGAGTGGAATCAGGATTTGACAATGGCTCAGATTCAGATTCGGAGGAGTCTGTACTACCCATATTCTGAGGAGGAGATGGAATTGGCACTTGAACACTATGGGGAATTGGTCGAATGGCTGATTTCAAATTAGGATATTTTACTGAATGTTTGTTTTTAGTATTTATGCCATGAATATTTGTCAAACAAAAGTAACAGTCACTTACATGATCGTGAGGTTCGTGCCACACCGTAGGAATACCGAAGGAGTATATATGCTACAGACAAAGTGAGAAAATATTTAACTGCATGTTTATGAAACATATCAACACGTAGTTTGTGTATAAAGAACCGAAATAAATATATGTTCATAGTGTAGATCAATAATAGGAAGTCCAGATTTTTTCATAAAAGTATAAATTTGAGAAAATTTATTCTTATGATTAAAAAGAAAATTGACGTGATAGAGAAAAACTAAAAACAGATCTGAATTCAGGGCATCTCAATTGACTGAAATCAGTTGTTTTCACTCTCGAAGCAATTTTTTTTTAATGCATACCAGTGTAATGAACACTTCATCTTATGTCATTTTTTTACTTGAAACTTTTTAAAATTTCATTCAAAACGAAGTAATAGCAATTGCGAACTTATTATCTATTTACAAGTTTTATTTTGTAAATATAAAAGTTTTATCCCACTTTTATGATCATTTTTTGTATATTTGTGCTGTTTTTTTATGTGATGATGACGTCAAGCTGGGTAACAATGTATGAATATGAACGAAAACTGTTCGTACGGGTCACACTAAAACTAAGACCGCACTTCCTGTCTTTAATTATTGCCACTTCCTGAATCACCCTGAATAAACTGGACGGCTTATATATAATTATGAGTCACTTTTATACTGTACGTGTCTATTGCACCGAATGTATCCAGGAGGAAGTGAGCGTTATAAATTTTAACATTTGTATTTAAATTAGTGATTTCTATGATTCGAAATGCACGACTGCAATGGTCCGTCTCTCTGCATGGAATATAAAGCTCTCATGATTAGGGGATTTAAATTGAAATGTGCGTTATAAAAGCGGTATAGCAAACCTTGAACTATTTCTGTGGGTGTCAAGAAATTATTATTCGAGGTCAACAAATGAAATAAAGTAATAAACTAATTAAAAATAACATAATAAATTAGATACATTGTATTTTGCGTTGTAGCTTTATGCACTTAAATTTATAAATTTGTAAAATCCTTTTATTTTTTACAAACATATATTTTCATAAAATGCCAACTCAGATATACGAGGGTAATTCAATAATTATAGACAAATTGGTCTTGGAAAAAGACGATCGGTACATTTAGGAATTTAAGTTGGTATCACTGGTATAAGTTTGAAACAGCTGATGGATAAACATTGTTATGTTTGTAACCTCAAAAATAAATGCAATTGTGTCGAGTTTTCTTGATAATTCCACATTGGTGTAAGTTCTGTGATTAATTTTTTTAATTACTGAAGGTGAAATTCAGCCAACATATAGTCTAGAACAGGGGTTCCTAAACTTTTTGGTACCATGCTTTCTCTTGAAATGCAACATTCCCACCACCTTATACTATAAATAAATGGTATGTGCATATGAAAAATATTTAAATATTATATATGTATATATATATATTTTAAAAAAACATTTATTTATACATACTTTCAGATGAAACATGATATAAAATTTTAAGTTTTAATTTGCAAGGTAAATTTGAACTGATAAGAGAAAAATCTGTGAGATGCTTGAGCTTGCATTTTCTACACTAGCATGCATATTTAAGGTTGTATTTTAGTAAGGGTACAACCCAAATCAATAGCAACATCAAGTTTCTTCCTATAATATTAAATATATTTAATTTATCTTATTATTTTCCAACTGGTCTCTTGCTTCCCGTGACTCCCTTTCACGCCCCCCAGTTTGGGAACCCATGCTCCAGAATGATTAGGGTATATACGATTATATACGAGTATATGTGATTATATACGACACATATGTATGGTAAGAGTGTATTAATGGAAGGTGTATGTTGAAAGCTTTATGAACCGTGGAAATATTTGCAAATGGGTGGAATAGTTCAAAAGTGGTCGATAATTAGTGACTGGCGAACACCGTTCTGGCAGGTTTGTCGAAGTTTTAACTTCAGCACTTGAACTCGAATTTATGACCATTATTCATGTCAATAAATAGCCAATACTACTCAGGTATACTTTTGATCAAGCTTAAGCCAGGCATGAGGGAAACGTCGTGGATTTCAGAGGAGAGGGTGATTCCTCAGCAAGGTAATGCACGTCCTCACGTTGCTCCTTAACCCGTGAAACCATTGATAAAATGGGCTGAAGGGTCTTGTCTCGTCCTCCTTATAGCTTCGATTTAGATTACTCTGATTTCCATTTGTTACGTCCACTGAGGAACAATTGTGGAAAATTGGTTCCGACACCAAATCATAAAGTTCTTTGCAGCCGGTATATAGTTCTTTGCATCCTGTTGATGGGCATTATGTTGAAAAAGCCTTGTTTTATAAAAATAAACTGTTTTCTCTCCAGATCAGTTTGTCCTTCAATTATAATTATAATTATTTAATGACCCTCGTACTCAACGGTTTTTGTTGCTATCGTATTAATAGCAATGCCGTAACCGAACAGATCCAATTTGCCACCTGATTTTAAAATTTAATTACGTATTATATACTTATAAACTTAATGCCATTTTGACAAATGGAGACACTACTCAATTTGACGTATATTTGTGGGGCCTTTTTACAAACGGTTTGGTTTTTATATAGTTACCCCCTTTATATAAACCCCCTAGGTAACTAATAGCTTAGCCCAATACAATGAAATATAACCGTACGTTTATTTAGTTATATCTAGTTATAATATTATAAGGTTACTATTATTATTAAGTGCATTACTAATATTATTTTATACATTAGCAGACCATATACTCATACAAGTGTGTATTTAGCTTATTGGAGCAAAATCAGGTCATCTAAATCTATTTAAGGATGTAATTAGATACGTTTTAAAATTGTTTTTACTTAGACCAAAATTTAAGCTTAGTTTGTGAGCAAAACTAATTAAATAACAACTCAATAATTTATTTTCTAATACGCGTTTCAAAAACAATGTCATCATCATGAGTGTAAAGAAATACATAATTTCTGAACTATAATTGACAGTTATAGTGATAATAACTACACTTACTAACATTGTTGTTGACATACGTATAGAATATAAATATTGTGTGTAAGATATTATTTATTATTGCTTTTATTTAATTAATGTTAGTTTTATTGTCAGTCGTAATCATGATTAGCACAGGGCTCTTAGAATTATTTTCCTATTGTGTTTTTCCTGTTTATACTAATTCGTATCTAGCCGCATGCCTTCATATTACGTTCATTGCTAAAATGTATTTAAAATGTTGATTTATTTTGTTCGCGAAATATTTTTTCGGATCGCGTTGAACCTTTAGCATCTTATAACCAATAAATGCATATCGTACATACATATTTAGAATCACTAAAACCCAGTTAGTTTTATTTAGTAATTAAGAGAGCCTGAAATATTAGAATTTACTCTAATGTAATCATAATAGCTAGAGTGAAACCATGATAAATTCCTCACGATATGATTATAATTTAATCCATCCTAATCTTTTTGGAACAAAGTAATGCCTTTCGAGGAACGAAGCATACCAACATTTTTTTGCAACTATAAACAGTACTTTTTTATGTACATTTCAGTTTCAGAATAATCATATTCCGAGGAAATTATTACGAAAATTAGAGGAATCTGACGATGATTCCTTTGCAATCGAAATGTACATAACGGTTTTAATAAAAAGTTATATTTGTTTTTGAAATGTTTATTTATTCAAATTTAAAAAATTGCGCCACAGATGCTTCAATGAAAATGCACGCATTAAAGAAGATCTTAAATAGTGTTATCTTTTTCAATTTATGAAACAGGAAAAATGCCCAAACAAATTTTGTAAAGCTATAAAAGATAATTATAGTTTATATTCTTGAATAACTTTGTTACAAGGAAAATTTATAATTTACATCGGAGAAATTAACAGCACTGATGAACTTGCTTGTTCTTCTTATAGAGTTTTCATTCGTCAGTTTTGAGTTAAAGTTTTGAAGAGTATACATGTAAGTCTTCTGCAAGTCAGTAGTCTGTTTTATTGACTAGATAACGCATCCCCCTACATTTATCGTATCCTCCAAGGGGGAGTATCAAAGTTTGAAAACACCGGTTTAAGTAATTGTTACAAATATTTATTTAACTAGTGGCGTCTAATAACATAACTGACACAAATAGTTGCAAGAATCGAAATATATACGCAGCTGTACATTCAAATAAAACAAAAAGTGGACTGAGCACATAATGACTCACGAATGGAAATACAGTACTATAATTCGTCAATGACTTAGCGAACCAAACATTTGTAAATAGATGTTAGAAGAATTCAGTGCAAAGGTAATTTTGCAATTTCGTAGTGTTTGCATTTATTGGTTTATTTTGTATATTTTTTATTAAACGTTAAAACTTTATGTTGAAATTTATAAAAAAACCCTTTTTTTATAAAGAACGTTGAAAACTTGAAATGAAACAGTTGTGAAGGTAAAAAGAATTATAGTTAATTGCTTTGAAATGAGTACGTTTGGAGCGTCCGAACGGAAAAATTCTATAGGGTAAATCTTCCAGTTGACGTCGCAATCTAAAACATCTATATGGTTGTATGTGTTGTATAATACTATTTTAAGTTAAATTAAGTGATAAGCTTTGATTACATACAACCGCTGATTTTATTTTATAGGTTATATTGTGAAAAACTTGTGTTTTAACCCATAGGTTATTTTACTTTATTTATGGTATATTATCAATTTAAATATTATTCAATACTTTGTCAGTTATTATTTATGTTAATTTATTTCTAAAATAATTCGATATAATGCTATTGAGCTATATATCTTTATTTCAATTTTTTAAATGAAAACTTTCTCATACGCGTCTGATTTTTCAAGAACGTATTTAACTCTCCAAATAATACAGTATTTATATCCAGTAAAACTGTTTAAATCTAATAAATGGTTTTCGTCTGCCTACATTGTTTTATTATTAACTTATAATATTTTAAATAACAAACCCAATAACCACAATATAACTTTATTTAATCACTTGATGTACATTTCGGTTACCAGGTAACCATCTTCAGAAGTACTGAACAAAATTAATTTAATTTACAACGTAACATATATGGTAAAAAATATTGAGGTTATAAATTTATTGTTATCGATAAATCATTAATTTATTGTTATCGATAACAATAAATTTATGACCTCAATATTTTTACTATATATGTTACGTTGTAAATTAAATTAACCCATTCTATCCTAGCGTTACCATATGGTCACAGCGAACATGCTTCAGAAAATGAGGAGGTAATTTTAGGTTATGTGTGATTTCGATTGGTAACACTGATCAGTCTACACACAAAGGTCTAGTTTATAACCTCAAATAGTTAATGGTGCTCAGAACTATGTAAAAGTGCTTCATCAGTGCCTCTACTTATGGACAACAACCAATGAGTTTGATTCACCAGGTCAATTCAATTTGAGTGAGTACTAACATATACTATTTCAATATAAATAAGCCTAAATGTACATGAAATGTAATTAGTATTAGTTACATGATATTTTGGTGTAGTAATGATGAAATAGTTTTCCTTTAGGTGCTTGCAATCAAATATTTTATTTTGATGTTACCATATGGTAACGCTAGGACACTACCAAGTGCGATCTCTTAGTTTGGATTGTCAAAATTACTTTTTTTATTTCAGACGAGGATTTACTCTTCAAGACGCCTTAGATTTACTAGAGGCAAACGATGCAGATGGGAGAGAAGTAGAGGGAATTTTTATAGCCCCGCCAGAGAGTGCAGTTCTTACGGACGAGGACTCTGATGATGAAGATTCAGGAGGATTAGTCGATAATCTATCCGGAAAACAACTATTAGCTACAGCAGAGATTAGATACAATCGAAATAACGATGAATTGGTGGATGAGAACGAGGAAAATGATGTTGACGCGGATAAGATTGACACTGAAGAGGTAGAAAACTCAGAGGTTCAACCTACTGCACAAGAAGACAGTGTAGATAAAACTGTTTGCGTGTGGAAAATAATAATTCTACTGAAAGTAATATCGAGGCTGAAGAGATAGGAAATTCAGAGGTTCAACCTAATGCACAAGAAAACATTGTGGATAGAACTGATTGTTCACAAGTGGAAAATAGAAATCCTACCAAAAGATTTATTTTGAGAAAAAGTGATGTGTTACAAGAAATCAAAGATGAATATGTTAGGGAATTAGCACAAAAAAAGGAATTTGCAAAGAAAAAGAAAAAAATAAGAATTTAAGCCCTCCAAAAAAAAGTTGGGTTGAAGGAGATATCCAGGACAGGAATGCAGTTTTCCCACTGCTGATCTAAGCAAATATAAGGATTTTTCTGCAAGTGACCTGTTTGAGCTTTTTTTTGACGATGAAATATATCATCTCATAGAGGAAGAGACACAACGCTATGCCCTTTTCAAGAACGGTCCAGACCCCTATATTACTATTAACAATATAAAATGTTTTTTGGCTGTTCTGGTTTACACAGGCTATAAGGTACTACCGGGGAAAAGGTTTTACTGGGATTCACCACCCAGTGAACTGGATGAAGGTTGCATTTCAGTAGGAAGAACCATGTGCAAGAAAGGTGATGTAGGACTTTGCATTGAGTGTTTTTATATTTTTCACACCAGAACTTACTAAGTTAGAACTAGGCGTAACAAAGTATCTGTACAAATAAATATTTGTTCCTGCTATAAAAACTAGTTCTATCCATTTTCCTTGATTCAATTATAGAGTAGTTAAATGGTAGTGGAATGTCCTAGTGTTACCATATGGTCACACCCTTTTTTGACCAATCAGCACAAATAATTTGTTCAAAAACATTACAAACCAACTATTTGGAGCTCTAATAAACAGTTTTAAATCAGATGAATAATACAAAATAAAAAAATTATAATTTGGGATATAATGGGTTAATTTTGTTCAGTACTTCTGAAGATGGTTACCTGGTAACCGAAATGTGCATAAAGTGATTAAATAAAGTTATATTGTGGTTATTGGGTTTGTTATTTAAAATATTATAACATTAGGCCACAGTTGCTCAAGAAATCATTATAGATTTACATTACCTAGATTTTATTAAAACTGCTATAAACTACTATTACTTCTGTCTGCAGTCGACCGGTTTGCCACATTTTAATTTGTTTTGCAATTAAATTCCATTAAATTTTTGTTTAGTATGAAAATTGTAAGTTTTAACCATACTCTACTCAGATTAACTCTAGAAGCTTTTCATCTTCTCATAGTAGTGCATAAAAATGTCTAACAAGTGAAATATTTTTTTTATACTATTTATTAAAGCCATATCAAAGGACAAAATGTAAACATTTCACGAAATAGAAACAACAATTATTTTTTGTTAATTTAAATTTATGTTTGTTACAAATCAGGCTCAAGGGCGTTTGTTTTTGTTTCAGTATGTTCACGTCAAGTAAAACACCAACAAGAGAACAACAGGCAAAAAAATGATTAGGGCCTACTGCTCGCAACCTTATTGAGCAGAGAATGTGGCTTCTGAACTATTGCGAGATGTTTTAATAATATTCATACTAATGTGAGAACAACTGACGGAGGGACTTAAACCCTTTTTCACATTTACATTTACTTCCCTCATTTTATAACTTTACGACTTCAATAAAAATAACTGACTTGATAACAAAATTATCAATATATGTTTTCCATAGTCTGTGAAACAAAAAAATTATTTTAAAATTTAATATGCTTCATGAATAATTTGATTTATTAAGACCGATTACCGACCACAAAGTTTTCAAAAAATGTTTAATTATTTTAAGAGAAAGGTACAAACATTGAGTTTCGATTCAATTAATTAAATTTTCCTTAAAACAACACATAAATTCACGTATTTCAAAATTACAACAAAAATATTTTACAATAACACTGTTATTACACAAAACAAAACAAATTTCATAATATTCAATGTAAGAAACATTAAATATACTACATAAAACTGTCTTGTAGCAGTATCTGATAATAATGCTACGACTACATACAATTTAGTAACAATTTAATTTAATGTATCCTCTTTATAGAGGGTAGATTTATTAATATATATTATACATAATTTATTATTAATTAAATATATCCTTCTTATAGAGAATAGATTTATCAATACATAACATAAATAATTAGATGATAATAAATAATTTATTGATTTCTTGTTTTTGTAAGAAAAAAACGGAAATTATAATAATTATATCTTGATAATAATATTGAAACACAAATAATATATTATGTAAAATAAATTTGTAAATTTATTATGGTTACGTTTATTAGTAATTAAATTTTCCTTATATTAAAACTTCACGTCATGGGCACACCCAAAGACAGTCAATGAATTTACCATACCTACTTCAAGACAATTTGTTTTTAAATACAATGAATTTTGTGATAATTGTTTATTTTTAAATGTCATTTTTTGAATTGATTTGGTTGCTCTTTATGTTTGTTCTATTAGAAATAAATACTTCATTAATACGTTTTTACCTAAGAAGATTTTTTTTGGAAACTAAATGTGCAGCAATGTTTAGAAACTAATTAAATGTTCACAAGAGCAAACGTTAAAAAGGCTTTACTTAATATCGCATTAGATACTAGTTGAAAACATACTAGTTTCGGTATTGTTGTCTTCCTCAGTGACGGCTAAAATGTGTTAACTAACAAAAAATACCGAAACAAATATGCATTATTAAACTAGTGTTTATTGAGGATTTGAATAAACTCTTTTAACATTATTGTTCAGAATGTTCTCACTAGTTAAGCCTCTAATTTGACTAAATATTTAGAGGTTGTTACAAATATAATGGTCTATATTGGTGGTAACGAACCAAATTAAATATAAATTATGTTTTAAATCAGGCGCGTATTCAGCGACTTGATTTAGGGGGGGGGGGGCAATCGATGCATTATGTTTTTTTCCAGGCGAAAAACTTATTAAGGTTATCATCGCCTAGCATTTTATATATATATATATAATGTGTGTGTGTGAGCGCACGCGTGCGTGTATGTAAAAACATGTAATAAAAATGCTTAAAATTTGAAAATATTTAATGATTTTAATTTTTATAAGTATTATTTATTTACCAATAGAATCAAATATCAAATAAAAATTAAATTCATACTAAAATTAATAGTTCGTAGTTGAATATTAAACTCTAGTCGATGTTTGCGTTTTCTTGCGTAAAGATCAATGACAGAATCTATATCAATTTTTTTTTTCCAATTAAAAATTAAAATTTTATTTCTTATTTACAATAAAAGACGAATTAACTCAAGTAAATTAATTTAAAATTCGAGCGTATTTATAAACAGAGACTAGCATGTGATAAGTGATTCTATTTTTGTAATTATTCAAAGAGCATTACAATGTTACAAAATTATTATTATATTTATTACAGTTAGGATATTTGAGAATATATAATAACTTAATTATCCTAATAATTAAAAGTACTAATTTAATAATATATTGTCGATTTTTAACCCAAAGTTCTTGAAGGTTGGGGGGGGCGATCGCCCCCCTTGGATACGTGCCTTTTGTAAATGGTACAAAAAAAAATCTATTCTTTCGGAATAACTCATTGTCCTGGCGTGCTATTTACGTGATAAGTAATACTAAAAACCACTTACCACAATTATTTTTATTTTAACCTCATGTACATTTCTGTTACCAAGTAACCATCCTCAGAGGCATAACAACCAAGACTCAAGTACTCAGTACATCAGGCTAAAATTAAAATAATCATGGTTAGAGGTTTTTAAGAATTATTTATTATTATTGAAACAAAGTTTATTCCAAATAAATAGTGATATTTATCTGCTTATTTAGTAATTATTGTGTATTTTTGGTAATTTTAACAGTCCTGGAGGTTCATGTATCATACGATCCGCTATGAAGATGAAATAATTTTCATAACTCCTGTTATACTTTTGTGTTAAATGCTCTTTATTAAAACCTGTTTTATTAATTATTAAGATTTTCTGAAAAAATAATTAAATTTGGTTTCTGGAATGTCTACACCGAGTATTATAAGCTCCAATTACATTGATATCTATTCACTGGGCGTCATCTGCCAAAAAATAAAATTATACTAAAAAACAGGCTAAACAACTTTTACAGGAAGTACAGTCATTTTGTATAGTGACAGTTTTGATCCTAGATAAGTTATTTTCAAATTGATATAATTATTCTCAAGTCACTAGTCCTTGAGTTCAGGGATACGACGAGGATTAGGATTAAAATCAATTAATGACATTCGAAGGTAAAAAATGTGTCGCCTAGTTGTTATCTACTTTTTGCTTGAGGTCACTCATAGAACAGGAAATACAGCGAAATGTGAAGTTGGGTTTCCTGAAATTTATTTCCATTGTTGAGTAATATGAATTTAAACAGAATTAAAAACATTGAAATTACATAGAGCTGTAAGTGGCCAGTGTTATAGCATCCAATTAAAGTGGAAGACTTTCACTTCGCCACAGACCACACACAGACACAAACGCTACCCATAGCGCATATTTTAAAGCATGATTATATTCTATAAGTTATAGAATATAAACATATTTTACATATCTGTAAAAACAAAAGTTAATAAGTAACCTTCTCTCAAGTAAAACAGAGATGTATCGCCTGTACAAGAGCGTGTCGACTGGATTGTTTTGTGGTTAACCGTAACCAGATGATAAAATATCTTTTGATTCTTTCATCGGCTAAAAAAATTATTTTTAAATTGCCAGTTTTGTAACGAAGTTAAAATTCTTATATTACAACTTCAAGAAAGCTTCTTATATAAAACGAGTTGTCAGGAAACGGAGAGATGTTTGTGCAATGTTTGCAATCTCGTGGCAATAGTCACGTATTTGAGAAATAAAACTTATGAAAGTCTTCTAAATGTACTGACTTAAATCCTTGAGGAAACCACTGTTACAAGGGATGAAGTTTTTAAGGACCTTTCAAAAACATAGATTACATTTTTTCCTGTAGAATTATAGTTTGTAAAATTAAATTTTTTTTTTAAATTTGCTTTCAACATCATGTTATTTTTTGTAAGTATTGAATCTGATTTCCTAAACAAATGCCATCCTACACATGTAGTTAAAATTAATTCATACTAAGTACTCTTCTAATTTGGGATGTATTTGAATTAGGAACAATTTTAAATTATCGTTAACTCATTGTGCCATCTTGTGTTTAATTTTAAGTGTCGGGATTGGCATAAAATTTAAACAGATGGATTTTCAACAATTATAATGGAATATGACAAACTAACAATAATAAGAAATAATTGAGCAGTTTGTTATCATATATCTGTTTGCCAAAGTTTTATTCACTTAAAACTTTGAAGTTTCCATAAACAAATACTATAAATGAATATTTTAATAAATTCGATGAAATTATAATGGATCTAAACAGAAATGTCAAATAATTAAATCTATGCACACGACATAGCCCGATTTTTTAATTACCCAAATGCATGGGTCAGCTTCACGTAATGAGATCGAAGAACTGTTACTTTAGTGTTGCATGAAAAGATCCAAACCGTCTTCATGTTGTTAGGAGTTAAACACAATATTACATACATTTCTAATGCAACTCCAATACTCATCTCGCTACATTATTTTAACCTATACTCGCAGAACAATTGTAAATGACTAGGTGATGTTGGTAAAATAAGCGTTGAGTGAGGTCTGATCACAGAATAGGTGATACGACACCGGTCAGATAGCAAAACCATTGTAAATGTCTAGGTGATGTTGGTCAAATTGACGGAGAGTGCGGTCTGATGAAAAAATAGGTTATATATTTCGGTAGCGGCGGTCAGATAGCCAAACCATTGAAAATGTCTAAGTGATGAAAGCGGCGAGTGTGGTATGATAATAGAATAGGTGATATGGCTCGGTGACGGCGGTCAGATAGCCAAACCATTGAAAATGTCTAAGTGATGGAAGCGGCGAGTATGGTATGATAATAGAATAGGTGATATGGCTCGGTGACGGCGGTCAGATAGCCAAACCATTGAAAATGTCTAAGTGATGGAAGCGGCGAGTGTGGTATGATAATAGAATAGGTGATATGGCTCGGTGACGGTGGTCAGATAGCCAAACCATTGAAAATGTCTAAGTGATGGAAGCGGCGAGTGTGGTATGATAATAGAATAGGTGATATGGCTCGGTGACGGTGGTCAGATAGCCAAACCATTGAAAATGTCTAAGTGATGGAAGCGGCGAGTGTGGTATGATAATAGAATAGGTGATATGGCTCGGTGACGGTGGTCAGATAGCCAAACCATTGAAAATGTCTAAGTGATGGAAGCGGCGAGTGTGGTATGATAATAGAATAGGTGATATGGCTCGGTGACGGTGGTCAGATAGCCAAACCATTGAAAATGTCTAAGTGATGGAAGCGGCGAGTGTGGTGTGATAATAGAATAGGTGATATGGCTCGGTGACGGAGGTCAGATAGCGGAGCCATTGTAAATGTCTAAGTGATGGAAGCGGCGAGTGTGGTATGATAATAGAATAGGTGATATGGCTCGGTGGCGGCGGTCAGATAGCCAACTTGAAAATGCCTAAGTGATAATGGCGGCGAGTGTGGTATGATAATAGAATAGGTGATATGGGTCGGTGGAGGTGGTCAGATAACCAAACCATTGAAAATGTCTAAGTGATGGTGGCGGCGAGTGTGGTATGATAATAGAATAGGTGATATGGCTCGGTGGCGGCGGTGAGATAGCTAAACCATTGAACATGTCTAAGTGATGGAAGCGGCGAGTGTGGTATGATAATAGAATAGGTGATATGGCTCGGTGACGGTGGTCAGATAGCCAAACCATTGAAAATGTCTAAGTGATGGAAGCGGCGAGTGTGGTATGATAATAGAATAGGTGATATGGCTCGGTGACGGTGGTCAGATAGCCAAACCATTGAAAATGTCCAAGTGATGGAAGCGGCGAGTGTGGTATGATAATAGAATAGGTGATATGGCTCGGTGACGGTGGTCAGATAGCCAAACCATTGAAAATGTCTAAGTGATGGAAGCGGCGAGTGTGGTATGATAATAGAATAGGTGATATGGCTCGGTGACGGTAGTCAGATAGCCAAACCATTGAAAATGTCTAGGTGATGGAAGCGGCGAGTGTGGTGTGATAATAGAATAGGTGATATGGCTCGGTGACGGTGGTCAGATAGCCAAACCATTGAAAATGTCTAAGTGATGGAAGCGGCGAGTGTGGTATGATAATAGAATAGGTGATATGGCTCGGTGACGGCGGTCAGATAGCCAACTTGAAAATTCCTAAGTGATAATGGCGGCGAGTGTGGTATGATAATAGAATAGGTGATATGGGTCGGTGGAGGTGGTCAGATAACCAAACCATTGAAAATGTCTAAGTGATGGTGGCGGCGAGTGTGGTATGATAATAGAATAGGTGATATGGCTCGGTGGCGGCGGTGAGATAGCTAAACTATTGAACATGTCTAAGTGATGGAAGCGGCGAGTGTGGTATGATAATAGAATAGGTGATATGGCTCGGTGACGGCGGTCAGATAGCCAACTTGAAAATGCCTAAGTGATAATGGCGGCGAGTGTGGTATGATAATAGAATAGGTGATATGGGTCGGTGGAGGTGGTCAGATAACCAAACCATTGAAAATGTCTAAGTGATGGTGGCGGCGAGTGTGGTATGATAATAGAATAGGTGATATGGCTCGGTGGCGGCGGTGAGATAGCTAAACCATTGAACATGTCTAAGTGATGGAAGCGGCGAGTGTGGTATGATAATAGAATAGGTGATATGGCTCGGTGACGGCGGTCAGATAGCCAACTTTAAAATGCCTAAGTGATAATGGCGGCGAGTGTGGTATGATAATAGAATAGGTGATATGGCTCGGTGGCGGCGGTGAGATAGCTAAACCATTGAACATGTCTAAGTGATGATGACGGCGAGTGAGGTATGATAATGGAATAATTGATATGGCTCGGTGACGGCGGTCAGACAGCTAAACCATTGAAAAAGTCTAAGTAATGGTGACGACGAGTGTAGTATGGTAATAGAATAGGTGATATGGCTCGAAGGCGGTGATCAGATAGCCAACATTGAAAATGTCTAAGTGATGGTGACGGCGAGTGTAGTATAGTAATAGAATAGGTGATATGGCTCGGTGGCGGCGGCCTTACAAAAACCATTATCAATGTCTAGGTGATAGTGAAATAGGCGGTGAGTGCCGTCTTATAATAATATAGGTTATATATCTCCGTAACGACGGTCAGATATCAGAACCATTGCAAATATTTGAGGTATGTTGGTTAAATAGGCGGTGAGTGCAGACTGATAATAAAAATTGGTTGTATATCTCAGTAGATATACAATCTACTGAGAACAGTTGGTTCTTCAGTCAGATAGCAGAACCATTGCAAATGTCAAGGTCTTATTGAAATAGGCGGTCTGTGTCATCCATCTGTGTTTAATTCAGAATAAAATTAAGTCTTCGAAAAAATCAGTTTATGCTTTCGATTAAATCAAACGGGGCTCTGGGAGATGATGTAAAGTAATAAAGAATATTGAATGAGAAACAAAGGTTTTGTCGAATAGTTTCATATATAGACCTATTGTGTATAGGCCTATATATAATGTGTTGACTGTGTTTAAACAAATTTTAGTTTGAAAATTTACTTTGATAATTATATTTATGTGCTCCAAGCCTTTGCCATTTTATAAAGTATTTTGTAAATATTATTTTGGTGAAAACCTGAAATATTTTCGCAAAAACATGAATTAAAATCGTAATTGCATGTTTATTAATTTATTATTTGCTTACTAGAAATGAGAATTAACTACAAACAGTAATGAACTACGAACAGAAAGTAACTAAAAGTAAAATTTAACTACAAATATGAGTTTACCGCAATAAGGAATTAATTACAAATGAGAATGAACTACAAATAAGAACGCAAGGTATAATTTTCTCAATAAACTAACTATCAATTTAGGTAAAGTTGTTGCAAGTTCTTAATACTTTATAGTAAAGATGTTTTTGTTAAATTCATTTTATTTAAACATTGTTCAAAGGGAACGATCCTTGGAAATAGACTCTTAAATTACTAAAAAAATCTGTTACAAACATAACTCAGTTCCTGACTGATGTCATATAAATGTAGGATAATAATTGTTAACCTATTCGCCTTACGATCAACTTTCGGTGTAAAGATCCTTATAACCTAGCTCTAAGTGGAAATCAAACTCTGCATTATCCTTACTTGTAAACAAATTTTAAAAACAGGGTATTCGTGTTTACTTTAATCTCGTATGAAATAACATCTTAAAGTTAAATAATGCATAGTTATTCCTAATATTTGACATTATTTAAACATAAGAATAAAGTTGTTAAGGAGAACTATTAATACTTCGTGAATTTTGGAATGGTTACTTGTAAAGCAACAATTCAAAGCTGATCCAAATACACAATATAAATGACAAGGGAAACCACTAAACATGAGTAATAAATAAAGATCCTACAAAACCTAATCGATTTTATATAAGAACGAGAAAGATTACATCGCACGCTTGTTTCGTAGATGAAAAATACTAATATAAATATGAATGGGTCCTTCACTTTTGTCGCAAGAGAAATAATACACAACACGAGGGACTCCTTTAAGAACTAGTCAAATTTAAAAAAAATAAGTCGGAAGTAAGCCAAGACATCCTTCAGGACTTATAGATTGATAGGGAATAATAAACCTAGACAAACCTAACCTCAAAATAGGTTTTAATCACGAAGTAAAATTCCTAACCTATCCAGAGCTTTTTAAAAATATCTCTACAGATAATAAACATAAAGTGTAGCAGATCTTAACACTAGTCAAAAAGGGAAGGATTCGAGATAAATAATTGAAAAGTAAAGATAAGAAATATATCAGAAGAGAAAAAATTAAAGTTAAAAAACCTCCAAATATCAATTAAATGTATTGAAACGTTTTAATTTAGAAAATATTCATCACAAATACATCGATTACAGGAGTGCAGCTTATATTCTTTTAGCAATATGACAGTTCATACTTTCACAGTCAAACACACAGGTTCGTTTTGTTGTTTTGTCTGTAAAAGTATAAACTTTGTTCTTGACAATGCTAATAATGCCAACTAGTGAAAGGTTTGTACTATGTCATACTGTTAAAAAATATTTATTCCTGTAATTGATATATTTGTGATTAATAAATATTTTCTAAATGAAAACGTTTCACTACATTTTATATGTATTTGCATCAACTTATAATTTATCTGACATATTTCTTGTCTTTTCCTACCGATTTCTTATATCGTATCATTTCCTAAAACAAAACGCAGAGTAAACTTGTTATAGTATAAGTTTTCGCTTTATAATATTTAATGTAAATAAATTATTAACGGAAGGCTTTGAAATGTATTTATTTTTTAAAGAAATATCCTGTATTTGAAATATTTGTTATAGTAAATATTTGCAAGTAGGAAAGGAGTCATAAGCTCAACTTCAAACTCTAGCGAGGTGTCCAGCTTTGTATAAAATCTATAAGGCCAACTATTATTGAAAATACTCAGTGACCGCCAAGCGAGGATTGACATAAACAGATTTATCATACAGCTCGTTATTACTATAATAAAACAGATAACAACTAAATCTGTCTCCAAAATAATGTTACCATTAACAAAAGTTTTAGTCGTGTTTTGCCGATGTGTGTGTGTGTGTGTGTGTGTGTGTGTGTGTGTGTGTGTGTGTGTGTGTGTGTGTGTGTGTGTGTGTGTGTGTGTGGTGTGTATGCATATATATATATATATATATATATATATATATATATATAAACGATGAAATACGTATTCTTGAGAATTATTAAAAAAATAAGAGAAGATACAAATACAAGAATAATTTATTAAATCACACAATTCAAAACTTTTCCTTGAAAGACAGTACCAAAATCATCAGAAATAATATAATCAGGTTATTCCTGATGTTGGTACTGATTACTGATTGCCAACGAAGCGTTTGAATTGTATGATTCAATAAATTATTTTTGTATTTGTATCTTCGCTTATTTTTTCATATATATAAAACAAGAAATATATAATCCCCTATATCACAATTTGAATAAAAAATTACATACCTCACAGTATTTTAATTTTTTTATAATAAAAAAAAACATCAAGTTAGCGAAAACTTAGCGTGTATCACATTCACTTCGAAACACTTGTTATCACTAGAATCAAAGGTAACCAACTGAAGAGTGGAGTGAAGTCCACGGCTTTCCTCTGAGTGGCCTCGACGTAACCTCCGCGGTACAAGTGGGATCTGATCTTACTGACCCTGTCCCTTGTCCGATAGAGTAACTACAGTTCCAAATCATAAACCCCCGGGCTACTCTGAACATATTGGATTCCTGTTTTGAGAAATACAAAACTTAAAACCACTTAAGTGGACGACCCTTCCGCGATCCAATTAAGGTCGTTCTACTGGAGTAGATTTTAAATGAAAATGCGATATCTTTCCTTGATATTTTTATTATTTTTCTAGACCAGAAGTAACTTTTTTTTAACAAAGACCGGTTTTAGATATATCCGTCTTTATTAGGCAGAATATAAAAATCAGAAATTAGTGAAATAAACAAAAACAAGGAAACGTATTTTAGATTTACTGAATGACGTTGGAAATTGTAATTCACGACCTGTGCTAGCGTTAGGTGCCAATAAATTCCAGTCGGGAGAAAGTGGTTGTGTAATGCGTGAAGATAAAAATCGCACGTCATGTTTTTGGTTCCCCGCTCTAAAGGCACACTTGGTTTAATCACAGATGATTCATAGTGCAAGCCGCAGCATTCCTGTTAAGCCTACTCCAAAGTCGTTACACCAAATCTGCCCATGTTGCTGAACATAAGTTAACATTTACTTGTTAATATATTTAAAGAATCTGCTTTATGTGAAATATTGTTTTTAAGCTGAAAAGTATATTCGTGGTTGCATCGTCTGGAATGACTTTCCGGAACTTTACTATTCTCATCTGAATATAATGCTCAAAATTCTTACGAAACTATCAGCTAAAAATCTGAAGGATTGCACTAATTCCACTAGGAATAAATTATAAAAAAATATACTTCATATATAAAACACTCTAAACTGTTAATTTAGTAACACTAGCAACTGTATTGTAGGTTTTTTATTTTTAAATAAATACAGCCACTTTACCACAAAAATCGTTTTATTTAATTCCAAATGTACTCTTCGGTTAGATACAGTTATTCTTGTAATAAATTCTTCTGAAGATGATTGCTTTGCAATCGAAATTTACATAAGGATTTAAACAAAAAGATTTTATTATGAGGATTCATTTATTTAAAATTTATATAAAATATTAAACTTAAAATATTTTATAATATATATTTTTAAGTATAACAAATATTACTTAAAGGGCACTAAAGCGGAACCGGGTTAATATCGCAAATCATAACGATTTCGACGTAATCAGTGGCGTATAAACCAGGGGCGAACTAGGGCCACTGTATAAAGCACGGGCGAACTAGAGGTGTCCCCCCAATATATATGAAGTTGATAATTTTTAATACAAATTTAAATAAATGTTATAAGACAAATACAAATTCATAAGCTGCTATAACCTTCGATGAGATTTTTAATAATAATAATACTGATAAAAAGTAGACAATTGTTATTCTCTATGTAAAAAATGCTAACTTAAGTGTACATTAAGTAATTAATTAATTACTGTGTCTATTAACTTGTATCTCAAAAACATGTGTGTGATAAATTATACCTATAATTTACTACAATTAAATATGGATTTTTGTAATAATTACTAAGTGATAAAGGTTTCCTAAAAAATAAAAATTTAAATAAAAACCTTTTTTTGCTTTTTCGTAGGAATATATAGTTGAGCCCCTCTGAAAGCAAATTCTATATACTTTACTGTTTAAAAGTATAAATACCTACTGCTATATATAATGCACTTCGTTAGATATTAAAAATACGTGTAGTTATTTTACTAAAATTCTTTCTACATGGGAAAATTTTTATTACACCTCCCCCGCATACGCTTGACCCAATTAATTAATCACGCTCTAAAATGCTACAAAAATACACTTTAGTGTCAATAAAATCTAATTTGGTATCACTAATACTTAAATTAAATCTTCAATGCACTCGACCTTTTGTGCTTCAAGAAAAAATCGATTTGGTATCTGGGAAGTGCATACATTTATCCCGTATTAAATGTTTTTTGGTAATCGAATTAAGTGAAAACCGGTTCCAATTTAAAGATGCTAAATTACACTATAGTTCTTCAGTGGTAAAATAGCGAAAACTTTTGTTTCCTGGTGTTGAATATTTTTAAAATTTCCTGAAAATTTCCAAATAATTCTCTGGCTACGTTAGTGAGTATTTAGATTGTAATATTTTGTGTAGTTTTAGAACGTGATCCAGCATAACTGTGGAAATACTGAGTATGGAATTTGAGTATGAAGATTAAACAATTTCCATCTCAGTCCTGGGCTTTCGAGAAATTTTTAAAATTTCCAGAAAATTTCCAAATAATTCTCTGGCTACGTTAGTGAGTATTTAAATTGTAATATTTTGTGTAGTTTTAGAACGTGATCCAACATAACTGTGGAAATACTGAGTATGGAATTTGAGTATGAAGATTAAACAATTTCCATCTCAGTCCTGGGCTTTCGAGAAATTTTTAAAATTTCCTGAAAATTTCCAAATAATTCTCTGGCTACGTTAGTGAGTATTTAGATTGTAATATTTTGTGTAGTTTTAGAACGTGATCTAACATAACTGTGGAAATACTGAGAATAGAATTTGAGTATGAAGATTAAACAATTTCCATCTCAGTCCTGGGCTTTCGAGAAATTTTTAAAATTTCCTGAAAATTTCCAAATAATTCTCTGGCTACGTTAGTGAGTATTTAGATTGTAATATTTTGTGTAGTTTTAGAACGTGATCCAACATAACTGTGGAAATACTGAGTATGGAATTTGAGTATGAAGATTAAACAATTTCCATCTCAGTCCTGGGCTTTCGAGAAATTTTTAAAATTTCCTGAAAATTTCCAAATAATTCTCTGGCTACGTTGGTGAGTATTTAGATTGTAATATTTTGTGTAGTTTTAGAACGTGATCCAACATAACTGTGGAAATACTGAGAATAGAATGTGAGTATGAAGATTAAACAATTTCCATCTCAGTCCTGGGCTTTCGAGAAATTTTTAAAATTTCCTGAAAATTTCCAAATAATTCTCTGGCTACGTTAGTGAGTATTTAGATTGTAATATTTTGTGTAGTTTTAGAACGTGATCCAACATAACTGTGGAAATACTGAGTATGGAATTTGAGTATGAAGATTAAACAATTTCCATCTCAGTCCTGGGCTTTTGAGAAATTTTTAAAATTTCCTGAAAATTTCCAAATAATTCTCTGGCTACGTTAGTGAGTATTTAGATTGTAATATTTTGTGTAGTTTTAGAACGTGATCCAACATAACTGTGGAAATACTGAGAATAGAATTTGAGTATGAAGATTAAACAATTTCCATCTCAGTCCTGGGCTTTCGAGAAATTTTTAAAATTTCCTGAAAATTTCCAAATAATTCTCTGGCTACGTTAGTGAGTATTTAGATTGTAATATTTTGTGTAGTTTTAGAACGTGATCCAACATAACTGTGGAAATACTGAGAATAGAATTTGAGTATGAAGATTAAACAATTTCCATCTCAGTCCTGGGCTTTCGAACTAAAGGGAACGTTATAGAATTTCAAGGGCTTCAAGTTTTTCCCGTGATAGAATTTCAAGGGCTTCAAGTTTTTCCCGTGATAGAATTTCAAGGGCTTCAAGTTTTTCCTGTGATAGAATTTCAAGGGTTTCAAGTTTTTCTTTAATAAAAAAGTGTACTATAATATACTAGGGTTTATGTATTCACAAGTATATTATACAAATTTATAAGGTGAGAAAACTGGTACAATTTTCATTAACAAATCTCTGTGAATCTGTCTTTATTGGAGTAAATCAAGACTAGGAATCGAGCAAGGCTTGATGTCGAGAACTACCCAAAGTAGGTTTTGTCACAGTTAGGCCTATAAATATTCAAAGATTGGTTAGAACAAAGTGCATTCTCATTATTTTACGCAAGTTAATAATATTACATTCATAATTATTTAGCATTAATTACCTCAAATATATTGCATTTATATTAAATAAAAACAACCTCTTACCACAAATTCAACAATTTTTATTTTAACCTTATGTACATTTCGATTACAAAGTAATCAACTTCAGAGGTATTTTACAAATCATTTTACAGAGTCATTTGTAAAATACCTCTGAAGTTGATTACTTTGTAATCGAAATGTACATAAGGTTAAAATAAAAATTGTTGAATTTTTGGTAAGAGGTTGTTTTTATTTAATATAAACATTTATGCCACAGTTGCTTCAAGTTGTTATATTGCATTTGGTTAGGTGATTCCAATAACAGAAAAACTGGTATAATAATATTTATATGTTCACAATAAAGTTATATTAATGTTAAATTTTGTACGTGAAACATCTGAAGTTTAATTTAATAACTACTTCAGCCAAAGTAACCATCTTCATTTAGGTATTCAGATTGTAATACTGTACTGTATTGGCCGCATGTGGAAGGTTCAAAAATGTGGTCGGACTTGAGTGGGTGAGGATTATTGATCTAATTTAATAAAAAAATATACGTTACCAACGTGAGACAAAATACTTCAACTCTTACGTGCAATTGTATTAATTGTAATTTCAAGACGTAATTATTAAAAGTTACAGTAAGGTTCAGTGTGGGATATTTTTTAATACCTAGTTGTGTGGCATTTGGCAATAATTCTAGGAAACGGATTTCACATTGTGAAAGCTAAGATCAATCTGGACATAATGAGCCCTACCGGGGATTTCTACCGCGATATTAGCGGTAATACTAGCAAAAAAATTTTTTATCGTGGTGAGAGGGCTTAATTTTTAACTTTGGGTCGAACAGTTTTGTTTATGTATGTGAGTGTGTAAATTTCTTTCCTCCCTGTTGTGTTGTTTTGGCTAGTGTTTTACATTTGCATTCTTAGTTTAACAATTATAGTGCTATTCTTCTGTGTTCAAAGAATTTATCTGTGCGATCGATAACGAAAGAGCTTTTTATAAGTTCAACTGAAATATAAATTAGAAGAATAAATGAAACTGTAAAGGTGTCACGATCGTTAGAAACACCAAATCAACTATTTTATTTATCTCTACTCTATTTCTTTATAGCCACTAAAAGCAGAACTTGGTGTTTAAATTATTCATACTTTGTTATGGCTTGACGTTTTGAACATCTCATTAATTGGTAATAGGTTTTTAATCGTTGAATGACTGAATAGCTGTAATTAATTGCATACATTATAAATATATTTTTGTTCTTGAGTTTCAATATAACATTCTAATCATAGTAATTGTTACAAAACGTAACAAATTTATTTGATCCTTAATCAAAGTCATTCCTACGGAATCATTCCAGTTACTGTCAAAAAAATATACTACGTACCAACATTCCTATTTAACAACTTGAAGCAACTGTAGTCTATTTTTTAATTTAAATACATAAAACATCTCAATCACAATTAAAACTTTTATTTAAATCCCTATGCGCATTTCAATTGCAAATCAATCATCTTCAGAGGACTACCTACTGAAAGTTATTTTTGAAATAATTTCCTCTGAACAGGATTTCTTTGGAATTGAAATGTACATAACTGCCTAAAGAAAAAGTTTAATTTGTGATTAGGGTGTTTTGTTTATTTAAATTAAAAACAACACTTTCTTTGCAGCTTTACTTTATGCTCAAGGCTTCTCCCATTTAATGGTTATAGTACAGCAAGGCTATACTGTATTATCTATAATTTGTGTTCTATAACTCAGTTATTCAATGTTTCATACGCAGATGCACTAAATTTCAATATAATTCGGTTTATTTTATACTACATTCCTTTTTCATAATATCTATTTCTTCATCGCTTTTATCCTCAAAACCTAAGTTCTAAACCTTTTGAGTTTTTTTCACATTTTTACCTATATTTCACACACTTTTTGGAATATTTCATTAATGTTCTTACTAATTGGGTGTCATTAGTTAAATCGCTGTGTGAACTTAGTCGCCTGCAAAAGGCTCCCCTGGACATTCCAAGAGCATCCTATGCTCCCCACGGACATCAAATCCAGAGCACAAATAATGTTCTGCACTAGAACTTGTGGAGAATGAGAGAGATTTCTACATGAGGCAATTACCAAGTGTGTCACTGTGAAAATGTGTAAGATGAAAAGAAGATGGTGAAAAGAAGAAAAGTTATGGGAGAATATCTACAGTCAAACATTTCAATCCACGCTTCCATGAATCCAACCTGAAACTCGTGATTCCCACCCGGTTGACCAGCGCTAGGTACGAGACGGAGGGGCTTGGTGCCACGACCCTTGGTAACACTCTGTAAGAGTCTTGCAACCTTACTGTAAGGCCTGAACTGGTGAACGGCGCACTCCTAGGACAAGACAAACTCCATCCAAGAAGACACTAAGCGGTTTCGACCGCTTATCCAGAGCTACACGGAACCAATAGAACATTCCAAACGGCCAGGTTTTCAGTACATTCTCTACAGCTGTATATTTGGCTGCACGTAAACAAATGACATGAATGCCGACAGTGGCGTGATTAAAAAAAAAGAATTTAAATTTCCAAATCAACAAAACTGGTTCAAGTATCTTTATCACCCGCTAGTATTTACATTTAATTTTTTTTACTTAATTCTTTTCATTCTTGTTTTTTTAACATATAGATTTTATACATCTAGATGAGTATATGTGGTGAACTCTTTATGGTTCCACGAGTGGCTGTGAATATTTTTTCTTTGTATTTTTTTTCGTGTAACATTTTTTTATAATTAAGTGATTATTGTCTATCCCTCTAGTAAAATATCGTACTTTCGGAACATTTATTCACATTTTCAATATAAATGTTCTATGTTTATCAAACTGTGATCACTTCAGAGGGCGAAATAGACGACTGAATTTAGCTTCATTTGCTTAGATTATTCATATTGAAAATGGGATTAAATGTTCAGAAAGGAATATTTATTATAATGAGTCATTTAATTGTCTTATATCACTGGCACGTCTACACAATCGCCACTGCGCAGTGGCAGTTGTAATTGTTCAATAGTCTCACTGATGGTGACATAAATAATTGAAACTGATACGATAATAATGTGTTCATAACTTTGAGTTTGTGTACAGTTATTTATTAGTGACATTAACTCACAAGCCAGCTCAAATATTAACATTAGGAGTGAATGATACTTTAGAAGAAAAGGTCTTTAGGTAAATGAAAACGTTGGATTTAGAATGAACAATTTTTTGCGTTCAATCAGCAACAATCATTATTAATACTAAAAACTGAGTTTGCACGTTGGTGATTAAATCTTTGAGTAAAGCCCGTTTATAATCGTTGTTCCAAAAGAGAAATATTCTTCAGTAAATATTCATTTCGTTAGGACAATACAGGTTGTAACTAAATTTCATTTTAAAACTAGATTTAATTAGTTCGCAGTATTTGAACTTATGCGGTATTTCTGGGCAAGAATATGCTTGCGTTTGCAGAGCGGAAACGGGAACGTATGCTTGGAAAATGTTAACTTATGATTACCGAAAAGATTCCAAGATATTCTTTACATGCAGATTAAACAATTGCTTTTACTTGTGAAGACAGTCACCTCAGACTTGGTAAATCAATTGCTTTAACTTGTAAAGGAAATCACCTCGGACTTAGTAGCAATTGATTTTAATTATAAAAAAATCATCTAGGACTTGGTAAGGTGTTTGCTTTTACTTGCGAATCATCTCGGGCTTAATAAAGCAATTGCTTGTACTTATAAAGATGATCACCTAGGACTTGGTATGGGAATTACTTTTATTTGCAAAGAAAATCACCTCGGTCTTGGTATGCCGTGTTGATTTTATATTTGAAGAAAATCACCCAGGACTCGTAACACAATTGCTTTTATTTGTAAAGAAAATCACCTCGGATTTGGTAAAGCAATTGCTTTTACTCGTAAAGAAAATCAACTCAGCCTTGGCAAATCACTGCTTGTGATTAAAATCACTTCGGACTTGGTAAAGCATTTGCTTATACTTGGAAAGAATACCATCTTTGTCTTACACGAAGCATGTAAGGCAAAAGTAACCGCATATTTTTAACATTGGTCTTAGATTCCCTTAGTAGTTTCTTTAAAAGTTTTTAGTTTTGATTTTATAAAAATATAAGCCATCAGACATCTTCACGCACTGAGAAATCAGAATTTAAATAACTTGATTACAATTTAATTGAATCTTAAATAATATAAAAAACAATACTTCTTAGCACAGATATCCAATTGAACCATTAAAATTATACAGGTGGGCAACTTAAAACGTTTAAAACAAAAATACTATTATTTATTGAAACTTCCAGACTGTACTTCCAGTACATGGTTAGAAGATTGAAAAGAACCAAAACACTCAAGTTAGTGTAATGTGGTGTTGTGTTGTGCTAGTTCTAAAATCCTATACATATAGACAAGAATATGGTTATAGCCTATATACTATGTCCAGACAAGAACTAAAGAATTACAGGGCACTTTAGTTACATGGGTTTTTAGCGTAAGATAATGCAATAAAAGTTAATGGTCGTTCTAATAAGAGCAGTTTTTTTTAATAATAATGATTATTATTATTATTGAACAATTCAACACCTACCGAACTAATATTTTAAGTAAACTTATGAGAATCTTATTGACGAAACGTTTTCGCTCGTTCTAAACGTCAGTTGATGCATTGACGTAAATCGGTTAGTGCCATCGCAATCCTTCGCCGCAGTGAAATTTTCATAACTTCACTTAAATTTTAAATTTTTAAAGCGTTAATTTATTTAATAGAAACATTAAAGATTCGCTGAGCGTCATTGCGGTAAAATCCTAGACAAAACGTCAGTATATTAACTGATGTCTTTATTTTAATGTAAATAACTAACACTTATGAAATATACTTACATTATTGTTTATAAAATCTGTGCTGGGAATTACACATTGTATCGGTAAATCTAATATAAATGATTTTATGGAAACTAACTTTTAGATTCACAGCACTTTATGAAATAAATCACGTTGGTGGAACGTATATATTGAATTATAACACATTGTTTGCTTCATTAATTTACATTTGAATATACAGTGTTAACCCGATTAGTCGCACTTCGAAAAGGTTTTCACTGATTGTACTCTGCCTTGTTGCCATCTTAGAAATCCACTGTCCTTCAATTTTGCTGTGCAGACGATAACGTCCATCGACGTACTCTGGTAAGTAGAACAGTAGGCTACCAGCTGATAGACATTACGTAGAAATAATCCGTGGGTAGAAACTGATGAGTCTGTAAAAATCACTCTGTTGTAGAGGCTTGTTTTGATTCCTTTCCGCTTCATCTATATCCCATGACTTAATCTATGTTGGAGAGGCTTTCATTGTGTTAGTCCAGGATCTAAAGGAGGTTGAGCATGCACTGAAAGACCAACGAACTTATATAATTTTTTTTCTGGGCACTTGGGTGACGCGCCCCTCACGTGGTCGACACCGAGGGAAGCGGGGGGGAACGTCGCGGAAATGCGCTGTACTGAAACTATTGTATCTTTTAAACTATAAAACATAGAACAACCAAAAAAATGATTTTAAACTCACGAAAATATGGACTTGAATAATAGATCTTACGTAAAAATGGCTACCTATAATACCTACTGAGTAAAAAATATTTTTCTTAAACGTTTTACTTTTACTTTGGTGTTTTAGCGAATTTCCACTGGAAAATAACCCATTGGGGTAAACGTGAGCCGGAGACTAAGATGAGAGTTTTTTTTAAGGTCTCTGCAGTTGAAAAAAATATTTGTTTAAATTTATACACACAAATATATATATACTTGAATTTTGTAGTCCATTACGTTAGGTGAATCTTAATTAATCACTTTAACAATAGTTTATGACTATCCGAACTTTAATAAAACCGTCCTCTTCTATTCCTGGAGTACGGACTGTCTTGTGTTAAATTCTTAAAGTTAACTATTACGATAATTTTCGTGTCTGAAATCACGGTAACTTTGGAACGAATCGTCCGATTTTTATCAAAATTGCTAAGCAGATGTAATTTGTTATTTGTGGGAATATGTATATTAGTGGTATCGATCAATCAGAAGTTGACTTTTCGCCCGCGTTTTTAATACGGAAAATGTTTTTTTTTCATTTTCTACAAAAAATATTAATTTCTGAAATGCGTTTATAAAGAATAAAATATAGGGAATCAATCATACACTAAAATACTGAATAGTGTCGCCGTTCAGAAGGAACATTTTAGATGTCGATATTAATTGAAAACCATTATTTCTTTTATTTAAGTATGGATTTAGGTTTTTTACCAATTATTAAGCTAAGAAAAGGCTATAGTGTAATTAGTTTATGGCTGCTTTTGAACATTTGTTTTGTAGAGCCTTGAATATATTTTGGTAGCAATATAGGAATAATATAATTGAATATATACTGTATAAGTGACCAATAAAAGTTTAAGGTAAATTTATTTAAAAGATAATTTATTACATTCCGTTATAGTTAATCTTCTTCTATATCCCGTTGTGTAAACTTATTTCTGCATTAGGCCCTACTCTTTGCGAGATCAATACGAATGCCACGAGCATTCCTTTTTGGAGAACGAATATGGTATAGAACAGTTTGTACATTTGCGCGGTGTAATCAAGGTTCCAGGCATTCATTTTTGTCAGTAAATACTCCAGATATGTAAAGTATTTTTCCAACACGTACTGCTTTTTTAATGAGTATCATGCAATGGACTTTATTAGATTCCACTGTTTTGAGGTATTGTAATATTCGCGTATATTGTTTTCCCACCTTAGTAAATTCGTTGTGGATCTTCACAACTAATGGTGATTTTCATTTACTTCTGAAAATGCTTTCTGAATGTTTTACTGATGTAGGTATGTTATTGCAACGGCCATAAACAATGTATAATTGTTAACATACTTTCTAGAACTTTCTATACTTTAGACGGTTTGTGTTCAGAGTAATCCTGGGAATCTTCGAAATTTGACAAAATGGCATCTGGTATAGAATGAATTAGAGCCAGGATGTGCACTTGGTTCTCAAACAGCAAGTCTTACCAATTTTTGTGACAACTAGTCTCAGATTCAAATATATTAATGAATTAAATTTCACACTTTTCTTTAAGTAGCCATTTTCGTCCGTCGAACTTGGAGGATAATCCAGAAGTTCGTATTTTAATAATTCTTCTAGCTCATAATTTCCTTGAGTCACTATCATTATTGAGGTGATAACATTTGTTACGGCAATCTATCTTTTGATTACTGTAAGTTTCACTTCCGAAAATAATGAAGAACTCAAAATACTATTTACAGCAATTGAAGAGTAGATTCCTTCTCGATGACCCTTCCATCCTTGAACTTTTCAAATAATTTGTTCACTTTATCTTGAATATTTAACAGACGTTTTACTAGCTAAAACTCCACAACTCCACTCACAACGTTCATAAGTACAATTGTAGAATTTTCCAAAGGATTAAGAACAGCACTACCAGAAACCTCGATTACACCGCGCAAATGTAAAAACTGTTCTAAACCATCTTCGTGCTACAAAGAGGGAAGTTCATACTGTTCGTATTGTCCTTGCAAAGAGTAATGCAGATACAAGTTTACGCAACGGGATCCAGAAGAAGAATAAATTTAGCTTAAACCTTTATCTCTCTTATAGGGCATATGCAAATATATTATTCCTATATTGCTGCCAAATTATATTCAAGGTTCTACAAAACAAATGTTCACAAGCAATAGTGGCTACAAATTGATTACACTAAAGCCTTTTCTTAGCTTAATAAATAATAAACAACTTAAATCCAAACTTTATTTAATGAAATAATGTTTTTAATCAATACTGACATCTAAAATGTTCCTCCTGGACGGCGGCACAATTCCGTACTATAGTGTATTGTAGACCCCCTGTACGTTTTATTATATTTTAAAAGTCTTATATAGAATTTCGATTCTCGGGGTTGCATTTTAAGCTTTATAAATGCATTTCAGGAATACCCAACATTTTTCGTAGAAACTGGATAATCCATTTTCAGTATTAAAAAGGGGGGTTAAAATTCAACTCCGATTGATCGATTCTCCCTATTAACAAGTACATCCCCACAAATAACAAATTACATCTGCTTACCAATTTTGATCGAAATCGGACGATTCGTTCCAAAGTTACCATAATATTGGACACGAAAAGTATCGTAATATTGGTATATATTTGTGTGAATAAATTTAAAAAAATATTTTTTCAATTCTAGAGACCTTAAACAAACTTTCATACTAGTTTCCGACTTACGTTTTCTGCAATGGAATGATTATCCAAGGAAAATTCACTAAAAAAACCAAAATTAACGTAAATGTTTTAAGAAAAATTATTTTTTTACTTAGCAGGTATCATAGTTAGCAATTTTTACGTACGGACCATTATTGAAGCCCTTATTTTTGTGATTTTAAAAACATTTTTTGGTGATTCTATCTTTTATAGTTTAAAAGATACAAAGGTTCCAGTATAGTGCGATTCCCGCGATGTTTCCTTCCCTCTCCTTGGTATGTCGACGACGTGGGGACGGGTGACGTCATACGTTTTTACATTCACCCAAAAGCCCAGAACAATGATCTGAAATAAAATTGCGTTTGGCTTTTCAGTGCAAGCTCAACCTCCTTTAGATCCCTCACTATTACATATTCAGAATGTTCCATACATCAACAGATTCTGCATCCTACATATTTAAAGATTGTTTGTTATTTCATATTGAAGCTAATTTATCTTTGAATTTGTTTAATATTGACAATCTTATACAAGTCAGTGTTTTGACAGTCCTTATCATGTTTATAGGAGATTATTCATACTGGCCCTCTAACTCCCGTTTAGCCCACAGCGATATCTCAAGGCCAAGTGTACAGCCACGTGATCCGCACTAAACTAGGGAGTTTATCTCTCGACTCCGTCCACTGGCTTGCTTTTTTAATAAAACCTAGCCTTGCAAAACATTTAGCATTTCTCTGAAGGCGTTCTCCCAGGCAGTGCTTACCCACTGCCATTATATTGCATTTGCAAGGGTTGTCGAAGAAAATTGCTCTACTGTACGGCTGTGACAATATATTAGAGCATTTTTATTCTACAACGTTATTTTATTACTTAAATTATACTCTGATTTAGTGGTTGAAATTCATGTCGACGTAGAGAGAAGCAATTCTATTGTCCCGTTATTCCACACTGTTATAGCTCTGTGACTTGTGTTGTCAACAATAATCAACTGAATATGATAAATAAAAACCCAATAACTAATTTATGAACAATAAATGTACATAAAATGTTGATTTACAGAGAATAGATTATTTTATTTTAGAAGCTCTGTGAGTTAGGTTGTCAACAATAATAATCTGAACATTATAAATAAAAACTCAAAAACTAATTTATGTGCAATAAATGTAAACAAAGTGTTGATTTATAGAGAATAAATTATTATTATTTTTTTTTTTTGTTATTGCATTTATATTCATCGTGCTTAGTTTAACAATATTCTCCAGTTCCTCAAGAGAATAAATAACAATAATCAATATTTTCCTTTTTGGTACTTCATTTATTAGTTTACATTCAGTATCGTCATTATATGAAGTGTTTGCTGTTAAACATGTCTGTGGCAAGCTTAATTGCTTTTAAATTTTGGCCAGTAGTAAGTAGCCATACTACGAAAAAAAGGAACACTGGGCCGAACTTAAAATGTTTTTAGAATTTTTTTATTAAAATCTTTTCCAAACATTTACCACGTTTTCAGCGAAAACCGTTGTACATTATCTACTTAGGTCCTCATTCACTTACAATGCCCAGCAATATTGGGTTTCAGTCTTCACTTCCGTTGTGTCCACTGCTGTAGATTCATCAGACGAAACGGAATTTCACCTTATCCCTTGTTTGAAATAATTCAACACACCCTTTATATGAAGTTATTTTCTGCACGCCATTGATATAAAAGTGTAAGCCCCCGGTATCTTACAAAAGTTTTGTAATTTTGCTTTGTATCATTTTGGAATATTCGATGAACAGAAATAATATAACACTTTCATCATGGGTTTCCCGCAGATGTTTACCTAGTTCTTCCCACAAATTTAGAATGTTATCTTTATGGTGTTTAATATTTCCAATAGTTAATTTCAAAAACAAAAAACTACTCGTAAACTTAACGTTGGCCAACCCTTCTTTCTATTAAATTTACCACTTCTTAATTTCTTTCGTTTACAAATAATTAATCACTTGCTTGTCACAGAGCAAAAACAACTTAGTATTGATTTTGGCAGTATGTTGGTAAACTATATCTGGCACTAATTCCTTATCTACTAACGGTGCAGCTGGGACAGTTACACGATCTTAGGACACCTAAATGAACTCACAGGGTAGTCAAATTAGCCTCCAGGACACCTACATGAACTTACAGGGTAGCCACATGAGCCTCCAGGACACCTACATGAACTTACAGGGTAGCCACATGAGCCTCAAGGTCACCTGCATGAGCCTGTAGGGCATTAAACCGACGGTGATGAAAAGTAAAAGTTTTGGCAGTAGGTCCTACGTTGCAAACCTATACTTGGCAGTCAGTGCTCATCTACTGACGGTGCAGCTGGGACACCTACACGATCTCAGGACACCTAAATGAGCTCACCGGGCAACCACGTAAACCTCCAGGCCACCTACGTGACCTTACCGGGTATACATATGAGCCTCCAGGACACCTACATGAGCCTGTAGGGGACCAAACTGATGCGACAGTGATGCGAAGTAAACCTTTTGGCAAATTTTGCAAAACAAATTATTTTCAATATTTTAAAAAGTCAAAATTATTGGCTTTTGTCCCCAGGGGCTTGTACTTACTGCAGTTTATTATCTTATAAAGTATAACACTAGTAGGCCTACATAATTTTCCAATAAATTTCTATAAGAGAAATAGTTTTTAGGAAATTTCAGGGATACAACTTTAGATAAGTTGAAAATTTATTACAGGAGTTTAAAATAAGGTCATGTCTAGGAATATAGATATAGAAGTGAATTAAAAAATAGCCGGTTCTATAAACTTAACTCCATCTTAGGCAGGTGGGCAAGTTATAGACTATGCGTGTCCAACGTAAAAACATTTACTTCATAAAGTTTAGACCCAATTACTAATGCAAACCTAATGGAAATCTTTTAATAAGAGAGACAAAACACACTGCGTGAGATGTCGCGATCTTTCCAAACGTATTGAAACCAATTAAAAAACTTAACGTCAAGGTCGGTGATATACACGGAATAAGTATTTTACGAATTCTTGAACTCAGGGTCGTTTAAGTGGGACGACTTGTCACTGGACTTCTTTTAAAACAATTTCCAAGAAGATGAGTGTGTGTGTGTGTGTGTGTGTGCGCGTAAGGCTGGTGACTGATAGCAGTAACATGAACTTGCCGAGTTGGCCTTCCCTTACTTACTTTCTGGAGCAAATTCTTTTCTTTGTTCTAATGACCAGGTATAAGATATTGATGTTCAGAAGGTCTAATTAATACGTGGATAATCATTCAGTGGGCGTTATTTCTACCAGAATGTGGACATGCTACGAATTCATATTTATTCAAATTGGGCATTATTTCTACTGAAATCTAGACCTGGTACGAATTCAATTTATTCAAACAGGACATTATTTCTACTAGAATGTGGAGCTGTTACGAATTCATATTTATTCAAACAGGGCGTTATTTCTACTAGAATGTGGACCTACTACGAATTCATATTCATTCAAACAGGGCATTATTTGTACTAGAATGTGGAGCTACTAGGAATTCATATTTATTCAAACAGGGCGTTATTTCTACTAGAATGTGGACCTACTATGAATTCATATTCATTCAAACAGGGCATTATTTGTACTAGAATGTGGAGCTACTAGGAATTCATATTTATTCAAACAGGACATTATTTCTACTAGAATGTGGACATGCTACGAATTCATATTCATTCAAACAGGGCATTATTTCTACTAGAATGTGGACCTGCAACTAATTCATATTTATTCAAACAGGACATTATTTCTACTAGAATCTAGACCTGGTACGAATTAATATTTATTCAAAAATGGCATTATTTTTACTAGAATGTGGACATGCTACGAATTCATATTCATTCAAACAGGGCATTATTTCTACTAGAATGTGGACATGTTACGAATTCATATTTATTCAAACAGGGCATTATTTCTACTAGAATGTGGACATGTTACGAATTCATATTCATTCAAACAGGGCATTATTTCTACTAGAATGTGGACATGTTACGAATTCATATTTATTCAAAAAGGGCATTATTTTTACTAGAATGTGGACATGCTACGAATTCATATTCATTCAAACAGGGCATTATTTCTACTAAAATGTGGACATGCTACGAATTCATATTCATTCAAACAGGGCATTATTTCTACTAGAATGTGGACATGTTACGAATTCATATTTATTCAAACAGGACATTATTTCTACTAGAATGTGGACATGCTACGAATTCATATTCATTCAAACAGGGCATTATTTCTACTAGAATGTGGACCTGCAACTAATTCATATTTATTCAAACAGGACATTATTTCTACTAGAATCTAGACCTGGTACGAATTAATATTTATTCAAAAAGGGCATTATTTTTACTTGAATGTGGGCATGCTACGAATTCATATTCATTCAAACAGGGCATTATTTCTACTAGAATGTGGACATGTTACGAATTCATATTCATTCAAACAGGGCATTATTTCTACTAGAATGTGGACCTGCAACTAATTCATATTTATTCAAACAGGACATTATTTCTACTAGAATCTAGACCTGGTACGAATTAATATTTATTCAAAAAGGGTATTATTTTTACTAGAATGTGGACATGCTACGAATTCATATTCATTCAAACAGGGCATTATTTCTACTAGAATGTGGACATGTTACGAATTCATATTCATTCAAACAGGGCATTATTTCTTCTAGAATGTGGACCTGCTACGAATTCATATTTATTCAAACAATGCATTATTTCTACTAGAATGTAGACCTGGTACGAGTTTATCTCTATTCAAAGAGGGAGAGCAATTAGAAGTTGGTCATCATCACTTTAAAATATTAACTCATAATAAAGAATGACAGGTTTATTTTCAGGATTATCATGAATTCAGCGTCAATTGTATTAGTGTCGTGTTATTTGTCAACATTCCTTTATTTAATAGAGAGCTTACAAACAAAACATTTTTACGAGAAAACCATAAAACTAAATTGAAACATTATTGCTACACATTTGTGCTTGTATTGTGCAATGATTGGCTTAGAAATTCTCAACATTTTTTTTAAAACAAATAATATATTACACATTTCAAAATAATCTACATTTCTAAAACACCTTTAACGCGTTCGAAATCTACTCCTATAACGAGGTATCTAGAAATGCACTACATTTTTATTTTATGGAACATTTACTAGACGAAAAACTTTTGAAAACTGTGTAACTCTAATCCACTCCAGAATTGTTTATGGCATTAGAAATCTAGGAGGAGCATATAGATCTTTAATTATTTCTTTAAAAGTAACGCAGTTATGACACTTAATCCAAAACGTACGCCCGCTTTCCTGTTTGCGATATCAAATATGCTGCTACCGGTTTATCTAACCAGTAAAATGGCCATAAATATTTAATCTTGTTTCAAAATATTGTTAACGTTAAGTCCAAAAATACTTTTTTATTTAAACCGTTAAAACTTAATGTCAAAATATCTGTCTCTCAAAGTATCACGGGATGGGCTATGACAATTAGGACCAAGTTCCGAGTCTGAGAGTCCGGCCCTGCGGGAAGACCAACCGAGAGTAGATAAAGGTCCGATTGGGTAGGTAGATAATAATAGTGGACGTTTGACCTAAGGTAAATTGCATTACTAGTTTCGATTTACTTTACCAACATTCATTTATGTTCATTTTCTTTCTATGAGAAATGATACTTAATTATTTTACAAAATTAACAATAAAATGAAATTCTTGTTATAATTTGATTGTTTATAGCAAATAAACGTAAGTACGGCTACATAGAGTTGTACTACGGGGACAACGAGCTGCAGCTCTGCCTGATAACAGTAATATTGTTCCTTCAAACTAACAATACTGAAATTTGTTCGGCTATTATCTCATCCTGCTGAACCGAGGCTTTCACTTTTTCGCGCGTCTTGCGTTATAGAAAGTTGGAATGATATCACTATAAACGTAAAAAACTTTCCACTATTTAAAGGCATTTAAATAGTAATATTATTTGCCGACGTCTAAAGTTTCCTTGATAAGTACCTCGGTAGCCCATACAACAGAACCATTAACACTCTTATATGGACGCTTTTTGGGCCTTTGTTAAAACCCTTTGGTCAGTGGAGTCATTATAATAGATATGGGGTGTAAATAGTGAGTTTTTTAGTTTTCAAAAAATTCAAAAATGGAATTTTCTTCAATTTTTAAATAAACCAATAGTATTTTTGGACCAATTAAACAAAAAGCACAAGAAAATAGCCTACTTTTTAAATTGTATTTCTTTTAAAGTACACACATCATATGATGTGAACAAAGTAATAGAAAATTGCAAGCCCATGTAAACAAATAGTATTTTTTTAAATTATACAATTACAATTCTAAAAACTTAAGATCAAACAAATAAAAGTCCACCTATAACATATTATAAATAAAACACACTATAAATTTGCAAATAATAGAGTTTTTTGGGTTTGATAATCTTTGAAGCACGAATGTATACTCAATGGAACATTGCATTCTTCACACATATAGGAAGTCACTTTTCTTGATCAAGTCCTTTTTGAAACGACATTATTTATCATGTAACAATAACATAAAAAATACACAAAGTAAAAAGCATACGCAAGCGAACGAACCTAACATAACAGCCAGCTGTTGTACGCACATCATATGATGAACAACGATATACAGACAAAGAAAATGCATAAAGTCTTTCAAAAAAATTCCACAAGACGCTTACAGAGAGCAGCACAAATTAGACAGGCAAGCATCACATGATGTATACACTGAATAACTTACTGTTATAGAAACTCAATTGATGCGCGTACTGAAAACAGCAATAAGGCACCTGCAAGCTAGGAACTGCGTTGAAATGGGCTTCTAGGCGTAATTATTCAAAATATCAGAAATAATGATGTCATCACCAATAGCATTCACAAGAATAAGATGTGATGTACAAAAATACATCCAGAAGTAAAATCAAAGTAAAACTTTTATAAAAACATATGTAACTTAGATAGTTATAAAATGAATAGTTCAATAGGCCTACATAGTAAGTTATTTTATTGTTTAAAATTCCAAAAGAAGGAAAACATATTGTTTTAAAAATTAATCCTGTTATGAACAAACGTCACGTGCTAGTAATCCATGAAACATATAGGAACCGAGCATTAGGAGATTGAGAGAGTCATGTTTACTGTCAACGGGATGTCTATACAGTATAAATAAATATATTGTAGCATAGGGAATATGTTTACACTTTAGTTCTATTTAGAGAATATTTATAGATACCCATCATTCACTTGTGACACTTTTACATGTCTTTGTGATTACAATCAGAACACTTCTCGATAGTCAGCTTTTTTTGTGCGCAATATGAATATGAGATTGTAGTTTTGTTGTTTTTTGTTTGCACACAAAGACAAACTCACAAAAGATATATAAAAAATAGCGCTAGTAAAATAATAAACAATGATTAAAATGCTCATAGAATTTGTAAAAATAACATAACGAAATCGAGAAACACTCACGTTAAACGAAAAACTAGAACTACATAGTAACAGTAAATACAGAGCGCTTTAAAAGCCAATCTTGTACTGAAAACTAGGTTTCTTATTAAATTTTGGATCGGGAAAGAAGTATCGGTACAAAATAGATTAATAGGAATAAAACAACACTACTTCATGTTACGTAACAAAAACAAACTGATACGTCGTTACTCCTTTGGGGCAAACCGACAAATGACAGCGAAACGTCACTGCTTGTTTCCCGGTAAATTCGTACTCTTCAAAGGGTTTTGATGAGAAATCTAAAATACAATGACCAAATTGGCAATAATACATTTTACAAATATACAATACAAGATTCTATCTTAGCTATATTAAAAAGCTATACAATAAATAACCAAATAACAAAGCTATTCAAATTAAACCCTACGTATATTTCGATGACCACTTTTTCATCATCGCAGTGTATATCAAAGATGTTACAAAACCGAATTAATTTGTATTGTAAATGTTTGTACTCATACCTTCTATTGATGATGACATACATGGTCAGCGAAATGTACGTAGGGTTTAATTTCGATAACTTTGTTAATTGGTTATTAATTGTATAACTTTGTTACTGATTGTATCTTGTATTGTTATAATTGGGGTTTGGTTAATTTTATTAAGGACAATGTAGTTCTTAATTTAGGAGTTGGCTTGTAGAGACTTTTGAATATTAAAGACCATTTATAACATAAAATTGTACAAACTACCAACTATAATGGTAACTCAGGAAAGTAATCTATATCTATAAAAATGAATGTATGTGTGTATGTATGTTATAAACGCCTAAACCGCTGTACAAAAGTTGATTAAATTTGGAGGGTTTGTTTAACATATTCCCAGGATCGTTCCTGTAAAGTTTTGTGTAGATCCATAACAGGGCTCCGCCCCAGAGGCTTACGATGGTATAAAACAATTGTATATATGTATGTATGTATGTATGTTATAAACGCCTAAACCGCTGTACAAAAGTTGATTAAATTTGGAGGGTTTGTTTAACATATTCCCAGGATCGTTCCTGTAAAGTTTTGTGTAGATCCATAACAGGGCTCCGCCCCAGAGGCTTACGATGGTACAAAACAATTGTATATATGTATGTATGTATGTATGTTATAAACGCCTAAACCGCTGTACAAAAGTTGATTAAATTTGGAGGGTTTGTTTAACATATTCCCAGGATCGTTCCTGTAAAGTTTTGTGTAGATCCATAACAGGGCTCCGCCCCAGAGGCTTACGATGGTATAAAACAATTGTATATATGTATGTATGTATGTATGTTATAAACGCCTAAACCGCTGTACAAAAGTTGATTAAATTTGGAGGGTTTGTTTAACATATTCCCAGGATCGTTCCTGTAAAGTTTTGTGTAGATCCATAACAGGGCTCCGCCCCAGAGGCTTACGATGGTATAAAACAATTGTATATATGTATGTATGTATGTATGTTATAAACGCCTAAACCGCTGTACAAAAGTTGATTAAATTTGGAGGGTTTGTTTAACATATTCCCAGGATCGTTCCTGTAACGTTTTGTGTAGATCCATAACAGGGCTCCGCCCCAGAGGCTTACGATGGTACAAAACAATTGTATATATGTATGTATGTATGTATGTTATAAACGCCTAAACCGCTGTACAAAAGTTGATTAAATTTGGAGGGTTTGTTTAACATATTCCCAGGATCGTTCCTGTAAAGTTTTGTGTAGATACATAACAGGGCTCCGCCCCAGAGGCTTACGATGGTACAAAACAATTGTATATATGTATGTATGTATGTATGTTATAAACGCCTAAACCGCTGTACAAAAGTTGATTAAATTTGGAGGGTTTGTTTAACATATTCCCAGGATCGTTCCTGTAAAGTTTTGTGTAGATCCATAACAGGGCTCCCCCCAGAGGCTTACGATGGTACACAATAATTGTATATATGTATGTGTGTATGTATGTTATAAACGCCTAAACCGCTGTACAAAAGTTGATTAAATTTGGAGGGTTTGTTTAACATATTCCCAGGATCGTTCCTGTAAAGTTTTGTGTAGATCCATAACAGGGCTCCGCCCCAGAGGCTTACGATGGTACAAAAACAATTGTGTGTATGTATGTATCTTATAGACGTTTAAACAGCTGACAAGAAGTTAATGAAATTTAGAAAGATTTTTTGAAGATATTCCCAGGACGGTTCATGTGAAGTTTGGTTCAGATACATCCACAGGCCTCAGCCCCAGAGGCGTAGGATAGTTAAGAAACTGATGTATGTATCTTATGGAAACCTAAACTGCTGAAGAGAAGTTTATGAATTTTAGAGGGATTGTTTGACATATTCCCAGGATGGTTCGATTGAGGTTTGGATTAGATCAATAAACAGGGCTACGCTCCCAGATGCTTAGGATGGTTCAAAAACCTATGTATATAAGTATGTGTGTATGTATGAATCTTATGAACGTCTAAACAGCTGAACTGATTTTAATGAATTTTGCAGAGATTTTTTTAACATATTGCCAGGACGGTTCATGTTACTTCTGGTGTAGACCCATCCGCAGGGCTCCCCCCCAGAGCCTTAGGATGGATTATAAACACTGGAGTGTTTGTATGTGATTATGTATGTACATTATGGACGTCTAAACAGCTGAACATATGTTAATGAAATTTGGAGAGATTTTTTTCAACATATCCCCAGGACGTTTCAAGTGAATTCTGGTGTAAATCCATCCACAGAGTTATGCCCCAAAGGGTTAGGATGGTTCAAAAACCGATGTATGTATGTGTCTATGTATCCTTATGAACGTCTATGTGAGTATGTATATGAGTATGTATTCGCAATAACCATATACAAGGAACATGGACATTCATAGATCATTGCTGGATTAAATTTGGAACATTCGAGCTTTTACCACGTATAATTTATATGTTAACTTCTCATATGGGACACCTACAATTTATATGTTTACGGCTAATTAAATGAAGAAAAACATTATCTATCTTCCAGCATTGCAGTAAATGAAATATAATTATTTAGATGTTTGATTTGCTTTTCTTACTGCAAAAATTATGATATCGGGCGCAGCAACGTGCGCCGGGTAACGCTAGTAATTTAATAAAAGCGGACGACGATTTACATTCAATTTATTCCTTCACATTCCTACCAATAAAAAATTCTTCTACATCAATGAGTACATATAAACACACACTGAACTAGAATGTAGCTCATAAACTATTGATTATTAGCTATGACATATTTGATTGTATGCTGTTCGACATCATTTATTTATTACCTAATTGTTTATAAATACAAATAATTTACGTTTTTACAGCGCCATTAATGTTTTACATTAACTGTTTACTGCGTTTTGTAGCAAAATGAAATAGTTTATTAAAATTTAAAACAAAATTACAATAAGTTTATTAAAATATAACAATAAAATCATAAAAGGTTTAGATTAAAAATAAGCATATTTATAAACATAAACAAAACCACATCAGATTTGTATTATTAATAAATAAATTTGATTCCACGAATGTGCTGAAGAGAGGAACTTAATTTCATATTTTTCTACTCAACATAATTTGTTTATAATCTTGCAAAGATTAAATTGATATAATTACATCCGTTTTTCGTATTAATTACCTGTATATAAAATGTAAATATTTAAAATTTATAATTTTCTAAGTAAAAAAAAACTGGTCTGTTGGTTTGGTTTCGTGCATTTTAGAAAAAATGTATATCTCCTTAGAATGGTTACTGTTTCCAAAATAATTCTTCGTCAAGGCCTTATAATTTAAAACAAAGCTCACCGAGGATCTTGAATTACTAAAAATATTATAAAAGGTTCAATTGACAATTTATACGGATATCCTGAGAGCTATCTTATACTAAACTTATGAGGCAGATATAACTCACAGTTCTGAGACGGTTAAACAATTTTTCATATCTGAGGTAGACTAAAAATAATGGTGAGGGAGTTATAGATGTATAACCTATAAGTCTATTGTATAAAATGTATCTTAGTTCAAATGTTGTTATTTATGTAAATACTTCTGAAGATTGTTGCTTTGCAATTGAAATGTACGTAAATGTTTAAATAAAAAGTTTTACTTGTGTTTAAGAGCTTTTATTCGATTAATTTTTTTTTAAATACGCAACAGTTGCTTATTGTTTTGTACAAGCGCCGAGTCCGCAGTTGGAATTAATGTCGAATTAAAACTCTGGATTTCGTCACAGAGTCAGTTGTAATGAGTTACAAACAACTTTTTAAGATGTGTTTGGGAGAGATTGTCTTGGAACGTCCTATCAGCTGCTGTTAGAAATCCTAACCGAAGACCCAATGAATATTATGTAGAAATGGATACTTCAAGTGCTTTGAGTTTCTGCTGAAAACAGTTGAAGATAAAATTACAAAACAGGATGCAAAGATAACCGTTCTTTGATCCCAAGAACGAAATTATAAGAAACCTTACCCTTCTCGGCACTACGGAGAAAAATCCTGCAAAAGAATTTTAGTCAATCAAAGTGTGTGGATTTTTGGTGATTTTACAAGACTTGTAGTAAAAAAAGAGAATATTTTAGCGCACTTATCGGTGGGTGGTCTTGCGGAAAAAGATAATTATGACAAATATTATCTCAAGAAATTCCGATGAATATTTTGGTAGCGCGAGAAACTGCAGTAATGTACAGTAATATAATTTCTTTTCTTGCAAACCCTAGAAATTTCTAAATCAATCGCACATATAATTAAACTATCCCAAAATTATACTAGACGAGATAAATATTCGCTTTATTAACAAATCTAGACAACTAATAAATTGATAATATTTACAGAGAATATGAAGGTAAACACAAACATGTTCCGCTAGGCACACAAACATAATGAGGGGGAAGACAATAAACTGATAATGTTTTACAAAGAGATGACGAAGGTAACGGTCGGCACACAAACATAATGAGGGGGGAGACAATAAACTGATAATGTTTTACAAAGAGATGTCGAAGGTAACGGTCGGCACACAAACATAATGACGGGGGAAGACAATAAATTGATGTTTTACAAAGAGATGACGAAGGTAACGGTCGGCATACAAACATAATGACGGGGGAAGACAATAAACTGATAATGTTTTACAAAGAGATGACGAAGGTAACGGTCGGCATACAAACATAATGACGGGGGAAGACAATAAACTGATAATGTTTTACAAAGAGATGACGAAGGTAATGGTCGGCATACAAACATAATGACTGGGGAAGACAATAAACTGATAATGTTTTACAAAGAGATGACGAAGGTAACGGTCGGCATACAAACATAATGACGGGGGAAGACAATAAACTGATAATGTTTTACAAAGAGATGTCGAAGGTAACGGTCGGCATACAAACATAATGACGGGGGAAGACAATAAACTGATAATGTTTTACAAAGAGATGACGAAGGTAACGGTCGGCATACAAACATAATGACGGGGGAAGATAATAAACTGATAATGTTTTACAAAGAGATGACGAAGGTAACGGTCGGCATACAAACATAATGACGGGGGAAGACAATAAACTGATAATGTTTTACAAAGAGATGTCGAAGGTAACGGTCGGCATACAAACATAAAGACGGGGGAAGACAATAAACTGATAATGTTTTACAAAGAGATGACGAAGGTAACGGTCGGCATACAAACATAATGACGGGGGAAGACAATAAACTGATAATGTTTTACAAAGAGATGAACGGTCGGCATACAAACATAATGACGGGGGAAGACAATAAACTGATAATGTTTTACAAAGAGATGTCGAAGGTAACGGTCGGCATACAAACATAATGACGGGGGAAGACAATAAACTGATAATGTTTTACAAAGAGATGACGAAGGTAACGGTCGGCATACAAACATAATGACGGGGGAAGACAATAAACTGATAATGTTTTACAAAGAGATGACGAAGGTAACGGTCGGCATACAAACATAATGACGGGGGAAGACAATAAACTGATAATGTTTTACAAAGAGATGACGAAGGTAACGGTCGGCATACAAACATAATGACGGGGGAAGACAATAAACTGATAATGTTTTACAAAGAGATGACAAAGGTAACGGTCGGCATACAAACATAATGACGGGGGAAGACAATAAACTGATAATGTTTTACAAAGAGATGTCGAAGGTAACGGTCGGCATACAAACATAATGACGGGGAAAGACAATAAACTGATAATGTTTTACAAAGAGATGACGAAGGTAACGGTCGGCATACAAACATAATGACGGAGGAAGACAATAAACTGATAATGTTTTACAAAGAGATGTCGAAGGTAACGGTCGGCATACAAACATAATGACGGAGGAAGACAATAAATTGATTTTGTTTTACAAAGAGATGTCGAAGGTAACGGTCGGCATACAAACATAATACGGGGAAGACAATAAATTGATATTGTTTTACAAAGAGATGACGAAGGTAACGCTAGGCACACAAACACATTGCGGGGGTAGACAATAAATTGATAATATTTACAAAGATATAACGTAAGGCTAGGCAAAGAAACATAATAACAGGGAAAACAATTGTTTCAAACCATACTGCTTCAGTAAATTGACTTGCCTCGTCAGTTACGAAGCGACTTGCCTCAGTAAACCAAGTATGCCTCGATCTAGGTCGCTGGTAACAGTCAACATGTGTGCAAACTGGAGTCGTGTGAACCCGGAATTCATGTACGAAGGTCGGCTGTCATCTTTTTCTGAGTCAGGACAATTTAACCTTCTGATTATAGTGGACAAGATTAATGCCGTGGATTTCGCTGTCCGTGAGACGTTTATGGTCAAACTAAATAATATTAAAACTAGCATGAACTTATAAAGTAAAGCTTTAAAAAAACTGACAGAAAAACGCTTCCGACACACTAGAAATTGACAAACAACCGAAACCGAAAATAAATATATAATAAACGAATAAATCCTTTACAAATCACATACACCATTTGTCCACGTTATTGAACACATAGCTTAAAACTTTCGCGCTTCTGAACAATGTATCCTGGACAGCGTCCATACAGTGTCACATAAAACTTAATGAAAGCAAATCAGTTTATGTTATGTTTACCAAAAAGGCAGAGAGTAAACTGAGCTCATAATATATGGGCAGCTCGTCCCTTATAGCAAAGAGGTGAAATACCTATGTCTAATGTTGGACCTTAAACTGAAATGGAAATTCCACGTGAAGAAAGAAAAAGACGAAGTTGAGATCCGGTATAGAAGACTACCGTGGCTCGTAGGTAGATACTCTGAATTAAGGCACTACAATAAATGGGACTATACAAACAAGTGCTCAAGCCCGTATGGACACACGGGTTTCCACAATGGGAATAGACTAACAGAAATCTGCAACTTATCCAGCGCTTCCAAAATAAAGTGTTGAGAGTCATAGTGAGGGCTCCATAGTACGTTCGAAAATCTTCCATACTTAGAGACATCAAGTAGAAGAGCGTGAGAGAGAAGACCACAGCTGCACCAGTGAAACACTTCGAGCGGCTCCAGCAACACATATTACCTACAACTCCCCAGCTGGCTGACAAGGTGCCAGTGTGGTGAATTGAGCGCGCTAACAGAGCAAAATTAACTGCACACCATTAGCTGAAGCAGTGAATCACTTAGAGCGGCTCCAGCAACACAATAGTCATACAGCTCTCCGGGTGGCTCACGGGGTGCGCGTACGTAGACTACGGTGCGCCAAAACCTAAGATCTGGTTCCAGAGCAACAGTAACTGCACACCATTAGCTGAAGCAGTGAATCACTTCGAGCGACTCCAGCAACACAAGAGTCATACAGCTCTCCGGGTGGCTCACAGGGTGCAAGTGCGTAGACTAAGGCGCGCCAAAACCTTGAACCTGGTTTCAGAGCAACAGTAACTGCACACCATTAGCTGCAGCAGTGAATCACTTAGAGCGGCTCCAGCAACACAAGAGTCATACAGCTCTCCGGGTGGCTCACGGGGTGCGCGTACGTAGACTACGGTGCGCCAAAACCTAAGATCTGGTTCCAGAGCAACAGTAACTGCACACCATTAGCTGAAGCAGTGAATCACTTCGAGCGACTCCAGCAACACAAGAGTCATACAGCTCTCCGGGTGGCTCACAGGGTGCAAGTGCGTAGACTAAGGCGCGCCAAAACCTTGAACCTGGTTTCAGAGCAACAGTAACTGCACACCATTAGCTGCAGCAACTAATCACTTCGAGGGGTTCCAGCAACACAAGTTGCTGTAGTTCTTGTGCCCTACAGTTCTACGGCGGGATCACAGGGTGTCAGTGGGCCGACTTGAACGCACTAAGGCTGTGGACCTGGTTCTGAAGCAATATTAACTCCACATCATCAGCAGTATTCGAATATCAAGTCGGTGTCGTTTACTGGAACAATCCAGGTATCTAAACCACCCTCAGAAATTTTTATAAGGGTTCAATGATTGAACTCCTAAGATGGCCTCTATTTTGTTATAAAAAGGTGAACACTTTCGACCTAATTTGATAATTTCAACACTTATTAATATCAGATCATATCGACACCTCTCATATCGATGGAGTTAGCTTTGGGTGTGAAAGATTTATGTTGTAAACGTAACCAAGATACTACAAAACGTTTTGTCATAACACCTCTGTAAAATGACCATTTATCATTTCTTTATTTTTGGACGGGACGCTGAAGTCCAGGTTAGGTGAGTTTTCTCACGAAGAATGATGAGGATTCTTGAAAACGTTGAGACAAATTGACGCGTTGTTTATACCTGTGAAATAATTCATCACCAACACAAAGTTTCAAGTTGCTTTCAATGTCACAGAAAATTCACAGTACAAGTAGCTTCACTTAAAATTCATTAACATTGTGTCAATGCTTTACAATTACCGATTAACCCTCAATTCTTGAGTTTGAGTTGTCTGGTCACGGCTACTTAGCTGGAGGTCCTGGGTTCGATGCTCGGTAGCGCCCCTCCAGTAAAACTAGAACAGTATATATTGAAACCTGCGACACCATCAGAGATTAGGATTTTTCTAATATCTTCGAGAACCAAACACAGTAATAAAACTATGAACGAGTATATATACACAGTTCACATTATTATAGGTGACGATAGCCTATTTTTAGCCTTATAACACAAAAAACTAAGTATTAAATTTAAACACTCCTGTGCATCATAACGTAATAGTATGGGGCATATCTTTGCAGCCTGGTAAAATAATCCTCATGTATCAAAGTATGGAGTATATGTTTGCCCTAATATACTAATTAGTTTTATGGTGACGATTAAACTAATTAAGGAATCGACAAACTTATGATTTATAGATTTTGACGAATCTAGTGTGATAGGAATTTTTATCAGTTATTAGTTTTCTAGAAATAAATTATAAGTTGTACAAGTAGTTAATTAATTTAAAATAAACATTATCCATGTTACTTAATTTGAATAGAAATAGAAATGTGTAAGAAACCTTCCTAAACTAGCGCCTCAACTCACAATACAAACTAAGGCCCAAGGCTCTGGAGAGGTCGATTATTGTTTTATGAGTAACAAATAAGTTCTACTTAACAATAGGTGTGATCTCTGATTCGACGGTCACATCGCCTCGAGACTTGAAACCACACTACAGGGTCGTATCGGTCCTAAGGTCAGCTTCAATTTAAGTAATCTTACGTTATGTCCGTGAAGAATCATAAAATATCGAGCTTCAAGCATTTTTTTTATTTCGAAAAAAATTTCTACATACAGTACTTATTCCAATTTGTTGTCCATGACGTTCGACGAATCCTTTACAGTAGAACTTCGATTATCTGACGTAATACGGACCGGATAATCGAAACCTCGGATAACACGGACTAAATTGAAATCCAAAGGGAAACTTGTGTAACTGATGAAATGCATGAGAACGTGTTCAAAAATGTGAAAAAGGCAACTCCTGTATTTATCAAATAACTCATTTTATTAAACAAGTAACACAATTAGAGATAAAATGAAAATTAAATAGAATAACACATTTGTTTCTAACTTGTTCAGACACTTTACATTATGGAGTTCTATCGATAAAATTGAAAACATATTTTTAATTCATTCTTGTAAAACCCATGTTAATTTTTCACTACACGGGCAACCCGGAATTCTGATAAACGAGGTTCTACTGAAGTTAGAAACTGTTAGGCTTACCATCACGATCAACGAAATAGTAGAGTAATAATCCGTGTTTCAATCATCACTTAGTTTCGTCAAAAATGATGTTACAAAGTTTCAACTCGGTGTTTACATTGGAAAAGTATCAACTATCATCTACTCCATTGCTTTTAAAGTTTGTGATCATGAAACTGGTTGAATGGAGCAATAACCTGGTCTAGGCCAATAACCCACGAGAATTTCACGCTGAGTCTTCAAATTCCATTACTCTTCAATTTCTGCAAAACATTATGACATCAAGCAAACTCCATCAAGTAATTTTTTGCAGTGAATCCGAAACAATTTTTGTACTAGTTTAGTAGCTTGGGACTCATTCTGAATGTAACTTCAGGTGAGGTTTGAGGTATTTTCATAATCTGGAATAACGCTGAATCACTGACTACAAGTTAACAAGCAGGGCTGTGCTTGGAACTTTTAGGAAACAATATTTTCTGTAATTTTCAACCATAAAATTTTCAATCTGGAACAAAATAATTCAATATTCAAAAATAAACTATAAATTTCGTGTAGCGGTATTTATGGGTTTGATGAGTTGATATTATTGTAATATTGTTTGAAAATTAAGTTTTTTCCAAATGAAAAATGTAATACTTTTTGCCTGGTTTAGAGAAAAGTTTCAATTTTTATGAATTAGGCCAACTGTCGCGTGCTGCTAGCCGTGCACTGGCTCACTCCCGCTTTCCCGTGTATTACCATTTCTGGAAACAAGTTACATTTTCAGAATGTTCTATACATCAGCATGCTTCTGGATACGATATGTCTACACATGTTTCAAGATTGTTACTTCACAGGGAAGAGAATTTATTATCGAATTTATCAAATATCGAGCATCTCATTCAAGTCATATTATACAGTTCACCAAATTTTTATTTGCCTACAAGCCTATATATTACAGAAGGCTACGGTTAGCAACGCATTTGAACTGAAGCTGAGGATACTAGTAGTTTTATAATTACTAACCACGAGTGTTTTGACAATTTCTATCATGTTTGTAGAAAAGTATGTATAATGACTCAAAGCAGCCCTCCACCACCGTCTCGCCTATTGCGATTTCTCAATTCCAAGTCCACGGTTAAATGGTCGTGACAGTAGCTCGTGCTGGTTTTCATATAGAGCGACGTTCAGTGGCGGACTTCCAATTAGGCACACTAGGCACTAGACTCGAGGGGGCGGCATGCGGCAGTCGTTTTGTTTTGTTCCGATGAGTTTTTGTGACAATAGTAATAGTACCTAGTTAAATTTGGTGAATGTCATAGTGTGAACCTCTGTTAAATCAGTGGCGGATCCAGCAGGGGGGCGCCCCCCCCTCCCCGAGAATAGAAAACTTCCTTTTATTTTATTGTTTTTTAATTTTATCGATGGAACCAAAATAAATTTTTTAATTTATTTTTATAAAAAGTCTTATCTATATTTTTTTCAACAGGCATGAAAACGGATTCGTATAGTGAACAATTAAAAAGCATTATATTACGCTGGGAAGTTTCCAATAAATTCGTGGGTGCAAAGGGGCGGCCGGCCGAATTGTGCCTATTGGCGGCACCATGGCAAAGTCCGCCACTGGCGACGTTATGTAAACCGGAATAATGAAAACAAGAAGAGTTAATAGTTCGAATCAGTAATTCTTAGTTATAAATTATATATTGATTTTGTCGAGTATAGAATAAATCACATTCCTATACGAGAACATTTAACATAAAAACACGTTTACTTGCTTTAATTCAATATTAATTTTAACGTTTAATTGAAACAGGAAACTAAATTACACAAACCTATAAAACTGATTTATTTTGAATGAGTTGTATAAAAAAACATTATTTTAGGATTAATTATACGTTAAAAGACCACCAAATTTTTATTTGCCTACAAGCCTATATATTACAGTCCTTCATTTCAGTACTTTATACACAAAACTTTTTAATAAGGAAGTCTGGTCCAATATAATTTAATATACAGGGATACCGTAATATACAGTCATTACGATATCATTTTGAAGCACTGATACAAATTTATATTAATTAAAACAACCTCTCACCACAAATTCAACAAATTTTATTTTAACCTTATGTACATTTCGACTACAAAGTAATCATCTTCAGGGTATTTTTACAAATTACCACATTTGTAAAAATACCTCTGAAGATGATTACTTTGTAGTCGAAATGTACATAAGGTTAAAATAAAATTTGTTGAATTTGTGGTGAGAGGTTGTTTTAGTTAATATAAACATTTACGCCACAGTTGCTTTAAGTTGTTGTCACTGATACAAAGTTTAAAAATTTAGGTTTGTCCTTTTCAATGTTTGAAGTCGTTGATTGTCCTACGCATCATATTTCAGCCAACTGTTTACCCTAACGTCTTTATTTGACCGACATATTTAGTTTATCGTTGATAAGGAAAGTAGTTTTCTTTTAGAAATGGTAACACAAACAAACAAAACAACGGACTGGTACGAACCAAAAACACACTGATTGACTAATCAAAACGTATAGTGACAGTTGGGCCGGGCCGCCCGTCTGGCGTCGGACAACAGCCAACTAACAGCTCTGCAGCCAGACAGTGACTGTTTGGGCTGTCTACTAGCTTCACCGAGAAAAGACCAATATAGCATATAGACAGATTCATTACTTTGGAGATCGCAGTACGTTTCCGTCATAGTTTATTTTCCAGAAAATCTGAAAGCGATTCGGATAATCAGCTATTCGGGTAGTCGGAGTTAGTATCGTTGGAGTTACACAGTACTGTACTGTACAGTGCGTGAGGTTTAACCGTGTCTCTGACCTTGAGACTGGGCTGCAGTGTGGGGTAAATATCCATCACTTCTGAAAACATCTGCCCATAGTCAACGTTGAATATGTTGTGTTAGCATTTGGCTTCAGCTCAAGACATGTTTAATGTGTAAACAGTACAGTTTACGTTTGACCCGATTTTTAGGCTAGTTGTATTGAGTTCTTGCTAGTGTAAGGCTAGTGTTTCAGAGTTAAGTTCTACGTGGTTTGTATAGTAAAATACATACAAGTGACGATGTTTTTCACAAAATGGAAAGTAGAACGATTAAAACAAAATTGCAAAAAAGTCTTCATAGTCAAGAGCGCGAAATTATTTCAAATGTTGACGATTTTATGTTTAGTGAATCAAACTATTTTTATGAACATAAAACATTTTCAATCCCGCTACAACAATGTGATAAACGCATGTCTCAAGCGTGTCGTGTATCTGTAAGCACAGTTAAAAACATTAGAAAAGAAAAAAAGCACTGGTGTCATCAGAAGGTGAATGTTCTTTTTAAACTCCAACGAAAAAAAAGAAGGAAATGCACAATCACAGAAATCGACAATTTCGATGGGTCGGATTTTTAGGCTAGTTGTATTGAGTTCTTGCTTGCTAGTGTAGGACCAGTGTTTCAGAGTTAAGTTCTACGTGGTTTGTATAGTAAAATACATACAAGTGAGGATGTTTTTCACAAAATGGAAAGTAGAACGATTAAAACAAAATTGCAAAACAGTCTTCATAGTCAAGAGCGCGAAATTATTTCAAATGTTGACGATTTTATGTTTAGCGAATCAAACTATTTTTATGAACATAAAACATTTTCAATCCCGCTACAACAATGTGATAAACGCTTGTCTCAAGCGTGTCGTGTATCTGTAAGCACAGTTAAAAACATTAGTAAAGAAAAAAAGCACTGGTGTCATCAGAAGGTGAATGTTCTTTTTAAACTCCAACGAAAAAAATGAAGGAAATGCACAATCATAGAAATCGACAATTTCGATGGGTCGGATTTTTAGGCTAGTTGTATTGAGTTCTTGCTTGCTAGTGTAGGACCAGTGTTTCAGAGTTAAGTTCTACGTGGTTTGTATAGTAAAATACATACAAGTGACGATGTTTTTCACAAAATGGAAAGTAGAACGATTAAAACAAAATTGCAAAAAAGTCTTCATAGTCAAGAGCGCGAAATTATTTCAAATGTTGACGATTTTATGTTTAGTGAATCAAACTATTTTTATGAACATAAAACATTTTCAATCCCGCTACAACAATGTGATAAACGCATGTCTCAAGCGTGTAGTGTATCTGTAAGCACAGTTAAAAACATTAGTAAAGAAAAAAAGCACTGGTGTCATCAGAAGGTGAATGTTCTTTTTAAACTCCAACGAAAAAAAGAAGGAAATGCACAATCACAGAAATCGACAATTTCGATGGGTCGGATTTTTAGGCTAGTTGTATTGAGTTCTTGCTTGCTAGTGTAGGACCAGTGTTTCAGAGTTAAGTTCTACGTGGTTTGTATAGTAAAATACATACAAGTGACGATGTTTTTCACAAAATGGAAAGTAGAACGATTAAAACAAAATTGCAAAAAAGTCTTCATAGTCAAGAGCGCGAAATTATTTCAAATGTTGACGATTTTATGTTTAGTGAATCAAACTATTTTTATGAACATAAAACATTTTCAATCCCGCTACAACAATGTGATAAACGCATGTCTCAAGCGTGTAGTGTATCTGTAAGCACAGTTAAAAACATTAGTAAAGAAAAAAAGCACTGGTGTCATCAGAAGGTGAATGTTCTTTTTAAACTCCAACGAAAAAAAGAAGGAAATGCACAATCACAGAAATCGACAATTTCGATGGGTCGGATTTTTAGGCTAGTTGTATTGAGTTCTTGCTTGCTAGTGTAGGACCAGTGTTTCAGAGTTAAGTTCTACGTGGTTTGTATAGTAAAATACATACAAGTGACGATGTTTTTCACAAAATGGAAAGTAGAACGATTAAAACAAAATTGCAAAAAAGTCTTCATAGTCAAGAGCGCGAAATTATTTCAAATGTTGACGATTTTATGTTTAGTGAATCAAACTATTTTTATGAACATAAAACATTTTCAATCCCGCTACAACAATGTGATAAACGCATGTCTCAAGCGTGTAGTGTATCTGTAAGCACAGTTAAAAACATTAGTAAAGAAAAAAAGCACTGGTGTCATCAGAAGGTGAATGTTCTTTTCAAACTTCAACGAAAAAAAGAAGGAAATGCACAATCACAGAAATTGACGATTTCGATGGGTCGGATTTTTAGGCTAGTTGTATTGAGTTCTTGCTTGCTAGTGTAGGACCAGTGTTTCAGAGTTACGTTCTACGTGGTTTGTATAGTAAAATACATACAAGTGACGATGTTTTTCACAAAATGGAAAGTAGAACAATTAAAACAAAATTGCAAAAACGTCTTCATAGTCAAGAACGCGAAATTATTTCAAATGTTGACGATTTTATGTTTAGCGAATCAAACTATTTTTATGAACATAAAACATTTTCAATCCCGCTACAACAATGTGATAAACGCATGTCTCAAGCGTGTCGTGTATCTGTAAGCACAGTTAAAAACATTAGAAAAGAAAAAAAGCACTGGTGTCATCAGAAGGTGAATGTTCTTTTTAAACTCCAACGAAAAAAAAGAAGGAAATGCACAATCACAGAAATCGACAATTTCGATGGGTCGGATTTTTAGGCTAGTTGTATTGAGTTCTTGCTTGCTAGTGTAGGACCAGTGTTTCAGAGTTAAGTTCTACGTGGTTTGTATAGTAAAATACATACAAGTGACGATGTTTCTCACAAAATGGAAAGTAGAACGATTAAAACAAAATTGCAAAAAAGTCTTCATAGTCAAGAGCGCGAAATTATTTCAAATGTTGACGATTTTATGTTTAGTGAATCAAACTATTTTTATGAACATAAAACATTTTCAATCCCGCTACAACAATGTGATAAACGCATGTCTCAAGCGTGTAGTGTATCTGTAAGCACAGTTAAAACATTAGAAAAGAAAAAAAGCACTGGTGTCATCAGAAGGTGAATGTTCTTTTTAAACTCCAACGAAAAAAAAGAAGGAAATGCACAATCACAGAAATCGACAATTTCGATGGGTCGGATTTTTAGGCTAGTTGTATTGAGTTCTTGCTTGCTAGTGTAGGACCAGTGTTTCAGAGTTAAGTTCTACGTAGTTTGTATAGTAAAATACATACAAGTGACGATGTTTTTCACAAAATGGAAAGTAGAACGATTAAAACAAAATTGCAAAAAAGTCTTCATAGTCAAGAGCGCGAAATTATTTCAAATGTTGACGATTTTATGTTTAGTGAATCAAACTATTTTTATGAACATAAAACATTTTCAATCCCGCTACAACAATGTGATAAACGCATGTCTCAAGCGTGTAGTGTATCTGTAAGCACAGTTAAAAACATTAGTAAAGAAAAAAAGCACTGGTGTCATCAGAAGGTGAATGTTCTTTTTAAACTCCAACGAAAAAAAGAAGGAAATGCACAATCACAGAAATCGACAATTTCGATGGGTCGGATTTTTAGGCTAGTTGTATTGAGTTCTTGCTTGCTAGTGTAGGACCAGTGTTTCAGAGTTAAGTTCTACGTGGTTTGTATAGTAAAATACATACAAGTGACGATGTTTTTCACAAAATGGAAAGTAGAACGATTAAAACAAAATTGCAAAAAAGTCTTCATAGTCAAGAGCGCGAAATTATTTCAAATGTTGACGATTTTATGTTTAGTGAATCAAACTATTTTTATGAACATAAAACATTTTCAATCCCGCTACAACAATGTGATAAACGCATGTCTCAAGCGTGTAGTGTATCTGTAAGCACAGTTAAAAACATTAGTAAAGAAAAAAAGCACTGGTGTCATCAGAAGGTGAATGTTCTTTTTAAACTCCAACGAAAAAAATGAAGGAAATGCACAATCACAGAAATCGACAATTTCGATGGGTCGGATTTTTAGGCTAGTTGTATTGAGTTCTTGCTTGCTAGTGTAGGACCAGTGTTTCAGAGTTAAGTTCTACGTAGTTTGTATAGTAAAATACATACAAGTGACGATGTTTTTCACAAAATGGAAAGTAGAACGATTAAAACAAAATTGCAAAAAAGTCTTCATAGTCAAGAGCGCGAAATTATTTCAAATGTTGACGATTTTATGTTTAGTGAATCAAACTATTTTTATGAACATAAAACATTTTCAATCCCGCTACAACAATGTGATAAACGCATGTCTCAAGCGTGTAGTGTATCTGTAAGCACAGTTAAAAACATTAGTAAAGAAAAAAAGCACTGGTGTCATCAGAAGGTGAATGTTCTTTTTAAACTCCAACGAAAAAAAGAAGGAAATGCACAATCACAGAAATCGACAATTTCGATGGGTCGGATTTTTAGGCTAGTTGTATTGAGTTCTTGCTTGCTAGTGTAGGACCAGTGTTTCAGAGTTAAGTTCTACGTAGTTTGTATAGTAAAATACATACAAGTGACGATGTTTTTCACAAAATGGAAAGTAGAACGATTAAAACAAAATTGCAAAAAAGTCTTCATAGTCAAGAGCGCGAAATTATTTCAAATGTTGACGATTTTATGTTTAGTGAATCAAACTATTTTTATGAACATAAAACATTTTCAATCCCGCTACAACAATGTGATAAACGCATGTCTCAAGCGTGTAGTGTATCTGTAAGCACAGTTAAAAACATTAGTAAAGAAAAAAAGCACTGGTGTCATCAGAAGGTGAATGTTCTTTTTAAACTCCAACGAAAAAAAAGAAGGAAATGCACAATCACAGAAATCGACAATTTCGATGGGTCGGATTTTTAGGCTAGTTGTATTGAGTTCTTGCTTGCTAGTGTAGGACCAGTGTTTCAGAGTTAAGTTCTACGTAGTTTGTATAGTAAAATACATACAAGTGACGATGTTTTTCACAAAATGGAAAGTAGAACGATTAAAACAAAATTGCAAAAAAGTCTTCATAGTCAAGAGCGCGAAATTATTTCAAATGTTGACGATTTTATGTTTAGTGAATCAAACTATTTTTATGAACATAAAACATTTTCAATCCCGCTACAACAATGTGATAAACGCATGTCTCAAGCGTGTAGTGTATCTGTAAGCACAGTTAAAAACATTAGTAAAGAAAAAAAGCACTGGTGTCATCAGAAGGTGAATGTTCTTTTTAAACTCCAACGAAAAAAAAGAAGGAAATGCACAATCACAGAAATCGACGATATCGATTGGTCGGTATGAGAAGGACTGTCCACGCATTCTACAAGACAGAAAAGGAATTGCCAACATTGAAGAAAATTTTATTGAATTTACAGGACTCGATAAAATTTAAAGGAAGCACTTGGAATCTGAAAAAAATACACGTCATTAGGTTTTTCATGGAAAAAAACTGAAAGTGACAGGAGAGTGATTGTTGAAAAACCTGATATTAGAGAAAATGCATATTCTATCTGAGGCAGATTAAAAGATACCGGCAAGAGAAGAGAGTAATTGTTTACCTTAATGAAGCGTACATCATTTCATCTCACGTAGTAGGAAAACACGGACTGGCAGCACTCAGGAAGGACTCAGAACTCCAGTGTAAACTCCAAACGTGTTTTTGATGAGGAAAGCAGGAACTTCAACTGGTGATCATCACGATCAAATGAATTCTACGATTCATTTTTTAAAGTGGGCCAAAGAACAGTTGCTACCGAATCTTCCACCAAATTTTATGATAGTTTTATATTAACGCACCGTACCATAATGTTGCATTGAACAAGACTCCTGTCTCTTCTTCAAACAAATGTGAAATGACTAAATGGCTACGTGTAAGACAAAATCCGTTTACTAACGATATGCTGAAACCCGAACTCTACTGGCTTATTAAATCTAATAAACCATCTTATAAATTTTATGAATTCGACGAATTGTTGAAAAATAGTGGACACGTCAGCGTTAGATTACCACCCTATCACCCTGAATTGAATTTCATAGAATAAATATGAGCTGAAGTTAAAGGATATGTAGCACGGAAAATGTTACTTTTAAAATGGGAGATGTTATAAAACTTACAAAAGAAGCAACCTCATATCGTTGGAAACGCTAGGAGTTCTGCTTGAAAAAATGTTTTTAGAAATATTTTTTTTTTTTAATTATTAAAAGAATGCAATAAATATGATAATAATAGTTTGATACAGACATGATTTTTAAATGTGTTTCTCTGCTTCTGCAAAGAAAGACGAAATATGTAATGTACAATATTTTCAGTTAGGCTAGTAGTCAGATGCTAGAGTAGAACGAGAAATGTACATAAGGGTTTAATCTTATGTAACTTGTTTTATTTGTTATTTTTGTGGTATTAGGGTTCTTTCCATTGTTTTCATTGGTATGTTGCACTGTGCTTTGATATGTATACTTATTAATTAGTAAAATATGTTTATAAACCCATATTAATCACTGTAATACTATACTATAAACATTAAAACAATACGCCTACCCACAATGTAATAAATAAGTGGTTTTCTGACATAAGCCTGAAATGGGGAGCCTGCAATATTCGAATATCCTAATCTTCATGTAATTCATGATATAAAATAAAACAAGTAATGTGCTGATAAATGTAAAATATTTGAGCATATAGTAAACGAGGTTAATTAGTTAATGATTGTGTAATGTTACAGAGTATCTAATTTCCCTCAGATAGAAGACGCTTAAAGTTTACGTTACAGCCTCCATACTCCAAAACATTTACCGGGCGGAGTAGCCCCTCCTTACTTCCTCCACACCACCAGCCCTCCCCAAAATATTTTTCTAATCTGCCACTGCATCAGAATTAATACTTTTAAAGCATCATTGGCCATAATTGCTCTTAGTTTTGTTTTCATTTTTAAAAAATTGGAATAAAAAACTCTTCGACGCTTGATCTATGCCAGTGGTATCATAGTTGTTACATTGCATTCTGCAATAGCCTACTGTATCTTCCTTGCATAGATTTTCCTCTTCTTCAATATTTTCAACTCAGACGTTTTAAAATTTTCGGACAAATCGCCGTAGTCGTATACTAAATTGTTTCTACTTATACTGGGCCAAACATTGATGAAGGATATAATTTCTCCTCTACGTTTATCTTTGTCTGATAAAGGAATTAATTCATCAATTTTGTCAAATGCCTTTTCGGTCTTTTATTTTTAGCGGTAATTTTTTATTAGACCGGCCCCATACGATATTTTGGATTATTGTTCAAAAGCACGAAAAGGTACGATATCCACACAAAAAAAAATTTTCTATGAGGAAAGTCACTTTTTTTGAGTTTAAAGTAGGAGAAATTGTTTTTGGCGGAAGCACAAGTTGTGAATAGTTGCGGAGTGATACAAACGTTTGACGTCACGCGAACTACATTTATACCTATCTTGGGCTCCGAGAAGAAAACATTTTGCACTAATTTTTATGCTTTGACTAATTATTTCGCGTGGATATCGTATTTTTTCGTGGTTTTAAACATTATTCCAAAATATCGTAGGTGGCAGAAATAGCAAAAATCTACGTTAACTAACCCTCCACCACACACAAAGATTTATTAAAATCCCGCAAAACTACTCACCAGGAGCAAATATTCACTTACAGACACTATTTCACAAACAAAACAGAAATTATTGCACTTAAATTCTACACACACCTAATTACAGACAACCTGCAGATATAAGATTTTGCCGCTAAAATAAGAACATGTAGCCAACATAGAAGTAAAGTAATTCAACATAGAAGTAAAGTTTGGAATATGCACGCAAGTAATATTTTTTCGCACTATGGTACTTATAAATGTACATATAACTAAGCTAATATACATATAACTACGCAAATAATTAAAAATAGACCGACTTTTATCTTCAGCTAGTACTACACAAATACCTTCAAAATTTAAAAGATAAACGGCGAGTATTGAAAATATAATATTTCATTTTATTGTAAAACGTTGTCAAAATGTTGACAAACGATGTTATTAAAGCACAATAGCAGCTGAAGAGAAGTTACAAATATACAGACTTATAACTTCAATTAATATTACACAACTACCATTGAGATTGACATACCAAAATATTGAATATTTACTGTTACAGTAACCTCCAAAATTTTTAAATTTTGAGGCGGAAGCAAGTTTTTACAATTTTGTTCGTGTCCCTAATGACTTTCTGCATCGCCCGGTATAAATGTTTTTTTTCCTAAAATCGAACACGTGAGAACGGGAAATAAATACCAGAAAAACAACTACACCAGACTATGCTAAAAGTCATCAGGAATACGAAAAAAAAAATATAAAATTAAAAATTTTGGAAAATATCAATCCAACGATCTACCACAGCACGCCTATAACGTTACGAATTCAACGTTTTGGCTTAATTTGTCGACTTAGTAACTCACTAAATGCCTCAAAATGTAATTAAACTTGCTTTTGACTCTCAAAAAATTACAGTTAAAAAAATAATAAATTTTGACACTTTATTTTCACACTGCTTTGCGCGGTAAGTACTATTTTGGCCAACGTTAGAAATAAAAGGTGTGTTAAATGTTCAATGCAATATTTTCTGTTTTGTGCATGGAATAGTGTTTTTGTTTGTTTCATGCATTGTAGCACTTTTGCGACTAATTATCGCAAAAAAATAATAGGTGTGCGATTTTTATAATTCAATAAGTTTGGCGGATAAAACGTGGGGCTAATAGGGCTTTGTTAAAGACGATTTTTTAGGACGTCAACCGCAAGTTTAATTACATTTCTAGGCATTTTGCAAATTAGTGTGTCAGAAAAATAAAGCTAAAGCGTTAAATCAGTAACGTTTTACGAAGGGGGATAAATTGCTATTTTCCAATATATTTAATTTTTGGAGTTTGAGCGGAAATTTTCTAATTTTTCTCGTATTTCTGATGACTTTCTGCATCACCTGGTAAATTATTTTTGCTAAAATCGATTACGTGGTCGCGGGAAATAAATACCACTGTTAGTTTTTAAATTAATATTTAAACAAAATGGAGTAATAAAAGTTGTCAAGAATATTTATATATCTGGAAATTGTATTTTTAATTTATTTTTGACTTTTCACTATGTTTTTTATGTTTCACTCTTGAAAAGTAAAAGGTACTTACCAATTAGGCCAATTCTTGAATGTTGTAAATCGTACATCTATCGAGCTCTATTTACACACTTTTCCTTCCTGCGCCCTCAAACACTGCAAGATAACTGGCGATGGCTTGGCACGTATATGCTACGTCAGCCTGAAGGACCACAGATTGGTCTTGCTGTCACGTTTTGTTTTTGTTATCTTGTGATACCCCTGTGTCAGCGTCTGGGATATTACTCTCACAGTTATATCATAGTTGATAGCGCTCTGTGATTTATACACTCCCCTCAAGTATTCTAGGCTGCACGCTATAACGTCTAATTTTTACAGTAGAGTATTTTACAGTATTTAAAGAGTCAAAACTATGTTCGGTTCACAAGGATGCAAGTGCACAGGAAAGGGAGGGCGCAGGGGGAGATGTCCCCCCTATCCTCCCTCGCCAGCTAGGGCCTATCAATAAGACCAAAAATTCAAATGGACAAAATTTAGAACAAAAGATCAGATAAAGAGTAAGTTAGCTTGAGCAGCCTAACGTTAGAAAGCGCGGCTTGTCATTTTTTGAGAGGGTGTTTAGCGATAAGGGTGAACGACTGAAGTAGAACGATAGAACCCTACGGCGAGACAACCTTTCAACCTCCTTAGAACTGCAGTCAGGCAAGTCCAGAGAGAGGGGCTCAGAACCAACGCTGCCAGGTTGGTGTGTTTGTACTGCGGAAAATAATTACTCGTGTGGCGAGATCCATACAAGAGATAAAAATATTTTAAAAATAAAGATAAAATACAATGTTCAATTGTTCAAGCTTTTAATGGCAAAGTAATACTCATTAAATGAAATGTTCTATTCAAACAAAATGCAATGTCTTAGTTGTAAACAAAACTAAACAAACACAGATTAGGTTCAGTAGGCCTAGTTTTTTTTTATAAGGAAATAATAATTTATTTATAATGTCATAGAAAATACAGGGTTGTATAGACCTATGTTGGAAGTAATGAAAGGGGCCGTACTAATGTTTGCCCAGGGGCCCGTACTCATGTCTGCCCAGGGGCCCGTACTCATGTCTGCCCAGGGGCCGTACTAATGTTTGCCCAGGGGCCCGTACTCATGTTTGCCCAGGGGCCCGTACTCATGTCTGCCCACGGGCCCGTACTCATGTCTGCCCAGGGGCCCGTACTCATGTTTGCCCAGGGGCCGTACTCATGTCTGCCCAGGGGCTCGTACTCATGTCTGCCTAGGGGCCCTTACTCATGTCTGCCCAGGGGCCCGTACTCATGTCTGCCCAGGGGCCCGTACTCATGTCTGCCCAGGGGCCGTACTAATGTTTGCCCAGGGGCCCGTACTCATGTTTGCCCAGGGGCCCGTACTCATGTTTGCCCAGGGGCCGTACTCATGTCTGCCCAGAGGCCCGTACTCATGTCTGCCCAGGGGCCCGTACTCATGTCTGCCCAGGGGACCCGTACTCATGTCTGCTCAGGGACCCGAAATTTATGTTTGCGGCCCGGACTGCAGTGACTACTTTTCGCGTTCGCGGCTAAATGTTTTCTCTTCTGTTTGTAAAGACTTAATGGCATTACATGGACTTTGCATTGACAGAAATACATAGACGTTGGTTAATACAAACGACTATTTACCATGCCATTTCTAGTAAATCATTATTTTAATTTATTATTTAATTGCAGTTTATCACCTACTAACTGGGGATATTTTATGAACCAAATTTTACTAACATATTATATAGTTTACTAAGAAAATTATTATTTTTTTTAAAAACTAATCTTCAGTTTATTATTATTACATTCTGGGTAGATATATAATTGAAGAAGATATAATAACTTATGTACATATCTTGAACACATTCAAATATATAAGCGGTTGAATTTCATTATAAATAAAAAAAACGTTTTATACAACTATGAATAACTCAAAAACTGCAAACAATATTTAAAAAACCGGCAACAATACTTGTAAACCATGATACATTTTTGCTTATTTGAAGTATTCAAATCAAATTTGTATTTCTTGAACAAACCATTATTAGTTCATGGTATAATTTAAAGCTTAACTCGGTATTTGTATTTATTTGTTTATTTTTAACTTACTCTTGTTTATATTATTACATTCAAGAGGAATAGGTGAACAAGGTATAATAGTCTTACGAAGGTATCTTTAACACTTTCCAAGGTATGAGAGGTTTAATTTCATTATGAATGAAAAAACGTTTTATACAACTATGAATAACTCAAAAACTGCAAACAATATTTAAAAAACCGGCAACAATACTTGTAACCATGATACATTTTTGCTTATTTGAAGTATTCAAATCAAATTTGTATTTCTTGAACAAACCATTATTAGTTCATGGTATAATTTAAAGCTTAATTCGGTATTTGTATTTATTTGTTGATTTTTAACTTACTCTTGTTTATATTATTACATTCAAGAGGAATAGGTGAACAAGGTATAATAGTCTTACGAAGGTATCTTTAACACTTTCCAAGGTATGAGAGGTTTAATTTCATTATGAATGAAAAACAGTTTAAATAAATATAAATAGCTCAAAAACTACAAACAATAAAAGAAAACATAGCATTGAAACTATGATTCATTTTGAATTATTAGCCAATTCAAACGAAATATTTATGTTTTGAAAAATCAACAATTCATGGACAAAACACATTTCATGTAAATGGTATCTATGTTTTAGAAAAAAATTAGATTTTTTGAAAACTTAATCTTGAGTATATTATTACATTAAGGATGGATAGGTGAACATTTAATATATTTATGTACATATCATGAACTTTTTTAAAAAATATAAGAGGTTGAATTTCATTTAATTGAATAATATTGCAATATTAAACATAATTTAATCATATTAGTTACCATAATTTATAAAAATAGTTTAAAATATAAAAACATCGTTTAAAAATATAGAGCACATCATTATTTCAAAACATTATACAAACATAGAATTGATTTTTAACTACTTATAAATACACATATTTCATAATACGAAATTATAAATTTAATAAATATGAACGTTACCATATTCAAACAGTCCTTGACATTTTTATTGAAATTTAATGAATTTACTTCTGACAGAGTACTTCCTTCAGTCTGCTTCAATATTAAGCATAATTTAATCATATTAGTTACCATAATTAATAAGAATAGTTTAAAATATAAAAACATGTTAAAATTTAATTGTATTCCCCAAAAAATAAAAATAAATTTATATTACAAAGAATATAATCTTATTTATCCCAAATATAGAGCACATCATTATTTCAAAACATTATACAAACATAGAATTGATTTTTAACTACTTATAAATACACATATTTCATAATACGAAATTATAAATTTAATACAAATGAACGTTACCATATTCAAACAGTCCTTAACATTTTTATTGAAATTTAATGAATTTACTTTTGACAGAGTACTTCCTTCAGTCTCCTTTACTTACTTCCTACTTCTTATTACGAGCTTCCAAGGTTGGCCTCGATGGCTCGATGTCTCCTATACACACACTCTGCCAATGACCAGAAACAACTTTCTTTCAAGATTCTGTCCAGGGTACATTCCCGTCCTAGTTGCTTTATCAAGGGACTCCTTGTTGCTGCTGTTACAGGACACTTCAAAAGTATGTGCTCTAATGTTTCCTCTTCTTGCTTGCACACTCCACAGATAGAGTCGTTAGTAATATGAAACCTTTTCAAATATGTATTTGTGACAATGTGTCCCATACGAGCTCGTGCCGCAAAAGATGCCACTGAACGTGATAATGACTTGAAGATCTTTGGATCATTAGGTTGTTTTTGTAATGAATATTACCTTCAGTCTCCTTTAAACTTTCCTAATTCAAGGGTTTAATGGAAAAACGCTTCAAGTAACAGAATCCAAAACGTTTAGAATAAGATTAACGTTTAAAACTTCAGTTATTCAAAATGTTATTCCTCAATATAATAACAAATTTTTATGATTATGTTGATAAATTTAGTCTTTTGGTGCAAGATTATTAATTTAAACATTTTACATCACGTTAATGGGAAAACGATGCGTCATGCAAATCACAGGCCCTAATTTATAAGGTTACTTGTAACAATACTACAGAATAATTATCTACAGCTGTTCACTCATAAGCTGGCGTGCGATCGATCGATAGCAAACAAAAAGCATTATTAGAACATTGGTTTTGTATTGCGTGTTGCATCAAAGACCATCGCTAAGAAATTGCAGGCGTTGCGGTCGTTTAGAAAACTGATATAAGTAGTTTGTTCAAAACCTTATGTAAATAATATGATTAATATGACAAATCAACTAAAATAATATTTATAGTGGCCTTCCTACCCTGTCAAATCTACATTATTGTTACATAAATACTATACCTCATATTATAATTTCTGTAGAACGGTCTTTCGCTCCCTCTATGCTTCCCCACACCTATGTTCGCCCTTCGAGGTCGCGCGCCAGTTTATGTGTGACCAGCTGTATAAAAGAATAAGCTTAAGCTCATGTTTAAGTGAAATATATCATTGAATTTAGTAGTTAAGTACACTAAAAACCGGAAGTAGTTTTTACTAAATTTTTAAATACACAACCGTGTAATTACAAAAACGATATTCCAAAATAAAAAATGTTATAGTAATTTAAATAAAATACCAGTATGTTATTTCTAACACGAAAAATTACCAGAATATAATGGATATCACTAATTTACGAAGATAATCGTATTGATGTTATTAAGGCAAGTATTCGAGTAATTTCAGCAAATCTGTTTTCAGGTGGTGGTATCTTCATAGACGTATTGTAAACAATTCAGGTTCAATTAATTTGTATGCATTTTGAATACTTGAAGGAGGTCCACGACTTTTCTTCAAAATTTTCAAGCACTGTGAACCATTCTCAATCTCATTTCTGTGATATTGTCAGCTGCTATTGATCCGGCAAGCTCAAGATATTTCCAAATTTTCGGTTTTGCTCTTGCCCTCCTACTAGTTCCATACCAATAAACTACAATCGGAACATTGTAATACATAGACAACCTATAGATTGAGTTATCATTTCCACCACATGCAATAACTGAGTTTGTTTCTTTATTTTCCGTAAAATTCTGGCCGCGAGGTAGGAATGAATAACATATTCTAAGACGTTTCAAACCCACATTGGTAAAATAATTAAATGAAACTTGATAATAGGAAAAATAACCAACTTTCAGTTCTTGTACTGGCTAATGAATCAATCAGACCAATGATTTGCGTTTATGATAATCAATTTTTTGAAGGGGTGTAAAATATCTAGTAAACTTCAGGCAGCTATTTCATAAGAATCCATTTGGCAATGAATTCGTGTCTGAAATACAGGGCTACACCATTGTTATAACTCTCGCTCTATAAGTGGCCATTCTGCGTACTACGACTCTCGTCCTCCTCCCGCAGCGTTTTGAAATTTCACTTCATTATACGTCGGTCTGTACGTATGTAATTTCTACACAGAATACATAGCTGCAATTAACCTCCTACACCAACCGTACAATTATCTACATTTCAACAATGTCAAAGGAGTCTTAGGATTGTTTGAATGAATACAATTGCACTATTAATTAATTTTTCTCTTATTCTTTGCTCAGCGTTAGTAACCAAGAAAGTGTTGAAATCTATATAAAATATAACTCATGTAACTAAATGACATCTATATGACTCATGAGTATGTCCGTCTTATATTCAATGTTATTATCTCTCAGTAGCTAAAGTTATTTTAAAAAAATTGTTTGCAATACAGTAAATAACTTTAATTAATATTTATAGTAGTTGATTCCATCTTTACGTGAGCTACTACTCTTTTAAAAATGTTGCACTTGCCTTTTCTCTCCCGAAACGGCCGTCCTCAACAGTTATAAAAGTAAGTGATACTATAAGCAAGTCCAACATTTTTACAAGTGTTTTTAGTTTTATTATTATTAGTAATTTAGCGCCACCCGGGAAGCACGTATGGCTTATGGAGCTCCACGGACTCGAGCAATTTTACATCCCATATATAACCAAAGGACAAGTCCCGTTAGAAAGGTCAGAACTGCAAGAAAACCAATGTTTGCAGAACAGCATTGATTCATACCCCTCTCACCCCGCGCCCCTTCACTTGCCGTCCGAAGGCCAGAGTGGAACTTATAGTACGCCAGTTATAGCTATATTACGTACACAAAATCACATTTAATACATATTAATTTTATCCACACATATAATTTGAATATTGTATACAGTAAAATCCATCCAAATAGTAAGGTTAGGAGTATAAAATAACCTGCTGTGCAACACAACTAAGATTTAGTTTGACCTTAGTGGTTTGTATGTCAGCGTCCATTGTTTTAATGCTATAACTCAACCTTTCTGTGATGAGTCTCTCTGTAGCTATTTTTAATTTCTGTTTTTCATTTGCATTGTCAGTTGCTGACAGTTGAACGAAATAGACATATCATGTTTAGTGCATTTCAGAATGAACACTACATCAGATAATAAAATGATCATTAAAATATAGGCCGACAGGTGTAAAATTTTGTGTTTCTGACAAATATTTTTGAAAAATAGTTTGTGCTTTTGGTGATATTTAAATTCTGAATTGAGACCAATTTTTTTCGAAAATCTACATGACTCTCGTAAAGCTACAGAAGAGGCTTTATGTGATTTTACAAGTTCAATATTTATACCTAGAATTTTGTGTAGCTTCTAAATTTTTTACTCTACCATCATTTAAATTTCTGCATGACTTTCTTTTCAATAATGCTTTGTAATATTCTTCGAGTCACAGTAAACCCAGAACGGTTTTTCGATATACCTTAGCTTTTCCTTCCTTAAAATATTAAATAATATATTATTGATACGGCATTGCTATTTAAAAACACTTTATTAAACGTTTCCCCTTACTAAGCCATCAACTTCCAAATAGTGTGTCTAGTCATACAATAGACTGTTTCTTCTGTACTGTTATCTCGTTGCTTCCAATATAGAAATAAGTGCATGCTGCCTGGAACTAAAACAAAAACATATTTGTAAACCTTCTTTAGTTTTTGTTTTTTGTTTCTTTATTCTTCATTAAAAAAGTTACTTGTTAATAGTCACGAAATGATGTTATTTTTAATAAGTACATTTGAAGACTAAACTTATATAAATAGTAGGGATGGGCCGATTCCGATTCTCGATTCCAGGAATCGTCGATTCTAGGTGGTATCGAGGAATCGTCGATACTCGATTCTTCATCATAAAAGTGTCGATTCCGATTCCTATTTTGTTAACTATTAAAATATGCGTGTGGAGTAATTTATTACCAAACAAAATTTATTACTAAAATTAATTATATTTGTGTGGAAAAATAATTAATTACCATCTATGCCTTATTTATGTATTAGTTGATTTGAATGAATTAAATGATTAAAGTAAACGAAAATATTATTATTTATGAAGCAACAGCAATCAAGATCGTAACCATTTCTGGTCGTTTGACAACGCTCGTCACTCTCTCTCTCTCTCTCTCTCTCTCTCTCTCTCTCTCTCACTAAATGTCAGAACAAAACACAAAAAAGTACAGTAAAAACTCGATTAACCGTCACTGTCGAAACCGTGGCCATGACAGTTGAGCGAATAGACGGATAACAGATACACTGTATTATTCCTCCGAAACTTAACCTTAATAAATTATATTATAGACAGATATCACTCTCATTGTTTAAGGTTTTGTGTAGCCTATTACATTAAAACAGAACTTTTAAAAGGTTTTGCCATATGACCAAGATGTTAACTAAATTAATGATTAGAGAACTTAGCGTGTAAGCTAATATAACTTGAAAGAATCGAGAATCGACTAAAGAATCGAGAATCGAAAGGAAAATTTTAGAATCGGAATCGGAATCGGAATCGAAAATTTTAGGAATCGGCCCATCCCTAATAAATAGCCTTGAAAACAATAAGATATTAAAATATAGATCTAAAATTAAAAAAATATAAGACAAAAAATATTTTAAATAAGATTTAAAATATTAGATTAGCTAACTACATTTGGGTTATGTTAGCCTAAAGCAGGGTCTCCAAATTCGGCCCGCCAGTTTCATCAATTCACTCCGCGACAGCTAATGGCTTATTGTTGTAATAAGTGTAACAAAAAATCACAGAATAATAACTAGGTTTTATTTACTTGCTAGGTAAAGCTTAGTGACAAGAATACGCAGAAAACTTATAGGACAGTGACTAAGAAATAATTGAAATGCATCCAACTAACATTATAAATATATTTAAACATTATAACGTATAAAATACTAATGAGATTTATGTAGTTGTGATTTCCCAACGACAATAGTTTGTAGCTGTGAACCAATTTGACTTGTTCCAATTATTAAGAGGGATATAAGATGTTCATCTTAGATGTGTAAACATTCTTTATGTTCTTCATTTTGGAGAATGTTTTCTCACACAGGTAAATATACCAAAACGCAGAAAACAGTGCATGAGAAAATTTATGCAAATTATCAAACAGTGCCAGTAGAAGACTTAAAAAATACCAACAAAGTTAAGTTTTTATATATATTTTTTAAATACTGTACTGTAGATAAAAAAGTTTCATTTGAAGTTATGGGGTTAGGGTATCAAAAGCATTTTGAATAAAATCTTAATTTTACTCGGAATGACAACAAGGTCTGAGAATCAAATACCAAAATTTATATTCAAAGCACTCAAAGCTTCGACTGCAAAATCGACGAGAAAGTGAGTTTCAGTACGGTGGCTGAATATTTCACATGTCTTAAAACGCAATATTGTGATCGAAACGGTATTATTTTCTGTGGAATTATTTGATATTATTGATACCAAGGAGTAGCTGGTTTTCTCCATACAGCCTCGAATTCATTTCCTTCATTTGCTTTGTCAAATCGACGTAGAATGATTATTTACACAGACATTTGTAATTCGGAGGAATTACGATGTATTTTATTCAAAAAAAATTTCGATCACTGTTCGAAGTTCAAAGAAGCGCTGAAGGACTTTTCCAGAACTATGTTAGTGTAAAGTAGCATGATATGGTATCAGTTTCTCCAATCTCCCCAGTAAACATGCGGAATTCCGCGTAATTCACCAAAATGTATCTGATGAAATAAAAAATTGATGTGACTGGTTTTCGAACTTCAGAAATATCCAAATTTTCCGCACAGAGACTGTTGATGAATGATACAATGTAAGACTAACGGTTTTGAAGCATCAAAATTTTCTACAGCCTTTGACACAAAAGCAACCACTTCTTTGTTTTTACCATACATGTTTTTACCTCCATCACTTGAATAGATTTCAAGTTGAGTTGATATACTCTCTGCGATTGCTTCTACCCTTCGAGCCACGGTGTTTGCTGACAAACTGACAGATTTTAATAAATTTACCTCTTTTGGACACATTTCTTCGGCTTCTGCAATTACGCATTGTTTGATCATTTCTCCATAGGTTCTCCATATTTCAACAACCACTGGCGCTAGTTGCAGCCTCTTGTTTAGTATTGAGTTTTGTAAACGTAAATTCCTGCGATTTCAATTCGCATTTCAAAGCTTCAAATTATTCTATCCGCAAACTTTCAGTTTATTTTGAGTAATTTTTAAATGTTTCGTTTCACAATGACGTTTAATATCATATTCTTTGAGATCGCCTATGGTTTCATTCCAAATCAAACATAGCGCCTTCTTATTGGGCAAAAGGTTTTATTCCGTGGGACATGATGACTCGTGACGCCGCGCTGGCAATTTTATACGGGATACATTCAAGTGAACAAGGTGTCAACTACTCAACGTAAAGCCCCATTTTATACTCCACTTATACACTGTCATCTAGACGTGAGTGTAATACACCGAACTTTCTCGCACCAACGAGGTTCAATGCGATTTGACCGATATTTGTTAGCAAATTGATAGAGAGGGTACGCTATTTATATCCGCGACCCTTCTGAACGCCTAGTTCTAACCATAAAATACGAAAATGTTCATAGATTACTAATATTACTCTGCTTTACAGTAATGTTCCAGGTGACGCAGGAGAACACCCCCAGGGTTGCAGCTTAGCCCCAACGGAAGTGCTAATTTTCCTTGCATGGTAGGTAACGGAAGTCGTAACATTAACAAGATAATAGCCACACTAACAAGGTATTTGCAAGGTAATACCCTTTCTTATACCAAAAATAAGTATATCCTAGAACCCAGGGTTACTGCATGGTCAATGTCAAGGGGGTTTGCCTGGCAGGGTTACTTTCTTGCCAGGTTTTTCCTCCCGCTCATACAGCTACACTTACCCTACTGTTTAATTCCCCTAACTCCTGATTCTCCATGGAAATAGCTTATCAGCGTGGTACATGGGTAATTAATCCCTTTTTCTTCATTCGCGGCAAGGATACTAACCGCATCTCGATGTGAGACGGAAGCCGCTCACTAGAGGTTAGCTGTTACGAGATCTGAGCGGGCTGTGGGGGCCGAGACCCGGAGAAAAATTTAGTACAACAAGACAATGATTGGACTAGCGAATCTAGCAAGCATATGCTTGCTCAGTGCGAGTACTCAACGACTAGTCTAGAGCTAGAAGTTATAGATAGCCTACTGGCAGCAGAATTAAAACAGTGTTGGCCTGTGGTTCTCACCACAATAATCATTTTGACCCACAAGGCAGAATCGTTTGGAGTCCCCTGGCCTAAAATATATGCAACATTTATACACTTACCTCAGTTAACATTTTTTTTCTGAGGAATAATAAATCATCTATAATAAACTCAATTCCACTATTTTTTAAAACATTTTCAAACTTCCAAATTACCATTATTGACAATATACATGTATAACAAACTAACTACTGGAATCAGCTATTTTTATTGTAGATACAATGTTCTTTTATTAGGCTAAAGGTTTGAAATCAGTTGTTGCTATATGTAGTTAATAATTCATCCACCTGGTAGCGCTACGTGATGAGGTAGTTAATAAAAATAAAGCTTATCCGCTCATTCATGGGAACCACATCTAATAAATACCAATTTTCAGGACCACCTTACAGTGCTAGAATAATGACTGAGCTACTGGAGAGTTAAGGGAAGGTGGCCAAGTGCCAGGCTTTGCTTATCTCTAAATGTAGGACACACAAACTTAACACACCACTAAAACTATAAGGCACTATTCACCGGGGGAACCAGGTAAAATATCTGGGAGTCATACTCCACATTGCCCTGACTTGGGACCCTCACATTACCAACACGTTAAAGAAAGCAACAATTAGATTAACACAACTATATTAACATTTGTTGATTCCATCTTCGCATGAGCTACTAGTAATCACTAAATACTTTTAAATGTTTTAAACTTGCCTATAGTAGCAGATGATACCTTCAGTTACGTCGACGACATCATAACATTATATAAAGGCAACACACGCAGAGCACACATATTTCTAAAACACCTTAATTCCATACACCCATAACTAACATACACCATTGAAACAGAACAACAAAACTCCCTCAACTTCTTAGACCTTACAATTAAACGAACAGACAAACAAACACATAAATTCAACATATACAGAAAACCCACTAGTACTAATAGGACCATACACAGTTTCTCAAACCACCCACACCAACATAAACTAGCTGCTTACAACACCATGATATATCGCCTGCTTAAAACACCGATAGACAAAGATGTACACTACCAGGAGTTAAACACCATAAAATATATAGCACAAATGAACAGATACAACCCAACAATGGTCAACAAATTATACAACCACCTAAAAAATAAACATAATAACCTAAATACAAACACACAAGATGACAATCTCATAAAATACTTATCAGTACCATACAGATCATCCAAAACCCACAACCTAACTAACACACTACGAAAATACAATTACAAAATAGCCTACTCCACACACAACACTCTCAACAAACAATTTAAACCCAATAACAAAATCAACGACATTTACAACACCACTGGAGTTTACAAACTAACTTGCAGTTCATGCCCCAGTTTTTACATAGGGCAGACAGGGAGTTCATTCTACACACGTTACCAAGAACATATAAAAGCACTAAAAAACAATAACTACCAATCAAACTTCGCCGATCATCTCAACTCCACAAAACATGACTACATAGACATAACATCTAACCTACAAATTCTTCATAAACAACACAGAAATAACCAAAGCTAGACAACCGAACAATACAAAATATACAGGCACTTCAAACTACACCCTACACACATACTCAACACACAATTACATTACAACTCACACGCACTTTTTGACATCATAACTCCTAATACACACAAAATACACCCACACCACCAAAACATCCCACCCTCACCCTAACCTACGTAAACCTTGAGATCAGTTACGGCCTGAGTTGACAAAGGTACACATCTCCCGAAACGGCCGTCCTCAACAAGGAAAGTAAGTGCTACTATAGGCAAGTTTAAAACATTTAAAAGTGTTTAGTGACAACTATATTCTATGCTTAACAGAACAAGCCAACTTTCACTACGGGCAGCCACTACTATATACATATCTATTATGCGCAGCATACTCATGTATGCTTCACCCGTCTGGGGCCATGAAGGGAACTCATGTACATGCAGACTCCAGTTATTCTAAAACAAAGTTTTACGAATAATCACTAAGGCACCTAGATGTACAAGAATACCACTACTGGTGAATGAGTAAAATAGTTGGTCCCTTATAAAATTTGTGTTCTCTCTTATTACCATGACAAAATATGAACGTAGATAATTTAAAATAGATTATTAAATTTATAAATTAAAACGAACTTCAGTTATAAAATCCTCACAAAATACAAAACATAAAATTCACTCATAACAATCTGGCAAAAAAATTAATAATATAAAAACAATTAATAAAATATAACAATATAAAATAATCTTCACTTATAAAAACTTCGTAAAATACAAATACAAATAGACTTCACTTATAAAAACCTTGCAAAATACAAATATAAATAGACTTCACTTATAAAAACCTTGCAGAATACAAATATAAATAGACTCCACTTATAAAAATCCTACAAAATACAAATAGACTTCACTTATAAACACCTCGCAAATTACAAATACAAATAGACTTCACCTATGAAAACCTCGCAAAATACAAATAGAAATAGACTTCACTTAGAGGGACTCGCGCAGTGTAAAAACTGTCCCAGCTGTTGCAACAATAACTACAAACTGTTATAAGTAAACAAAAACTGTCAAACCACCTGATGTAGGGACAGAAATAGATACAGGGCGAGTCAATTAGAAGGTATGTAAGGAATGGAAGAATTTCAGGATTTGCAACTGTTTTATAATCTTTGTTGAAACTCACTGGGAGAATAATTACCCTGCGCGAGTCCTCTAGGGTTAACAAGTGTTAATTTTACCTCAACTTTTGAGTTTAATTTTTGGTTTTGCAGTTCAAAAGAATACAAAAACTACTCAGCACTTTCAACATAGATTATTATGGTTTTAAGGTTCTTCCATCGTAAAGAACTGTGATTTTCAGAATATTCTTAAACGGAACATAGAGTATAACAAAGTAAGAAGATTAATGGTGATGTATATTCTGACACGTAAACGAAGATATGCCAAGTCTACTGAACGATGGCACTCTACTTTAACCTTTTAACTAAAAACAAATATGTTACACTTGCCTATAGTAAGTAGCACCTAATTTTATAATTGTTGAGGATGGCCGTTTAGGGAGATGTGTCCCATTGTCAACTCAGACCGTCCTAAAAAGTGCTACCATATGCAAGTGTAACATATTTACAAGTGTTTTTTTTTTTTAACTAGTAGCTCACATGAAAATGGAATCAATTAATGAACTTTTTGAGCTTTTTACCTATTATATCTAGTGACTCCTGAAACTGTACCACTTAGTGAAACTACATTAAATGTTATGTTCCAAGACGGGAACCTTGTATGATATGAGCATATATCATGTATTGTAATGATTACTCTCAGTGTAACTCATGGGCTCCCAAACTTTTTGGTACCACACTCCCTGTTCTTGAATAAGATCCTCCCATGACTCCTCCACACTTTACACTATCTATTGATAGTATAAAGGTATGGTATGAGCATATGAAAAAGAAACAAATAATATATATATATATATTAAAAACTATTTATTTATTTACACATACTTTCATAAGAAGCAAGATATAGCATTTCAAATTTTATTCTTGGATTTTGTAATCAATTATGTTCGGTGAATCTTATTAATCACTTAAACAATAGTTTATGACTATCCGAACTTTATATTTAGTAAATTTGTTAAAACTTACTGAGACAGAACATTTTCGATCGCTAGGTGCCGATCTTCATCAGTGTCTTCTGCTTGGAGATGTTGGGTCAAGCGGTGACGGTTTTAAAGGTAGGTTTTCGATAGTATCAAAGAGTATGTGTGATTTGTATTGTGTTTGTTCGTTTAATATGTTTGTATTTTGTGTTTTTGTGTGTGTAAATTTCTATTGTATTGTTCTAGTGTGTTGAGATGTGGGCCTTTTTTGTTGATGTGTAGGATTTCTAAATTATAATAAATGTCTGTGTATTTGTGTCCTGTTTCTATTAAGTGATTGTAAAATGTTGAGTTGGTGTTATGTTTGTGTTCTTCGACTCTTTGTTTAAAGCTGCGACCTGTTTGTCCAATGTAGAATTTGTTACATTCATCGCAGTTTAGTTTTTATACGCCTGGTGCTTATCTTTGTTGCTGGTGTTGTGTTGTATTTTGTATTGTAATTTGTTATTGGTTTTTGTATGCTATTTTGTAACCTATTTTTTGAAATTTTCGGGCTATTTTGTTTGTTGTTTTGTTTATGAATGGTAATGTGATGTATTTGTTTTCCCTGTCTGTAGTGTTAATTTTAATGTTTTTTTGTATTTTGTACCATAGTTTGTTTATTATTGTGGTGTTGTATCCATTTGTGTATGCTAAATATTTAATTGTGTCTAGTTCCTTGTTCATGTTTTCTGTGGTCATTGGGACTTCTTTAAGTCAATGGAGCATGGATCTGAAGGCAGCGTGTTTGTGTTGGATAATCTGAGGAAAATCTGTTAGTGAGGTGGATGAGCTTGAATTTTTTTCACTAGCATACCAATTTCAATTTCTATTTCAGTAAAGATACAACACAAGTCATTAGCAACATCAAGTGTGTTCCTATATTTCACTTTTATTGCAAAAAATGCTGAAAATGTTTTTTCACACTAGTAGGTGCTTGAAAAAGGCAAGCATAATCGAAGAGCTGCCTCTGATACACTTTTAATTGTTTTATCCAAAATGAAGAATTGCCCATAGTGGCGCTGATGCCACATTGAACGGCAAACATGTGTTTCTCAACACTTTTGTACTATTATTTTTTTCAAGCTGTCATGGTGATTTAATTTCAAGTTTACAAAATTTACACAACCTTTACTTATATTTCTTTTACAAATGCATTTCATTTAAGTTCTCTGAACATCATAGTCAATACAAAAAACAAATGTAAAAAAATTTGGGCTGTAAATATAGTTATAAATTTTGATAAATTGTGTACTTAAATTTTAACTAAATGAAATTCATCTTACTATTTTCAAACTGGTCTTGCGCCTCCCCTGACTTAGTGAAAAGCTCCCCCCCCCCCAGTTCGGGAAGCCATGGCGTAAATTATAATAGACAATATACTAAAAAACATGTTTTAAAATTTATGTGTGTTTCAAGTTAGTGGAAATAATAGCATTAAATATCTTTATAATAAAATATGTCAAGGGCACCAAATTTTCTGAGCCTACTTGAATTATAACTGGAACTTTAATGACCTTCAACTAATATTTTGACATCTGTAAAAGATGGATGTAAACCATGTATTCTTCATCGTCTTATTTTCTTTCCCAGTACTGGACAACCTATAATATCCTGGCACCATCAGAAGATTGGTGGTAAGAGTAGTGCCCCTTTGTGCATTATTTACCAGTTGTATTAAATTTTAATCTAGTAGTCTTCCTATAGTAATGGTGTTATTTTTCTTCGCAATAGTGCCTTCTTGTAGATAGACTAGTGTACTAGTGTAACAACGTATACTTTACCAAAGTTGTCAAAAATTGTTTCGAAAGAACTTTCTATTTGGTGAATCATAAAACTACATGTATACGAAACTTCAACCATCTCAAGCTTTTAAGAAAAGAATGAACACTTGCGATTAGTCTCACCAAGAATGAAACACCAGTTATTATAATACCCTTCCTAAAAGTGTGAATTCTCAATTTGCTTTGAGCATTCTAGAGAAATAGGTATAAAGTGCCTGGAAATATAAAATCAAAACAATATTCAATATCACTATTAATCTTGTTAAAGGTTTAGATCTGACTAAACACTGAAGTAAGTTTCTATATAATTGTATATTATTTGCCTGGTATAATATGTTTATTTTATGGTTTGTTTTATTTCTAGAATCATTTTTCAAATAGGATTATTAAAATAAAGAAGAACACAACTGTAACAAAAAGTACTTCCAAATGTAATTTTATAAACAATTAAAAAGTCTATTATTATGAGTTTCATAATTTTTTAACCTCTATCCACAATTTAAACAAATGTTAATAAAAAAAAACAATGTTTTGTTATGTTCTTCGATATGAGTTGTATTTAAAATGAATTTGTTTGATACTAGAATTTTATGTTAAAATAACTAGTAAGTATGGAACAAACTTGAAAAATAGACACTGCAATTTTAAAATCCTTCTGCAACCTACCAAAAATTAACATCTAAAAGATCGTATTTTGTACATTAGTAGGCAGTTGTCATTTAAAGCTACTAGAGCTGGCGACGCATTCTATTGATAAAAGAAATAACTACTTCGATTTGATGAAATATAAAGGACTAACAATTTTATACCTTTTATTTTTATAAACTTGAGAGTTTTATCATAAGTAGTCAATTTTAGTTTTCAAATAACAAACACAAGAAAAATGTATAAAGTGTTAATAGAACAAGAACACTTCCTCACAGAATCATTAAATACATATTTTTTCTGTAAATTAAATAACTTCATTTGATGATGTCACTCCAAGAAATATCAAACTCCATTTTTACAAATGCCAGTGGTTTTAAGCGCAGACTGTAGGTCTTTCAGTGAACTACCATGGCATAAAATCAAAAGATAACAAAAAAGAACAGTATCAATACGTATGCCATTTACAAGTACTGTACATAATATGATATTGGAAGAATTATCAAGTAGCCACTGCAGTAAAAAACTGATCACAGTCCAAACAACTGACTGAACCCACCTTTGGTTTAGTATAATTCTTGAGGACTGTGGACTAATTTTAACTACCACCAACTACCAACTGTGGATTAGTTGAAAACCTAGTAGACACAATATAAAAATAATTTATTTTACTAAAAATTACTTTATACTCATTTCCATTACATGGTTATTGTCTTCAAAAGTACTCTTTGTACTCATGTTTGTTTTCTTGTAGGCTATGCTATTCTATGATTTGCCATTTATTCTTGTAAACCTGTGTTTCCTCCAGTTAAAAATGAAAAGTAGTGATGTTTCTGAGGAAGAAAAGGACCAGTTTATAATAAATCTACAAGAAAAAGTTACGGCGGCTATGATAATGTGGCAAAATATGTTCGGAATCAGTTATAAGACTGGTGTGCCGTGTAATTGTCACAAAGATTGTCTTACAATCATTAGTACTAGACAACATACAGATATTCTAAATCAATTCAATAGAAATGAACAAAACGAGTAATTAGCAATGTTAATAGCATTTGAACCAGTTGCAAGATGAAGGCCTACAAAAAATGAAATGCATGCAAACCTTCGTCATAACTCTTATGTTTACACCCCCTGAGTTGAAAATTTAAATGGAAATTTAAAAAGAAGTTACAGTTTGCTATTATATGGAATAACAAACGGACAAACTATTTTTCTGAAAGAACACCTTATTAATGTTATCATTTAAGAGACACATTCCCATTACAGTTTGAAAATATTGAAAGTGACGTATTTACCTGAAACCCTAAACTTAACAAAAATCTACATATTGTTTATGGAAAAATACCAAGACATCAAACTCTCGAAGAAAGTTACAGAAAATTATTTGTAAAGAATTTACAAATGGCTAAAATTTGCATTAAAAAACTTTGGAAATATAAACTTATTTTATTATTTTTCTCAGATTATCATACATAATCAGAATATCATGATTATAGGCCTAATTATGATTGAAATGTTTAAATATAAATAAATAAAGTTGAATCAAAAGAATACTAAGTGATGTTAGTCAATTTTTCATTACCTAGAAAACACCTACATGTGTATTGATCATTTTTGCACTGTCTCATTTAGACTCATGTTAGATAAATCTAAATACATAGCCAAAATATACTATATATTAAATATCACTCTAAACATACAAAAAAAATTAATAATCTTGTTTGTCTGTGTAAGTTTCAAGATGCTTCAAGTTGATGGAAACTAAAGAAAAGTTGTTAATATTTTATTTTAGAAATTTGCCTATAGTAGCACGTACTTACATTTGTTGAGATGGCGGTTTTGGGAGATGTGTCCCATTTTCAACCCAGACTTGTAACTCTGAGTTGAGTTACGGTCTGAGTTGACAATAAGACACATCTCCTGAAATGGCCATCTCAATAAATATATGTAACTGCTACTAAACCCAAGTTTTTAAAATAAAATATTTACAAGTATTTTAGTGAAAACTAGTAGCTCACATGAAAATAGAATCAAGAAATATAAAAAAATTTCTTAAAATTTTCAATTTGCATTTCTCAACATTTTTGAAATAGGCTCATTGATCATTTTCGTGTGGTCTTTACTTGATGTGGAGTCTCTTATGAATAGGTAACACATTGTTACCTAATACACTTAAGGTAAACTACGAAATTTGAAATTTTAAGTCTCTTGTTCCTAATAAATTAAATGTATTGGTTTAATATCTGCCATTCTCAACACTGCTTGGGCTAATACAAAGCCTTTTTATAACATTAAAAGATTTGAGCATTTTAAAATAATTTTAGTTTTATAATGAAATAAGTTTTCTTACACATAAAGTTTCTTTCATCTTTCTAAAGATTTGTCAATGCCTGCCCTTTTACCATTATTAGGCAAAGTCTATGCATGTGAATATAGAACATTAAAATCAGTTTGGATATATCTAAATGAAGTTATTAGTTAAATTCAGTTTTCAATCTAGAGTATGTCTTTGCATTTACAGTACATGGTATGTGTTTTTCACCAGATTTATACCTCTTAGAGAATCTTAGTCTTGAACTATTGCACTTTATTTACAATAGTTTCGTGTTACACTTTTACTATTACTTGCGACCAGACTTTTTGTTAACTAAAGATTGTTAAATTGTTAACTTACACTTGTGTAAGTTAAAAATTTAACAATCTTTAGTTAACAAAAAGTCTGGTCGTAAGTAATAGCAAAAGTGTAATAAGTAATTAACAACCAGCTAGATATCAATATACAATAGTTTGATTGATTTCAGATAATGTCCGAAAATTCATATTACAGCTAACACCTTTTTTGTTTTGTTGTCTTGTCATAGTGCATGATTTATTTGTTTTAAAATGGTATTCTTTGATTGCAATCAGATTTTATTAAATTAACTAAATGAAGTCTATCCAGAAAGGTCTTTATATGCTTCTTTAAGTTTTTGTGCCAATTTTATTATTATAAATATGTTACCCTGTGTACTTGATGATAAAATTCATTTAAATTTACATGAGTTTTTTACAAACAAATTCTAATCCTCGAGACCTAAATATATTTGAATCTGCCCTTTTAATTAAGTTTACCTTCTATTTATATGGGGATGTAAATATGCCTTCTAGGTTTCTCGTAAATGTCTTAGCCAAATTGTGTTATTTATAGGTAAATGAGCAATTTTTTTTGTTATTAAGCTATATTATTTCTACAAAGTTGTTTTAGTAAAATTGTGACTTTTTGCATGTTGTAACTAGAGTTTTATATTTTGAATATTTTGTTTATTGCTACCATTTAAACATTTTCATCTGTTTCAAATATGTTACTTGTCCAGTAATTTCTTCAACAACAATATTTTCAAAAATGTCTGTGAACAAAATGTGATAATTTATTCTCACTCTCATGGATATGGTGTATTAACTTTTTTTATTTTCATTCTGAAATAATATTTTCATAAATTTAAAGACCTGAAGGGAGAACAAAATCCATAATTATTTCTTTGCTGTCTATCTATACAGCTGAATTTTATAATTTTCTGTCAATAGTTTGTTAGATTATGAAAACTCTGTCAATTGATCCAAGTCTAGATTTATTTATAAATAAATTTATAAATTTTCTAGGTAATAAAAATTAATTTTCTTGAATTTCACAAATGGGGTTCTGTCTCAAACATTGTATTTGTTAAGGTCTTCATGATGTAACAATTGTTGCCTGTAAAATCTCTGAAATTACTTCCTGGGTACATAATAAAAAAAAAAATGTTAAGTCTCTCTTTTTGTATATATTTAATGTATTTTAACCTTATGAATAAAAGGTTATGACATACATATAACTATTTTATGTTAGTTTCCTGACAATTATATTTTCTGCTATTTCCAGGATTTTAACCAAACCCGACAATTGCAGAAAGAGATAGTTGAGCCTGACAATTCTTTATTTGAAAGATATGAACATGGTATCTGTGTTTGAAATGTATGATGAAACTATAATGAATGCATACAACAGACGTTTTTAGAAAAGGAATAGGAGTTGGTTGTTGTAATCATCTTGACTTCACTGATAAGCAATTCTAATCCCTTGACACAAGATAGATTCACAATCTTTATGTAAATTTCGATAATACAGTATCAATAGAAGGTTACAAATATTTGTAGGTTAAAAAGTTTTGAATTGTTTATTATTTGTTTATTATTGTTGTTTATTGTTTGTTTATTATTATTGCGCTACAGTGCTCTTAATTTCAGTGGTTTTGATTTCATTGATTAATTGATAAGTAATGGTTTTTTAAAAATTATGTGGAAACGATCCACAATTCAATGTATAGATCCATTTCAAAACTGTCTTTCATCGTTGAGATTTAGATATAAAAAAAATATTAAAAAAAACCTTTCTAAACAGTAATTTGTTTGTTGATTACTCACACTATAACTTGAATTTTAAATCCTTAACCTGGGATTTTTCGCATCAGTTTGGAAATTCATCATGGTTACACGAAGAATTTGATTCCAAGTTGTGATGGTTTTTCTTTATTTATTGTTCCTGTTCTACATAATTTATATTGCAATATTGTATTATAGTTACATTATTAAGGAAATGTTTAGAAAAAATTGGTTAATATCTAGTTGTGATTTTCTTTAAGAATGACTTTAAATTTTTTTAAATATTAAAAAATAACTTTTCAATTGATATAAGTTTTAAAAAAATACAATAAAATAGCCAAATATTTACTACAGTGCCACAATAATTACGTCAGGACATTTGTATGGTAGTATTAGTTATTGTATGGTCATTTGGAAGTATTAAGCCTATGGAAAGAACAAAACTGATTTTACATATTTTTAAATGAGTATATATTTAACCTTTCCGGGCGACTTTCCAGTGATTTGTTTTAGGAGAAAAAACTTTACACCATCTTTGTGATGGCTGTAACAGAAATCATTCTAGGAAAATGCCTTGGCAGAAGTAAATTTTCAAAAGAAACTGTTCCAGTATTTTGTTTTTCAAATTCTAAATGTTTTTCCTCGCAAATATTTGTAGTAATTTATTTTGTCTCAAAAATGTTTTGTCTAAAAATGTGTTTAGCTCTTTTTTATAAATGGCTATGAATTTACAGCCATAAAATATTGAAAACATTTTCTTGGTTTGCCTTTCATAGTTTGCAAAATGCAGAGAAACTAAAATGATGCAAAAATGATGTAGCTTGGCGACAACAATAAACAATTTCTTTTAAGATTTAGTTAGAAGCTATACAACAGTCCTAGAACTAATAATCATATATATGGTCCATCAGGTTACACGTTACAATCCTTAATTCTCCAGGCTAGATGATACACTTGATATCCTATAGTAGGATCATACATATAATGCAACATGAACCAGACTAATATTGGAATTTCTAACCTATCAATATAGTTTGTTATGACACCATTTTGGCCTATCCTATAATTTAATTTTTGTTATCTTTTTGATCAGATGATACCTGTGCTCACAGTTGCTAATAATTATTCACTAAGTCACTATTAATACTGTCTACACCTGTTGCTAGTATCATGGACTAGTTTATTCAGGAACGTCTTTATAGAATAAACAGTTATATTCATGGTTACATATGAATAATGAATATAATTATAATTAAAGCACATCAAACTATAATACTTAATTTTTTATTATTCGCTTGGCAAAAAACATTTCTTCTTATCAGTAATTTTCACACTTAGTATTACCAGGTTTAGAAGTACCATAAGTAATACTCATAAGCCTGAAGACCTATTAACTGTAAGATCAAGAAATACCTAATGCAAAAGATCGCCATCTTATTTGAATTGTTGAGAGAATTGTTAATTATCTTGAAAAGATTTGTCAGCATGAAGGATATATTTTAAAAAGTTAATAAAATATCGAAATCTTGTTGCTGTTCATGACGAGCTGGTTGTAAATTACAAATTACACTTTTGATATTACTTGCGACCAGACATTTGTTAACTAAAAGTTGTTAATTGTTAACTTACACTTGGAGGAAACGTTTTCATCTTACGACTTCTGGAGGCTGAAGAAGTCATAAGACGAAAACATTTCCAAAAGTGTAAGTTAACAATTACCAACTTTTAGTTAACAAATGTCTGGTCGCAACTAATAACAAAGTGTAATTTGTAAATAAAATATCTATTTTTGGCGATTTACATGTCTCGAAAATATGTCCCATATCCATGTTACAATGTTTACCCTTTGAACACTAGTCAATCCTCATCAGCGTGTCAATGAATAGGCCCTAACCTAATTCAAGGTGTTATTTCCTTATACTGTAGCAGATAGTCGTATCGACAAATTGCTTAAGCCACAACCAAATCCCATTGTTTTCTAATTATTCTATCATAAATGCAGAAAGGTTATGCATGTTTGTACTATACGGATTGAATATTAAAATTCCTGCTACATGCAGTATTAGCATTATCCTGCCTCTTCATGATCTTGCATTTATATTGGCTCTATCAGCTAGTTTAGGTGACTAATAATGGAACAGACACTATTTCCTTATCAAACACATGTTTAGTTTGATTGCAAAGAATTTATAAACCTCAGCAAGTAAAACTCATGTGTACTTGGTGATAATGAAATACTGTTTCGTATAAAAAAGACCAATTTCAAAAGTTTTTTATGATCAAAGAATGTATTCCAAGAAATAAAAATTGACTGAAATGTAAGACATGTAAGATTGACTAAAATTGGAAATTGTACACTACGTGAAAGAGTTTTACATGCTGCTTACACTGGCTTACTAAATTTTAAATTGCTAAAGAAGATATTTAAAGGTATTGTAAAAGTTTTACACAGATTTAGGATTTTTTCATTTAATAACTACTCACCCAGGTCTTGTGTTATTCTCTGCTACGAGAGTAGTATACTATATTCAAAAGCAGTGAAAGAATACAGTATATTTTCTTGATTATCTTAACATAAAAACAAAACAGTAATATAAATTAGTTTTTAAAAACTACTGATAGTATAAATATTTATATATATTACAAAATTGGTGAAAAATTGTGCTAATCTCTATAAAAATTTAAAACCTAAACTTAATTAAATAATAAAAATATATACAACTCACAAATATACAATTTTTTATTTCAAACGCGTTTCGACGACTACTTTGTCGTCATCTTCAGTGAAAATACACAAATGAAATTAACTAAAAAATATATATATATTAAACATAACCTATAAAGTTTTAGCAAAGGTAAAACTTGTTTTTTACCTTTGCTAAAACTTTATAGGTTATGTTTAATATATATATATTTTTTAGTTAATTTCATTTGTGTATTTTCACTGAAGATGACGACAAAGTAGTCGTCGAAACGCGTTTGAAATAAAAAATTGTATATTTGTGAGTTGTATATATTTTTATTATTTAATTATAACTTTTACTCACAAGCCAGCTCGAATATTATTCCTAAACTTAATGTTTTTTTTTTTTAATTTGACAGCTAAAAAATGTATTTCAAAAAACAAAAAGTTTTTAAAACAAGAAAAATCTTTATTTCACCGACTTTGAGGATATATTACAGTTATTTAAAAAAAAAGACAAGTTGAAATTTAATTGATTAACACACGGTAAACAATAGACACCAGGAGCTGGCCATTTTTAAGTGGGCTTCCTTCTCACGTTTTTTTGCTGTGTTAGTGTTACACTACACAGTGGTGCATGTTAATTGTACCAGTTCCTAGAACAGTATTACTGGTTTTCGGTCATTATGATTTATATGTGACAAAAAACATTTATATGCCACCCTCTTAGGCATTACTACAAAAGTAACCACCAGACGACATATTAATAGCTTAACATTTTAGCGATTTCATATGAAAATTATAATCTGGTACCTGAGAACTATAAAGGTATTTTTTTCTACTTCTTTTGTTCTAAAAAAATATTTTTGTCTGCTAGGCTCGACCTTGGACAGAGTGGAACAAACAGTCTTGAACATGGAAATGAGGATAGAAATCATACAAGGAGGGTTTGCAATAGTAATAGAGAATAAAATACAATATACTAATCACAGTGCCAGTATTAGAATAAACTATTGATAATAATCCCAATCACACAAAAATTAATAAAAAATGACAAATAAAGTTTTAAAGATTAATTACCCTTATGTAGGCCTACATATAACCATGACATAATCACAAGGTACAATTAGAATAAACTATTGATAATAATCCCAATCACACAAAAATTAATAAAAAATAACAAATAAAGTTTTAAAGATTAATTACCCTTATGTAGGCCTACATATAACCATGACATAATCACAAGGTACAATTAGAATAAACTATTGATAATAATCCCAATCACACAAAAATTAATAAAAAATAACAAATAAAGTTTTAAAGATTAATTACCCTTATGTAGGCCTACATATAACCATGACATAATCACAAGGTACAATTAGAATAAACTATTGATAATAATCCCAATCACACAAAAATTAATAAAAAATAACAAATAAAGTTTTAAAGATTAATTACCCTTATGTAGGCCTACATATAACCATGACATAATCACAAGGTACAATTAGAATAAACTATTGATAATAATCCCAATCACACAAAAATTAATAAAAAATAACAAATAAAGTTTTAAAGATTAATTACCCTTATGTAGGCCTACATATAACCATTACATAATCACAAGGTACAATTGGAATAAACTATTGATAATAATCCCAATCACACAAAAAGTAATAAAAAATAACAAATAAAGTTTTAAAGATTAATTACCCTTATGTAGGCCTACATATAACCATGACATAATCACAAGGTACAATTAGAATAAACTATTGATAATAATCCCAATCACACAAAAATTAATAAAAAATAACAAATAAAGTTTTAAAGATTAATTACCCTTATGTAGGCCTACATATAACCATTACATAATCACAAGGTACAATTAGAATAAACTATTGATAATAATCCCAATCACACAAAAATTAATAAAAAATAACAAATAAAGTTTTAAAGATTAATTACCCTTATGTAGGCCTACATATAACCATTACATAATCACAAGGTACAATTAGAATAAACTATTGATAATAATCCCAATCACACAAAAATTAATAAAAAATAACAAATAAAGTTTTAAAGATTAATTACCCTTATGTAGGCCTACATATAACCATTACATAATCACAAGGTACAATTAGAATAAACTATTGATAATAATCCCAATCACACAAAAATTAATAAAAAATAACAAATAAAGTTTTAAAGATTAATTACCCTTATGTAGGCCTACATATAACCATTACATAATCACAAGGTACAATTAGAATAAACTATTGATAATAATCCCAATCACACAAAAATTAATAAAAAATAACAAATAAAGTTTTAAAGATTAATTACCCTTATGTAGGCCTACATATAACCATTACATAATCACAAGGTACAATTAGAATAAAAGTACAATCTAGACAACCAATTACAATAAAAATATAATCTGTACAGGCTATTGTAATGAAAATACAATCTATACAGCCTATTACAATGACAACAAAATTTAGATATCTTACTATAATAACAATACAATACAGACAGCCTATTACTATAAAAATACCATCTTGACTGCCTATAACAATAAAAATAAAATCTATACAGCCTATTACAATAAGAATACAATTTAGACAGCCTTTTACAATATAAAATACAATCTAAACCGCCCATTACGATAAATACAATATAGATTATCTATTGTAATAGAACCGTAATTTTTATTTCAATAGGATCTTCTGATGATGACATGGTCATCGAAATGTTCATTAAAGAGTAATCTGAATAGCTTTATGTATTAATTATTTTTAATTAATTTTTGTAGCATTGCGATAATTGTCAATAGTTTTATAGCAACGAAAGAATTGAAACAGATAAGAATAAAGAGCGGTTCGTTTTCACGTATTCCTATGATCTGTGTGACTTGTGGTTGGAGGTAACGATAGAGAATTTCTACAATAAATTGTCTGTATATTCAATACATAATTATGTATAGAAATACCAACCATATGAATAGTTATATTACATGCAAAGGCAAACAGTCCCTGACAATGACCCTATACTTTGTAATCTCTTGTGATACGCCCTATATAAACCGCTAACAAAGAGCTTATTTAAAGCTATTGCATGAAACCCGAGATTTAAAGCTTATCGAGGTTCATTATTATTGACGTCTACAATAATTCAAATATTGACAACATGTCTAGACATCCAAATACTTTGAAATGTTGTTCACTTCTCTTCTATTACACTTTCTTTTGTTGATTTTTACTGTTTTTGTTGATAAATCTCTTTTCAGGCTATTGGACTAGGCCTATATAGTTTTCAGAACTTAGAAATGCTCAAACATCAGAATAAACATTTTTTATCAAATGTAGTAAGAGTAGACACAAATTTAAAAATCTTTTATAACATTAAAGTGATAAAAATCCTCTGGTAAGATAAATATAGTACATACAAATTATTTTCAATTTATATTTTTTGCTTGGTTCTAGGCTTCCAAAACCCGCCATCATGGTAGCCTACCCCTCGAAACTGAGCTTTATTTCGCACTAAATTACTATATAGCTACAAAGCATCCACATAGGTTAGGTTTTTTATTTAAAAAAATGCGTAGATAAGTCAACTTCCTAACTTTCAAACAATAGTAAACTTTATTTTTGTTAACTAAAACCATCCCAACCAGATACTTTGCAATATAGCTATAGGCCTGTGGAAAATTAAGCACTTTGTTTTATAACAAGTATTATTAAAAAAAATTGTTTAAAGTTAATTCCTACTTAGGTCAACCAAAAGCATTTACAGTTAAAACCTCGCTAATTCGTCACGATCGGGACTAATTCGAGAAAAAGACAAATTAAGGAAGTTGTGAAATTAACATGTAATTGTGGGTAAACATAACACATAAATGCCTATATAGTTATGTAATGTAATTAATGTTGTACTTAAATTATTTATAACGGCCAAAAAACTCAATAAGACTATTACACAACACTTTAAAAACACTAGTAGTCTGCAGTATAGCACGTAATTATAAATTACAGCATGCTACTTTATTTTCATAAAATACACATAAACATATTACAGTGCCTTGCAAGAACAATAACACTAGCAAGAAAAAATAATTTATATTAAATCTATTTAACTTTTTAGTTTTTTAAAAATCTGTCATTTTCTTTTGCACTAAAGATTTCTTTTCTGAAGGCGGATAATTTACGTGACTAAGTAAACGATGTTTGTTGTTGTGGCGAATTAAAGAAGGGGGCGAATTAAATAGTGACGAATTAGAGAGGTTGTTTGTATTTTAGTTACTTTTTATTAAATAATTACAAATAAATATAGTAAATAGAGTAACATTACATATGAGTTACAACAGCTGTTATACCACATAACCTATAACCTAACACCAGCCTTTTTATGAAATCATGTTTTATTTCATTTTTAGCCAAAAGGGACGAAATATCTATACTGCATACCGTGACTCTTTTTTGAAAAGTTTTTCTCCTATATAAAACTTTAATTAATTCAATATAATTATTATTATTTGAAAAAAACTGTAGATCTAGGTCCTATAGCCACCCCCACGAAAAATTATTAAAAAAAAATATTTTAACTTCAGTGCATAAATAAAATAAGTTTTATTAACGATTGAAAATTTGAACAAGATTTATATAGGGAGAAAGTGAAATAATAGGTGGAATTGAAAAAAAGAGCTTGATTAAAGCTTCCCTTGTAAAAGTTAATTTAAACGTGATTTCTTTTTAAAATTTTGAGGTCAAGATTAGATGTTATTATTTTTTATCTGTTCCTGAAGAATTTTTATGGCTACAAGAATATATATATATATAATTCTATTTTTTTTTTGAAGTACCTAAGACTAGACGTCTAGGAGGTCGGTAATTATAAAATTTATGTAGACTATTACAAGTGCTCATCAAATTTCCAATGTTTTTCATAAACAAAAAGGATAGATAGTTCATTACATACTTATTATTATAACAAATGAGTGCTAACAATAAAAAAATATTATATTTATTGATATAGAATCAATAAAGATATTTATATAAATCTACTTTCTAGCTGTATAGGCTATATTGATATTTAGAGCAAATAATGATTTCCCTCAGGGATAAGGAGATTATGGTTAAACTGCATGTGCATGGTCTTTATAAATACTTTACGCAGATTACATAGCGGACTGAAATAATCTTCTTACAGCCTTTCACATTTACTTCAGCATCATACCGCTTACCGCATTTATGTAAAAATGGGTTTCACGCTCGATAATTCAACATTTCTGTGAAATTGCACTTTACTCATTCCAAATAAAATATATCTAGGCCAATGTGAATTTGCAAAAAAACCTAAACAAGTTCCAGATATATTACTTGTTGGACTACTGCGATAACTACAAGGGGTGGGAAATTCCTCCCATCCTCCCATCCTCCCAGAATTTACTTGAAACTAGATTTTAACGATATTTTAAAATGTTTGTTTACTCGCACGGTACTATTATGTTCTTCCTTAGTTCTACTTAACTCCGTCTAGCCCTCTCAGTCCTTGCTAGTGGGTGTTGATGGCCGTACAGAGAGTAGGTCAACAATTGATTCATACATCTCCACAATCTAGTGTAGGACCATTCGTCCTTACCGAATTTTCACCTAATCCTATTTATTCTACCATTACTTAAGAATAAAATGTAACGGATAGAAAACCTCCAGATGCCCGCATAAAGAGTAGTCCAAAATTCGCTTCATAAATCAACACAACAAACTTTACCATTAAGTCCTTACCAAATTCTATTTACCTTTCAAAAACGAAACTAGAGCGTATAAAGGGATAGACACGTCTTTATGACCGTTTAGACTATTGTCTAACCTACTGGTCAACAGTCGATTCATAAATCAACACAGTTAAGTTTACCAGGGGGACCATTAAATCTTCATCTAAGTTATACCAAATTCTATTTACCGTTCCATTACTTTACAAAAGCGTGTAAAGGTATAGAGAACTCTTTCTGACCATACAGGCAGTAGATCAACAGTCTATTCATAAATCAACACAATAAAGAGTACCAAAGGAATCCTAATATGATTTCCTAGGTTCTACATAATTCTGTCTATCCTTCCAATGCTTTACTAGACTGTGTAACGGGGTAGACACCTCTTGATGCCCCTATAGTAGTGGTACTTTATTGGTCCTGAACTGGTAGTTTATTCTTCCATTGCTTTACTAGATTGTGTAACAGGGTAGACACCTTTTATTCTGTACACGGCGAGGACTGTGAACCCTCTTAGATACATCATAAACGTAAGTGGTATTTCTTAAAAAATTTTTGTTTTCAAGAAAATAATAAAAATATACCTAATTGTCATTCAACTGAAATTTTTCAGTTTGTTTCTTACACTACATTTACTGTAGGCGCTTTAGTTTTTTCTAGAATTAAAACGAAATTTTTTGTTTAGATTTGAGCTACAAACTGAAATAAATTTGATAATTTTCAAAAGAAATTATTTGGCATCAATAATCAATAGTGTGAACATTGACATTTGAAATTTTCTTTGTTAGCTCTTATCGATTAAAACTTTCCGCACAAACATATTGCAACTTATCACATAACCCTAAGCCCTTTCTGGTGCAATCTTACACTATTTTTAGACTTACACCAGGAATCATTCTCTCATCTTGAATAATCTGTTGTTTTGAAAATTCGACCCTATAATTATCTTTTACATATTTAAACACGTATGTTGCTCAAACATTTTAAACAACACTACGATTTCACATTATTAGTGAATTAATAAGATATGCAATTAATATGAATGGCATTTAATTATTGCTTTTTGAATTCAATTGTCTTTTTCAGATGGGTTGACAGGGTAGGACTTAAATGTACCCCACAAATTAGAAAAATAACTAATTTACTTTACATCTGAATATTAAAACATTACAGTCTGATAGTTAATCTTAACGCCAATTTTAAATTTCTCAGAAACTCAAAAGTTATTTGCTTAAAACTTCTAAATAAAATACTTTAATATAAGTTATAGCCTACTAATTGCTATAAAACTCATCTTATTGGAATTAGGTACGATTACGAAACTTAACTAGCTCATTAAAAGTTATTAAACTTTGACTCGTTATCTCTTTCTATATCTCTCTAGCAATTTCTTTATTTAAAATATATTTCCATAAATATGAGTTAAAGCAAGTGGCAATTGAAAAGAATGTACTTTCGACGAGGGAATCGCAGGATAAACTTAAGATGTAGTTCTCAAGTGTCAGCGATCTTAATTCTTGATCAAATTCGACCTTTAACGGAGAACAATTTTGCAAACCCTGACGAAACTTGCTCACTAGAATCTCTATACTTGCCTAAAGTGTAGTAAAAACGTGTCTTCTTAACCCTAGTCGATCTATAAACCCTAAACAATTTTCCGTACCCAGCGTCACTTGCTCACTGAAATCTCTAGTGATTACTAAGGTGTAGTAATAAGGTGTCTTTATCCTTCTTAACCCTAGTCGACCTATAAACCCTAAACAATTTTCCGTACCCAGACGTCACTTGCTCACTGGAATCTCTAGTGATTACTAAGGTGTAGTAATAAGGTGTCTTTATCCTTCTTAACCCTAGTCGATCTATAAACCCTAAACAATTTTCCGTACCCAGCGTCACTTGCTCACTGAAATCTCTAGTGATTACTAGGGTATAGTAATAAGGTGTCTTTATCCTTCTTGATCCTAGTCGATCTATAAACCCTAAACAATTTTCCGTACCCAGACGTCACTTGCTCACTGGAATCTCTAGTGATTACTAAGGTGTAGTAATAAGGTGTCTTTATCCTTCTTAACCCTAGTCGATCTATAAACCCTAAACAATTTTCCGTACCCAGACGTCACTTGCTCACTGGAATCTCTAGTGATTACTAAGGTGTAGTAATAACGTGTCTTTATCCTTCCTAACCCTAGTCGATCTATAAACCCTAAACAATTTTCCGTACCCAGACGTCACTTGCTCACTGAAATCTCTAGTGATTACTAAGGTGTAGTAATAAGGTGTCTTTATCCTTCTTAACCCTAGTCGATCTATAAACCCTAAACAATTTTCCGTACCCAGACGTCACTTGCTCACTGGAATCTCTAGTGATTAATAGGGTGTAGTAATAAGGTGTCTTTATCCTTCTTAACCCTAGTCGACCTATAAACCCTAAACAATTTTCCGTACCCAGACGTCATTTGCTCACTGAAATCTCTAGTGATTACTAGGGTATAGTAATAAGGTGTCTTTATCCTTCTTGATCCTAGTCGATCTATAAACCCTAAACAATTTTCCGTACCCAGACGTCACTTGCTCACTGGAATCTCTAGTGATTACTAAGGTGTAGTAATAAGGTGTCTTTATCCTTCTTAACCCTAGTCGATCTATAAACCCTAAACAATTTTCCGTACCCAGACGTCACTTGCTCACTGGAATCTCTAGTGATTACTAAGGTGTAGTAATAAGGTGTCTTTATCCTTCTTAACCCTAGTCGATCTATAAACCCTAAACAATTTTCCGTACCCAGACGTCACTTGCTCACTGAAATCTCTAGTGATTACTAAGGTGTAGTAATAAGGTGTCTTTATCCTTCTTAACCCTAGTCGATCTATAAACCCTAAACAATTTTCCGTACCCAGACGTCACTTGCTCACTGAAATCTCTAGTGATTACTAAGGTGTAGTAATAAGGTGTCTTTATCCTTCTTAACCCTAGTCGATCTATAAACCCTAAACAATTTTCCGTACCCAGACGTCACTTGCTCACTGGAATCTCTAGTGATTAATAGGGTGTAGTAATAAGGTGTCTTTATCCTTCTTAACCCTAGTCGACCTATAAACCCTAAACAATTTTCCGTACCCAGACGTCATTTGCTCACTGGAATCTCTAGTGATTACTAGAGTGTAGTAATAAGGTGTCTTTATCCTTCTTGATCCTAGTCGACATATAAGCCCTAAACAATTTTCCGTACCCAGACGTCACTTGCTCACTGGAATCTCTAGTGATTACTAGGGTGTAGTAATAAGGTGTCTTCATCCTTCTTGATCCTAGTCGACCTATAAACCCTAAACACTTTTCCGTACCCAGACGACAATTGCTCACTGGAATCTCTAGAAGTGCCTAAGATATACTCTTCAGGCGTCAAAGTACTTCCTTTTGGATTCTAGTCCACACGTAACCCAATGAACCTGGTATGCTGTAACGAAAATTCAACACTGGAATCCCTAGATATGTCTAGAATGTAGTCCTCAGAAGTCAGAGTTCTTCATTCTTGATTCTAGTTGACCTATAATACCAAAAACCTGGTATACCCTTACTAAAATTTTAAACTGTAATCCCTGGTTATTCCTAGAATTTACTCCTTAGGTGAACGTGTTCCTTCTTGTTGATCCTAGTCGACTTATAAACCCCAAAAATCCCGAAACCTTACCTTTGGAAGCCCAGCAAATCGGAAAGATGTAGTCCTAAAGTGTCAGTGTTTTGACTTCTCGATCCTATTCGACCTAACACCCAAAACAACTTGGCCGGAACTGCTTATTGAAATCCCTGGATATGCCCTGAATGTAGTCTTAGTGTGTCAGTGTTCTTCATTCATGATCCTAGTCGACCTACAACCCTAAACCACTTCGCATGTCTGACGAGAATTGCACAATGGAACCACTGGATAAACCCTGGATGTAGGTCTAAGGTGTCAGAGTGCATCCATCTATTCTCTAATCAACCTATAACTTAAAACAACTTGATATACCCTGAAGACACCTGCACACTGGAACCCTTGGATATGCTCAGGATGTTGTCCTAGTGAGTCAGGCTTCTTCCTTGCCGAACGTAATCGACCTTTAACTCCAAGCAATTTGGCATGTCGTGACGACATTTACACACTGAAATACCTGGATAAGCCCTGAATGTAGTTTTGATAGGTCAGCGTTATTCTTTGCTGATCTTAGTCGACCTATAACCCTGAACAACTTAACATGCTCTGATGACACTAGCAACTGGTATCCTTTGATATGCCCTGGATGTAGTTCTAAGGGGTCAGCGCTCTCCTTGTTGATACTAATCGACTAATACTCCAAAACATTTGGCATACCCTGATGACACTTACAGACTGGAATCCTTGGACATGCGTAGGATGTAGGTGCCGTGTCGCCAGCACTTCCTGCCCGTTCCAGTGGCTTGCGAGGAGAACCTACAGCGTCTCTTTGGCGAGCTGCAGGAGAGCCTTCGCAGCGGATTCCGATGCGTCGTCACCGTCAGGACATCAAGGGTGACGACTCGGAGCGGCCAGTGCAAGGACTGCTGGACCGTTGGACACGCGTCCAAGCGGTACGGCGGCTGTCCGAAGCACGAGTCCCAGCCCCGCCGACAGAAGAGGCAGAAGCAGACGCCCGCACCGGGAAGCGATCACCAGGTCCTCGGGGGACCTCCAGTCTCCCCCAAGGTGCTGCCGCCAACACCTGCGGACAGCAAAGAGGCTGCCTCGTCGTCGTCGTCGCTGCCGGATATTGTTGCGGTATCAAAGAAGGCTGCTCCCCCTCGTAAGAGGAAGTACCGCAACACGGAGTACAGGGAGGATCCCGCTGCTGTGGCTACCGACTGGGAGAGAGTGTGGCGTCGCCGCCGTCGGCCGAAGACCAAGCCGGCACGTGTCGAGGAGTTGAAGAGGAAGTACTTCTTCTGGGACTCCGAAGAAGCCGACGACACGTGTACTGAGCTGATCCCGGACGACGAGCTGGGTACATCGTTTAAGGAAATAACTGAGCTCGTACTAGCTCCGGGAGTCTGCATCCCGGACAAAAACTTCGCAGAAGGCCACATCCAGCTCTATGAAGAACTCATGATGGACGACGAGGAAAAGGAGCTCAGGGCTAAACGCCGGTGGCGCAACAAGCAGCGGGCATGGCGACGGCAACGACGCAGAGAAGCGGAAGCAGCCTCCCTAAAATAAGTTATTTTTTGTTATAAATCAAATTGTATTTTTCGAATTCTTTTTAAATAAATGTATAATTTTTGTAAAAAGTTTCTGAAAATAAAATTGCTAATAAGGTGTCCTCTGCCTTATTGATTCTAGTCGAAATTCCTGTATATGCCTAGGAAAGAGTAATAAGGTGTCCTGTGCCTTACTGTTTCTAGTTGAAATCGTTGGACATTCCTAGGATGCAGTAATAAGGCGTCCTCTGCCTTACTGATTCTAGTCGAAATCGTTGGACATGCCTAGGATGGAGTAATAAGGTGTCCTCTGCCTTATTGATTCTAGTCGAAATCCCTGGATATGTCTAGGATGGAGTAATAAAGTGTCCTCTGCCTTATTGATTCTAGCCATTATCCCTGGATATGCCTAGGATGGAGTAATAAGGTGTCCTCTGCCTTATTGATTATAGTCGATATCCGTGGATATGTCTAGGATGGAGTAATAAGGTGTCCTCTGCCTCATTGATTATAGTCGAAATCCCTGGATATTCCTAGGATGGAGATAATTTACTCGTCTTTTATGAAGAAAATCACACTTCGAAAAATATACAAAAAATTCATTTACTAGACACTTAGATTTTCTCCCAACAACTTATTATTTAAGATGTGATACGTTTTAATATTTACTCAAAACTTTCAACTACGAATGTACACAAACTTTATCGGTTGCTTCGATTTGTGTTTTTACACATTTTCTGCATATTACTGCAGAGAGCTAAAAATACAATGAGCCCAAGTCCTACTATGATGCTTTAACATTTTCTCTGTTTTCCATCACCCTTTACGTCGACCTTAATTCCTCTTTATATAAAAAATCGAACGAGATTAAACCATTCCCTGCCATGATCCCAGATTGGGGATTTGGTGTTTAAACAGAGTTAGGTATTCAGGACTTGCGTGTTAATGCTTGTTCAGCACATAAGGAGCTTACAAATATGGCCATGCGTTTTCTTTATACATTTTCCAGTATGAAAACATTTTTTATATCATTCCATTTCGATATATTACAGTGGTTAACATTTCTATAACCCTGTAACATGGTCGATTTCCCTATGTTTACCAACATTTACAAATTATGGACGTTTTAATAGTGATACCCATTTGGGATCATGGCATAGCTAGTGAATTTTACCTAGGCCCATACTTCGTTTTTTATTTCGATTGCAGGCATGGTTGAACGGGAGTCTAAACCAAACAGTAGGCCTATAACTTATGAATGATGAAGAATTTTTGGATTCTCTTGATGATGACAGTAAAATACATATTTTTCTATTGCCACCGGATAATGTTGATAACCTTTCTGACCTAGAGGATATCGATGAAAATATTGTAGATAATACTATACCTCGTTATCTACAAACCTGAGTGATTCGCTACTAAGCCCACCAGTCTTGAAGTAATGTATACGTGGGAAACCTATCAGATTTGCTTTCAAACAGTGGTTATTATGCTGTGGAGAAACGGGCTACTGTTTTCATCCCGAGCTCTGTGAGGGGAAAAGTACAGTTACCCAATGCTAAAACAACCTCTGTAGGCTCATCCATTATTATGACCAAGGTTTCTGAACCTAATACTCCCCAAAATCATATTTTTAAAATTGATGACTTTTTTAGAAGTTTTGACTTGATAAAAAGCCTGACAGAAAGTAGTATTTGTGCCATCGGGACAATACGAGACAATAAAATGAAGTCCTATCAAGTTACATAAAAAATTGAAAAAAGAGATAGGCGGTGCAAGTGATTATCGTTTTGATGAAAGAACAAGCTTTTGCCATTACTTGGAAATATAACAATAATGTAAAGGCTTAATTGAGCCACAGTAAGCTGTGACTAGCTGGTCAAAACTTGATAAGGAGAAGATAAAAGTATCTCAGGCAAAGTTCATTGCTACCTACAAGTCCATGGGTGGAGTTGATAAAATGGACTGGTTTATAAACAGGTGTAGGATAAAAATCAAAGCTAAAACATGGTACTTTCTTAAATTCACCAATCTTATTTGCATGGCGGTGACCAATGCCCACATCCTTTCTTGCATATCTGGGCAGAAGATGTCAATGTCAGACTTCAGGAGAACAATTGCTAGAACGTATCTAGCACTGACCGCTTTATCCAACCCAAAAACATTGGCAGACCTGATTTACCGAATCCTTGTAACAAACAATTGTTGGAAAATGTAAGATTCCATCCTGCAGGAAATTACACTGAAAGTACAATCAACGGAAAGAAAAGAAAGTGTGGAGGATGCAAAACAAGCGCAAGGAAAGTCTAATACTGGTCTCCATTTTGAATGTTTTCAGGTTTTCCACATTGAAAGTCAAACTTCAACGACTCTTTGAACTAACGCCACTTTTATTCTATAAATATAGTCTTTTGTTTGTAAAATATGCCCTGTTATGTGTTAAGTATAGTGTTTTCTTTGTAAAACCATAAATATTTGCCTTAATTGCATCTTCCATTTTTGTTTTACCCGTATATGCCATGATCCCCTTTTGGGAATTTTATTTAAAACAAGCCTAAAACAGCTAAATTTAAAAGAAACAGTTTTAAAAATATTTTTTTGGAAATTTTTAAAGGTATTAGTAAGTTTCTAAAATGAGTGCGTTTTTAAAATTTGGCAGGTAATGTGTTAAGGTACTTGCACTGCCCTTAATGCTTTTTTTAATAGTAGTTAATTACAACATAAATTCATGTTTTTGAAAGGTTTTGTTAGGGATCCTGTTGTACAAGGCTCTTGACACCTAGTCCCTTCAGTGCAAGGTGAATAGCAGTGTACTTTATATTATATATATATATATATATATATATATATATATATATATATATATATATATATATATAAAGGAAAAATTGTTACAACATTGTTAGTTTAGAAATTAAAAAAAATAACTTCAATTATTGGTTTACAGGAATTAAAATTCCTTTTTATATATTGTAAAGCAAACTAATATTATTCAAAAAGTGTATTTTCATTCAAAACAATATTTTTCCAAACACGTACCTCTGACTATATTTACAAACCTAATTTTACCGAACTGTATAATTTACTTATATGTATCTATAATTAATTATAACCTATTTGACAAACGAATTGTTAATTAAAATTTTCTGCATTGGACCATTGCAATTCATTTTTTCAACTAATAAACTGGATGACATTCCACGCTTCAAATTGTCTCATTTACCATAAACAAAACCTAAAGATTCCTATTAATTACAAACCAAAATCATTTTATATTTAGGTAGATAAGTTCACTTCACCTAGCTTTATAAACTAAGCTACTTACTTTAAAGTTAGTGAGACATTTACCAGTATTTTGCATTCGGCATTGGTTTGAGGAAAAATAATAAATCTTCATTTCAAAAATTGGTTTTCATTTGCAAACTCTGTTGAAAATATATTAAATTGCTTAAATTATGTGGTAGAAATGTAATTACATTTGAAACATGTATTCACAAATATTCAGCTTTAAAATTTATGGCGTTTTTTTTTATTCAAGGTGTGCAGATTACGACATTTGCCCATTTCCTTATAAAAGTCAAACTATTTTTTAATCCTGTCTTGAATTTTTCTCTATTTTACAATTTTTATTTTACAGAGTTTAATTTTTTCTAATAGCCCTAAGGCAGGGGCTCATCTAAAGGCACCGAGCGGCCTTTATTTTTCTGCGAAAGAGAGAAAATTGTCTGCATATAGTTGTCTTTGATAAAGGTATTTTGAGTTGTAGAAATTTGTCTATGAGTTGTGAGATTTGTATTCTCTATTTTATCTTGTCTCAAATGAATTTAGCATGAATTTAGAAAGAACCTTTGTAAAAAATTATTTTTGTTTATAAATGAGCTTAATGCTTTTAGAAATTGCTTCTGAGTGCACCGAACCTGAGTTGTTCGAAAATTTCTGCAACGCCTGACGTAACACTTCCTTGCCGCTCCTCGAATCAGTCGCACCTTGTCTTAGAGACAATCGGCTATTTCACTTAACAAACGCTATTATTCCGTAGGAACAAAACCTCGCTATTGCCCTCGACTTCCTATATTCAAATTGAAATGGAGAAAATTGTATTATTAAATTTTCTATATTGCATTTCTTATTATTTTAAATAAAACGTATCTCTATTACTCTATATAGTTAACATATGCTAGGAACCTATTTCCTAACTATATTATGTTTTTCATCTTTTTTTGAGTTGTTTAACCTATTAGTCTTATAATATTTAAATTAAAATTTGTCTAGTTAGTCTTCTGTTTATCTGAAGACTTTTTTAAGTTTTAGTTTGTCAATATCGCAGGCTTTAGCGTCTTAAGTTAAACCTATTATTTTATTTACTATACGTATTTTGTTTTCCATGCTTTGATTGAGTTATTTAACCTATTAGTTTTTTAATAGTTAAATCAAAATCTGTCTAGTTGACCTTCTGTTTATCCGAAGACTTAAAAACAAATTTTATTTTCTATATCTCATGTTTTATCCATTTAAATTAAGCCTATTATTTTATTTCCTAAATATATTATGTTTTTCATATTTTATGTGGGTTAATATATTAGTTTTATAATAGTTCAATAAAAATTTTTGATTAAACATTTTATTTATTTGGAAACTTTTTAAAAATATTTGTTTGTCTATATTGCAGTCTTTACCTCTTAAATAAAACTTATTATTCAATTTCCTAACTATATTTCGTTTAACCTGATTGGTTTTTTTATTTATTTAATCTATTATTGTTTAATTATATTTAAATAAAAAAATGTAAACTTTTTGTTTATATGAAAATTCTTTTTATTTTTACTTGTCTATATTCCATTCTTTAACATGCTAAATAAACTCATTGTTCCAGTTTCTAATTATGTTTTGCATTCCTCTTTTTTGAGTTACTTGAGCTATTAGTGTTATAATATTTAAATCAAAATTTGTCTAGTTTACCTTTACTTTATCTGAAGATTACAAAACATTTTTTTTGAAAGTCTACGTTACAAATCTTATTTTAAATAAACCACATTATTCCAGTTTCTAGAATGATTTTTTCCTCTTTTTTGAGTGATTTAACCTATTATTTTTATAATATTAAAATAATAATTTACCTAGCAACATTTGGTTCATCTGTTGATTTTTTTTGTCTATTCTACATTCTTTAGGCTCTCAGATAAAACCTATTATCTATTATCTATTTCCTAACTAAATTTGGCTTTTACTCTTTGTTTTGTGTTAGGTATATTTATCCTATTTTTTATATAATATTTAAACCAAAATTTGTCTAGTTGAACTTTTGTTTATTTGAAGATTTTTTATATGCTTGTTTGTCTCTATTTCTTCAACATGTTAAATAAACCTTGTTTTTCCAGTTCCTAACTATAATTTCTTCTTTGTTTTTGAGTTATTTAAACTATTAGTTTTATATTATTTAAATAAAAATTTGTCTAGTTGACCTTTTGTTTATCTGAAGACTTTTTTCAATTTCATCTTTAACACCTTAAAAGAAAAATATTATTCCATTTCTAACTATACTCTGTTTTACCTCTTTGTTTTTGAGTTTTCAACTTATTATATTCATAATTTCTTTTTGTCAAGTTGACCTTTTGATTGTCTGAAGATTCTTTTCATTTTGGTTTTTCTATATTGCAAGCTTTAATATCTTGAATAAAAATATTTTGTTTGTATACTATTGTATAACATTTTACTTATTGTGCAATTTAAAAATGGTGCATTTGTGACAAATAAAGTTTGTAAACTACGTAGAACTTTGGTAAAGTTTTTCTTATTTATTGTAAGTTATTCTTATATTATTTAATTTTAAATTCATTTATTAAACTTTTTTCAATTCTGTAAGTTTTATTTTTTTTAAAAATTCTAATGCCATAAAAAAAGATTATGTGAAACATGTTAACCATTTTAAACGCTAAGTGGGGTTCATTTGTTTGTATTTTTGGTATTTATTTCCCGTTTCCACGTATTCGGTTTTAGTATAAAAATTATACTGAGCGATACAGAAAAACATTAGGAATCATAAAAACTTTCACTCAAGCCCCAAAAATTAAAAATTTTGGGAAATAAAAATTCCCCTTTCCCAGCACTTGTGAACAACGCGTTGGCCTTATTTATTATTTTATTGGACGTAATAACTCGCAAAGTGACTCAAAGTGTAAATAAATTTGCTATTAACTACCAAAAATTTCAATAAAAAAAAAAAATCAACTTTAACAAACACTATTAGCACTACGGCACCACGTTTCAACCGGTCCACAAAACCTCCTAGAATTACAAAGCTTGGACACATATCTTATTTTTTGGGAATAATAAAATATTCATAAGCACTCCAAATTATTCAAACGCATGAAACAAGCACTTACAGACCCTATTCCACACACAAAACAGAAAATTAATCACTTAAAAAATAGTTTATGACTATCCGAACTTTGAATTTAGTAAATTTGTTAAAACTTACTGAGACAGAACGTTTTCGATCGCTATGTGCCGATCTTCATCAGTGTCTTCTGCTTGGAGATGTTGGGTCAAGCGGTGACGGTTTTAAAGGTAGGTTTTCGATAGTATCGAAGAGTATGTGTGATTTGTATTGGATTTGTTCGATTATTATGTTTGTACTTTGTGTGTCTGTAGATTTCATATTGTTCTAGTGTGTTGAAATGTGGTCCTTTTTAGTTTGTTGTCCAGGACAAACAGGTCGCAGCTTTAAACAAAGAGTCGAGGATCACAAACAGAACACCAACTCAACATTTTACAACCACATAAAAGATACAGGACACAAATACACAGACATTTACCAAAACCTAGAAATCCCACACATCAACAAAAAAAGACTACATCTCAACACACTAGAACAATATGAAATTTACAGACACACAAAAACACAAAGTACAAACATATTAAACGAACAAACACAATACAAATCACACATACTCTTTGATACTATCGAAAACCTATCTTTAAAACCGTCACCGCTTGACCCAACATCTCCAAGCAGAAGACACTGATGAAGATCGGCACATAGCGATCGAAAACGTTCTGTCTCAGTAAGTTTTAACAAATTTACTAAATTCAAAGTTCGGATAGTCATAAACTATTTTTTAAGTGATTAATAAGATTCACCGAACGTAATGGACTATAAAATTCAAGAAAACAGAAAATATTGCATTGAACATTTACACACCTATTTCTATTACCAAAAACGATAGAACTTACACAGTACAAAGAGTGTTGAATTGAAGTTTTGAATTTGTTTTTATTTTCAAAATTTGTAAGTTTTTGGGAGTTACCAGCAAGTTTAATTGTATTTTGAAGTATTTTGCGAGTTACTACAACAAAAAAATAAAGCCAAAACGTTGAATTTGTAACGTTTTAGGTGTGATATAGAAGGAGGGGGGGAGGAAACTGCTATTTTGCAACATTTTTAATTTTTGGGGCGTGAGTAAACGTTATTATGAATTTGTTCATATTCCTAAAGTTTGTCTACATGACCCGGTATAATTTATTTTACTAAAATCGTGAAATATTTTTAAAAATGGTAAATGAATACTTAAAATACAAACAAATAAACCCTATTTATCGTATAAAGTGTTAAACATGTGTCACTTGAGTTTTTTAAAATTGACATCAGAATTTCAAAAATAAATAAAACTAACAGAATTGACAAAATTTTAATAAACCGTTTTAGATAATATAAGAATAATTTAAAACAAACAAGAAAAACCTCTACCAAAATTCTACGTAATTCACAAACTTCATTTGTCACAATAACACAATTTTTAAATTACACAATAAATAAAATGTTATACAAGTGTATCCAAATAAAATGTTTTATATGAATAAAATACCGTAAATTATTATAAATTATTTTACATTTTTAAAACAAAATTTTTATTCATTAATTGTTTTTAGAATCTTTACATTCCTTCTATTTTTGTATTCGTACTTTGTTTTTTTTTAATTTTTAAGTAATATATACTGCATTACATTATACTTCTAATTTAGACTATACTTTGTTATTAGAACTGAGTCGATTATCTGAACCAATATACGCTGAGGTTTGCTTGCAAGCTACGCACACAATTGTCACACAAAGGAGTCCTTTTCTTATTATGACTCATGCACAACTTACAGTTCAAGTAATGAAGTAGTGTCATATCTGAAGCAACACCTTTCGAATTCATTCATTTACTCTTCGTTGATAGTAAGCTGGGCACACAACTGTCAATGGAGTTGAATTCTTATCATGACTCATGCACCAAAACTACATCCTTATAACTTATATTAATAACACTTTGATGACAAAGTAAGAAATTATTTTCACAAGAAAAGCTAATAAAATACTTTGTTGAAAAATAATGTTTGCATGTATAGTATAACGGTTTCTTGAATTATTTTAGCGATAATTAATAATTTACTGTAATTTATATGTTTTACTTTCTTTTATTGAAATATCTTGTGAGTTTTGTTTATTCGTATTTCCAACAATCTAAGAACGCCTAGTCTCTGGTTTAATAACACTTTACACTAGCCACACTATTGCAGTACTTTAGAATGTCAATAAAAATGACACTAATAACATAAAACTAATACATCCTCCTTTTCTTCTCGATCTGCAGTAAGAGCCTCTCTTATTTAAAGCAAATCCTAATATTGTGCATAAAACAAATCAGTTAGGTTGCTTTGTATACTTATTCCAAATAGACCTTCTTCTTATTAAAATAGTTCGCCTCTCCTTTATGTTTAACTTAGAACTTTGTGTCACATCCGGCCAATCAACTATGAGGTTGAAGCAGTAAAAATTTTACAGCTTAGCAATTATACAAACCTTAGCTATGTCTTGAATATGTTACTTAGAATTTTAAATTTAATGGAAATTTATTTCTTCTATTTATGGATTCAAATCAATTTTTTAACTTATTTTTTACATAATTTTTTAAAACTTATTGTTTTTATTTAAAACTTTTTATTTAGTTTTTCCACTTAATTTTTTCTATTGAATTGTTTAGGTTTTATATTTTAAGTTTTAAATTATTTTCCTATTTGAACATTTTCAACTTATTTTTTTTGTGTTGACATTTTAAAATTTATTTTCCTTATCATTTTTTTAAATTTATTGTTTAAAATTGATTAGTTTATATTTTCTAATTGTTTTAAAATTTATTTTAACACTGAAAAAACTACTCGGTAAATGGTAGCAAAGATAAATAATTGAAATAACCAACACACTCGGTTCGAATTTCACCTACAAACCTACTTACAGTTAACCTATTGAAAACGGTAAATCATTTACGGTAAATTAGGATGCTGCAAATAAATATAATTTTTTACCACCAGCCAAGAAAGATAGTAGCGTAAACCAACTGATTGAGTTAAATATAACAAAACGTTGGGCAAACATAACGAGGGTGATTTACAACCAATCACGTTGGTTACTCTTACCGATTACTTGTTAGTTCTAACCAAGACCTGTAAGAACAAAATGTTTGAGCAAGCCTACCTCAAGCCGAGGTACCATTTACAAAAAACCACGAAATCCCAGGTGTTTTTAACAATGAAACTATTCGCATTATTTAATTTTCTCTAATATAGCCTATGGTCAGAGATCGCATTGGATATTTTGAGATTCAGATATTTTGAGACGAGATCAAGCTCTCAGGGTGCCGATAAAACCTTATGTTCCCGTGTAAACTGTTCTCGTACCGGTGTCTCGTCAATTTAGCACAGCGACATTTGCTTCTAGCAACATTCGAGCCACCTCGAATGGTGTTGAAAAATGAAACAACAAATTGATTGACACTCTTAGGGGGGCCTAGTCCTACAATCAAAGAATTGATTAGTTTTTTTTAACATTAAGTGGAAAATGCCGCCTTCGCATGCATGAAGATACAATTAAAGGATAGAGAAGGAAATGCACATACATGAAACTGGCCAAGAGAATCGATAAAACGACCAACTAGTACGAAGAAACCGGTGACATAAGGACTTGTCTTTGCACTCTGACCTACGTACAAAAATTAGACTAGGTTCCAACTAGAGACCTATTAAAATTATGACAATATTTGTAAATGGTGCTAAGTTCGTCACAAAAAACATAAAAATTATTATTTAACACTTTGGCTACAGGAACAGTTGTGTCGTACTTTCCCCCCAACCCAAATACATTTTTTTCATATATTTCATTTCTATACCTGTAGTACAGTCATAATCATTTAGTTTGTGGACTGGAAAATGTATAATTTACATACATTTTTGCGTGTCCATCTGTGGTGAACGTGGGGTGGACAAGGTTATAACTGAATTCAGTACATTTCAGGCCCATGTGTACCACACCTGGACACACTTGTAATTCAACAGTTTGAAATTATTATCACATAATAGTGAATCATCATTAAAATGTTATTCGTAATTAGTATTGTAACATGGAGGTACTAGTATAGGTCTATGGAAATGTTAGTATTTATAACAATAATTATTGTTTATATTAATTAAAACAACCTCTCACCACAAATTCAACAAATTTTATTTTAACCTTATGTAAATTTCGACTACAAAGTAATCATCTTCAGAGGTATTTTCACAAATAACTAACTTACAGCTAAACCTATGCGTATTGTTGAATTTGTGGTGAGAGGTTGTTTTGATTAATATAAACATTTACGCCACAGTTGCTTTAAGTTGTTGTCAACATGACTTCTCGGTCAAAAGAGCATAATAAGTTTCAAACATTGTTGAATTTGTGGTGAGAGGTTGTTTTAATTAATATAAACATTTACGCCACAGTTGCTTTAAGTTGTTGTCAACATGACTTCTCGGTCAAAAGAGCATAATAAGTTTCAAACAATTGTTGAATTTGTGGTGAGAAGTTGTTTTAATTAATATAAACATTTACGCCACAGTTGCTTTAAGTTGTTGTTAATAATTATTGTTGTTTTTCCGTACTTGTTATTAAGTTGATACTTTTACCAGTGGAGTTGATTCTTCTTGTGTGGTCTAATGTTTTTTCTTCCATTTGTGGAACTGCTTTAGTGGTCAAGAAGAAAACATCTCTTTTTACCACTTACAATCACGATTGTATTGCTTTGAAAACTTCATTATCAATGAATAATGCAAAACAATTAAGAGGAGTATCACCTGATCTCTTAGAAATGAAATTATAACTTATCCCTGGCTGCCTATCAAACACTAAATCATTCAAATTGCTAGTTTGGTCACTCAAGATCAGTTGGTCAGAATGTGGTAGTTTTACAATCTCATGATGATCAGAATTATCTGACTCATCACTGGATGAATCTGAGATGAATGTTGTATTCCTTCTCTTAGGTCCAGGCTCATTATCTTCATAATCTGGATCCTCATCAGTATTATCAGTGAAAACGTCGGATTAGTAGTGACTAACACACTGAAGAATGTAGTCGATTTCACTGTCTTTTATTAACGGTGTAGACATTGTTCACGAAAAAGTCATACGACCGGCTAGTTCATTATTTGAAGCTAATACCTGTTCTAATGTTCCATAAAAAGTAAGAATTGAATATAATATTCCCAGTAATAAGACAATAGTAACCTAACCCCAACCCAAGATGATATTTCTACTGCCCGGACCCACTACTCTAGCCAGAGCAATAAATATACCATTAGAGCGTGTCCATATTTCTACACAGCTATTGAGAACGTTGCTATGTTTTGTGTCCAGGAATTGTACACATGGGTCTGAGGGGGAAATCGATGTGTCCAAATTTTGTACACATGGTAGCCAATGTGTTAAATTACAAAAAAAAATAAATTAACGTGATATACTATGATTTAAAGAAGTAAAAACTACAAAAAATATGACTCTTTTAGCTGATTTTAAACATGCCTAAATGATAGAAACTAGTTTTCCAAACCTATGGAGAAACTGTTTTTCTATCACTCAGGCAGTTGAATGCCTGGCTAAAGTGTGATGGGAATCATAGAGGCTATAATCGTACTTTATATTGGAAATAATGTGAGTCTCTCAAACGCAGGTATATTTGGGGAAACCTGAACGCAACTGCGCACATTTCACCATGGGCACGTGTGTCACTGGATGTGCATCTGTCGCGTACTATCTATCGTCTGGCCTGGCAATTAGTCACCTATTGTGTACTTCAAAATGAACACATTTTAATTGCTGGCAAAAATATCAATACAATTTTAGGTCCATTGAAAAAAGAATAAAAAATAAACAAAAAAGTTACCAAACACGGAACAATTTTATTGAGCAATCAACTTTATAAAGTTTAATATTTTAACTATTATTCGCATAAATAAACTGTAAAGTTGAATTCCTAATAAAATTTTTTCGTTTTTATTAGAATTTTTTTCTCTCTTTTGAATGTAACAATTTTATTGATATTTTTCAAATTAAAACAATGAATTATTATAAACTATTATTAGTAATTAATTAAATAATTAATGTAATTATTCAATATTATGAAGAATAAAATGGGGGCACGAGTGAAATAATGCGTTACTAGTTATGCCAATTGCTAACTAGACGAAATTATTTTTTAATTTGTGGTAAGAGACAAAAAATGGTTGTAGAAATTTGGGACATGTCTAATAAAGAGTTACTTTTAAGGGATGAGCCGATACCTAAAATTTTCGATTTCAATTCCGATTTCGTTGGTCTAAATTTTCTTTCTATCCTCGATTCTCAAGTTGATTACGTTATACAGGCCTACATGATATTCTCTAATAATGAATTTAGTTAACGTCCTGGTCATAGAGAGAACCCTTTTAAAAGTTCCGTTTTAATGTTTAACCTTGATTTATGAATAGGAATTTCTGAAGCATGACAAACATATCGGATTTATTTAAAATTACACAATCAAAATATAACTTCAGTAATATCCATTTCAGTTTAAATAGCTGGGAAATTCGGAACTACCTTTTCTTTGTGTTTGGTTTTGATACGTATGAAGCGGTGGCAGTCACAGACGGGAAGAGAGAGAGAGTCGATCCCACTTGAGTGAGAATGAGACATCAGAGCGAGAGAAACAGGTTCAGAAATTCTTCCGATCGTTTTTGTTGTTGCGTCATAAATAATAATAATATTTTTGTTATCTCGAATCGGCATTTGCTTTTAATCGTTCAACTCATTCCAAGCAACTAATACATAAAAAAGACATAGTCAATAATTAACTATATTTCTTTTAAATTACACTGCACATGTAACTTAACAGTTAAAAAACAAGAATCGGAATCGGCTCTTTAATCAATTGTAGCAGAAATAACACGTAAATAATTTTTTTAAAGATAGAAATGATATTGTTTTGAAAGTAATGCGGGGGGGGGTGAAACTTGCGTTGTGGCTCGTTACAAGGTTTAATTTTTAAATTAAACACAGCTATACCAGTGTTTATAGTAAACACAATGTTCTAACAATAAACAGTGCTAAACGAGAATTCTCGTGGACAATGTAGTTCCCCTTGAGATCACGGTGTTAACTGCTTTGTCTATTGACCTTAATTTGTAGTGTAAAATTCGAAGATGAGTTATTCGAATATTCAGTTATTCCAAGTTCATGTGTTACACGAACGTTTCATTACGTAAATAATGTCTCGTTTTTTTAATAAAAAAGTAATAATCGCAAAAATTAAATTTCCCTACTTCTAAAAAAATACGCGTTCACACACACTCATGCGTTCACACATAGACTACTAGTCGGGTCAAAGTAAAACCGATGTCATCAGAAGTGGAAATACTCAAAAGTATAAAACCTTTAATTTTATACAACAATTTAAATAGATACTAATTTGTATTGGACCTTACATATTTTCTCTTCTTAAGGATATCCATTATTTAGAAAGGAGCTCAGCTCAGTGTTTATTGATATGCAATTCTTTATGAGAAAATATATAAACTATATATATATATATATATATATATATATATATATATATATATATATATATATATATATATATAACAACATAGGCCATTCAAATACAAGAATATTTATTAATTTATATAGTAAAACAAATAAAAGATGTACCTGAAATTAAATATCATAATTTCCACCCTAATGTAGTTAATCTATCAAATACTGGATTTCCTAATAATGAAATAAAATTACTAGAAAACAATAAAACTAATATAAAAACAGACATAAATAATAATATTATAATAGATACAGAGCTAGCTATTAGTAGACTAAATAAAAGCTTACAAGAAAATACCAGAATTGAAGCAGCTTATAAAATTTAAAAAAATGATTAAAAAAAATACAGTTAATAAAACACATAAGAAACAATATTCAGAAATTAAAGATTTAAAACAAAAATTACAAAATAATAATAATCTTATTACAGTAAAGGCAGATAGAAGTAATGCTATTGTCATTATTGATAAAAATGAGCACATAACAAAAACAGAAAAATATATAAATGATAAACAATTTTGTTAAAATATATAAAGATCCTACGAATAAATTTCAAAATAAAATAAAAAATATTGTAAAATCTTCATATAAATTATTCAATAAAAATAATATTAGCAACTATATAAATGGTAATCCGAAAATTCCAATATTGAATGGACTTGTAAAATTACATAAAATAGATAAACCAATAAAAGACCATTAATAAATTTTATAAATGCTCCATCTTATAAAATATCAAAGGTTATGGGAAATATTCTTAAAAATAAAATACAACTAAATAATAAACATACTATCATAAATTCTATTAATCATATAGAAAAACTAAATGTAATTGAAATTAATGAAAATACAAATTTAATATCATTATATATAAAAAATATGTATACAAACATACCTATAAAAGAAACTCTTGAAATTATAAAATTTAAATTACAACACGAGAAAGATAAAAAATTAACATTAGAAATTTTAAATACACTCAAAATAATATTAAATCAAAATTATTTTTCATACAATGACAAAATTTACACACAAGAATATGGTCTTGCTATGGGCTCGCCATTATCAAATATATTATCTGAAATATTTTTACAACAATTAGATAATAAAATAAATGAAATTATAAAAATATATGATAAAAATGGTTATTGGGTTCGATATGTACATGATGGAATGTATATATCAAACAATAATGATATAAATTTAACAAATATTTTAGATAAAATATATAAAATTAATAACAAAATCAAATTTACTTATGAAATCGAAAGAAATAATAAAATAAGTTTTCTAGATTTAACAATAATAAGAAAAAATGAAAACATTGAATATATGATATACCGTAAACCAACTTTAACAAAAAATTATACCAAATATTTCTAATCATCCATATAATCAAAAAAAGGCTGCTTTATATAACTTATTATATAGAATGCATAAAATACCCATGAATGAAGAAAATAAAATAAGAAAAAAAACATAATTTATCAAATTGCATTAGAAAACGGTTATAAAAAGAAAACTGTTGACAAACTTAATTGTAATATTTTTAATAAACAACATAATAATTTAATTTACAAA
>JBAIZL010000002.1:37490662-37503162 GCA_036971475.1 Prosapia bicincta
AAAATAATAATAACAAAATAATAATAAATCATTATAATAAAACTGAAATTGTAAACCTTTACAATTTCAACAGTTTATTAAACCTATATAAACAGATAAATCCTTATAGTGAATAAATAAGATTTATTATAATGTAAATATCCAAGAAATCAAACAAATATTACATCAAATGTAAATATAAATTAACGAACAAACTTAAAATATTTAAACCAATCTTAACCATTATATTATCACTAAAACAACTCACCTGTTGGACTTATTTTTCATTTTTCAATAACACCCAAACCGCAATCGGGGTATAAAGTCGGGTTCGGGGTGTGGGTGAACAGGCAGTGTGGGTGGCTTAAGGTAACATCTTACACCTCCCCTGCACCGCTTCGGATCGAAAGGCTAAACTCGACACAAATATAAATTGAGAAAAGGGATTTATAATCATGTATCGTATAGGTTTATTTCTTAAGGATTACAACGCGACCAAGAACGCACTCTCGAATCATCAAGACAGGATAAAAAGTGTATACATAAAATTGATAACTTTTTTCGTGTAAGAAATTCTTGTTTAAAACACTTGCCTTGATATTGCCTTAAATTGTGTACTATGTCACACAAAGCGTGTTTCCCTAATGAATGTTTCAATTTAAGGAATCGGTTGAAAACCTCAAAATATATTTTTTCTTCGTTCTTCTTGGTATAAGAAATAATAAAAGTCAAGGGAAAAAGTAAACAACACATGGCGCTGTTTAGAAAATGACAAAATAATGGTATTAGTTTTTTCCTCTAAGTCTCTTAATTTTTTTTCTAGAGGCCTTCAAACTCGAGTGCACATAATATCTGTGCCGACAGTAGTTAATTTGGACGACTTGAGGACATTCGAATTATATTAAATCAAGGAAGTTTAAAGGTGGCATTAATAATTATACTGCTGCCATTGGCCTTGCCACACTCGTTTTACATTAAATATTACATTTATTTAACACAATTTAACATTCATTGTTTTACTTTGTTTTATTGTTTGTACTATTTCTTCTACTCGTATACCTATTATTTTTTTATATATTCATGGCTACCCTATTTGTCTCATCTAATTATTTGCGTTACTGTAGTTTTACATTTCTCAATTTCTTTGTTTCTTCCATTCGCTTAATTTTAATTTGTTATTGTTATTTCCTATTTGTTATTATTGACGACAATAATTATTTGTGTTTCGCCAAAGGATAGATAACTAAGCAGTTGTTACGTAAATATTGGGCAAAAAAGTAGAGTAGAGACGCCATTATCCGAGCTAAAAGACTGGAAGCGGAGGGTGTTCGGATAACTAATCATTGTCTATATATGAATTTCAATATGAAGCTAAAGTTTACTATAGAGCTGTAAGTACAGTACTTTACATCCTATTACTGTAGTACAACAACCAATTATTATTAGATATAGAGACCTATTGTACTACTGTATTCTTAATAAAATTAATTTTAAAAGCAGAATAAGTAGAAAAAGACAAAGATAAAAACAAATTCTGCTATATAATTACACACACCTATGTATAACAATGTGTAGGCCTATAATACTGTAAGTATTTTTAAATGTATAAATTAACTTTAAAATTTTTATATACAGTACATGTGCTACAGTATGTATATACATTTGTTCTGCCATTGCAAAAAAATAACGGGAAATAATCGTCAACACATAACTTAGGAAATGTTCCACGCACCACGCCCTGTCTGTAACCTACATTGTGTACACCACTAAAAACAAAATTTTCTTTAAAGGAATTTCCCTGTTCGGATAACCGACGACCAACTATATTTTAAAATGCTTTGTTTAAAGATAATTGTATAGAATAACTACAGAAGCATACATATTAGAAATTATATAGGTTGACACAGAAGAAAGTAATAGTTAAATTATTAAAAAATTAATATTTGTAATTTACTTTTTTCTTTTAAAAAATATACGTTATCGACATATTTATATAATATTTTGTTTTATATTTTCTTTAATAAACAAATATTAAGGCAAGAGTGTTGTAAGACTTATTGCAACATTAAGAAACGTACTGTTGAATAAGTTGTGATACATTGTGTACACATCCCAACTAAAACAAGCAAACTTTTACGATAGCGCTACCTCAGGTTACCGTGTAGTTACGAACTTAAGTTTGATTAGAGGTTTTATCATTTTGAATATTCAACGCCTGTGCTTTGTGTAATTCGTTTATAACAAATTACAACAGTGAAACTATTCCTGATGAATTCATGTAAGCATGATATTCCATGCGGCAGACAAACTTGGATGGAGTTTAAACTTTATAACGAATTAAACTCGTCATAAAATATAAAAAAACAGCTTTCAAGACTGAGCGTAAAGGTTACAATTATGTGACGGGCATTCTTACACTTGTTTTAGAGTTTGTTCGGTTTCCAACTAATGTTTGATTTTAACTAAACAGCAAGCCGTAACTAAAATTGTTTTTTAAAACACATTTTTTGCTCAGTGTTAGTTCAAAACAATTAGTGTTTTATCCTTTCACAAGTTTAAAATATACAATATTAATTTAATCGAGTAATTATTCTTCTTGGAGTTGAGATCGAGTTCACACTAAAGATTTGTGTGTAGAAATCAATCTTAACGTACAAATGTACAAAAATGTTAACATTATGTACGCTTCAAAAACTAAAACTTGTCTGCACCAATTGTGGTCAAATTTTAACACGACATATAACCTGTTTCAAAGATTGTTTTCCTATGTTTCGTGTCAGTAACTTACATGGGAATGTGAGGAAAAAGATTTTTTAACGGTTAGCTGTGTACCCGCAGTAGGACCATCTGCCACAAGCATGAGGATCATTCATCATAATAGGTCATACAAGTCACATGTCACACGTGACCGTTCAAGTCACATGTGAAAAGTTACCTGTTCCCAATTATGTTGTCTAATAGCAAAAACAAACGTAGCCACTTGCATCCAATCCAGATCGTTATACAATCTGAATTAAATATTCACCTAATCGAGATGCTTTTGTGATTGAGCTGCTCTGTTCGCCTAATGGTAAGAGAGGTTATTGGGAATGCCAGCACCCAGCTGAGCTGGTACTGCTTTATTTGATGTGGATTTGCGCCATGAACAATCACAACACTAGAGATTTTCAGTCTCCAACCAAGCATTCCCAAATTAACGCTTCAACAAGGGGAAACGTCTTCTTGGATACGCCAGAAGGAGCTGGGGAGTCATTTCTTATCAGATAGATTCTGGCAACGGTTCGATGAGAAAATGATAGCCATAGCTGTGTATTACCATAGTCTCTGAAAAATTGCAAAATTAATCTTCTATGAAATGTGTGCATTGTCTTATCCCTCATTTCTCGTCCATGCATCCACAATGTGCCACAGCAAAGCGTGGCTGGGTACAGCTAGTATTATATATATTTGTATAAAAAGATGAATATTTTATGTAAAATTTTAACTCATAAATTAAACGCCTACTAATGTCATAGTGTTTAAACATTTTAGGCTTTTTTGAAAAATATATTACGTTATAAATTGAATAAATAATAAATATGAAAATTATAAAGATCAACGTTTTGAAATGTTACACTTAAAAGAAGTAATGAATAAAATATATATATATATATATATATATATATATATATATATATATATATATATATGTAAGTAGACATACAGTTTCTTTTATAATTTATTGTTTCAATTTGGTATTAAATTTTCTGTTGTAAAGAGAAACTGATCTAAAATAACAAGACGAAAGTTTTACAAATTCGTAATTTAGTGATTAATCAAATCGAACTGTATTTATAAATTTAGGGTAACATTTTATTAGTTAGTTAATCAAATAGGAAGATTATGGGTTATCGTTTATCGAAATATATCTCCCAAAACTTCTATCTGTGTTTAATAATAAATATTTCATTATTCATGCCATCAAATGAGATGAAATAATTTATAAATTTATATATATATATATATATATATATATATATATATATATATACATATGTAAATTCACAATAGGAACACCACTCGTGTTATGTATTAATTTTTTTAATATAAAAATTTTAACAGTTGGTCGTTATATTTAAATTTTTGAAATTCAAATTTATAAAAATTTGAATGTTATTAGTTTGAACGGGCAAACTGCCCGTTGCAGTGAGTGTGTGTTCGTTTGTTTGTGTGTGTGTTATAATTTTTGTTTTAAATTGTAATAGTGTATGAGAAATTGGTTACATGTGCAAAGTACAACCCTTTTTCCTTTTTTCGGTATTTTATTATTCCTTTAGTTAACGTCAGCTTTTCCTTTACTATCGAACACCATTCAATTTAGAATTATCGGCGTAACATTCATGGTACACATAGAACTAGATCTCACAGATGCATTTTTAGCGAAACTCGCTAACTAAAGGAAACATGATATTGTTAAGAAATGCCGGTAATAATAGTAGTCTATATATCTACCATACATAAATCCTGTTAGACGTTCAGAATTTTATAAAAATAAATAACAACTTTATACATGTACTTGAGCAGGATTTATACTTGGTATATTTGTGAATCGACTGTCGAGAAGCGTATTAATTTCGTACTCCCATTTTCAAGCTTATTTTGAAACTATTTATAGAGTCTAGATATATAGTAGGGCCTACAAATATAAACATAACACATATAGGCCTATATAACAACAAGAGGTCAGTTACTTTATAATTTTACAAGAAGTAGTTTTTATTTTTTAATAATGAGGGCGGAAGTTTCGAAAGATGTGTCCTATTCTCAAATCAGACCGTAACTGACCTCGTGTTGTTCAGGTTAAGTTGGTGGTAAGGTAGGGATATTAGGATAATTCTTTTCTTATTAGAGAGTTTTGTGGGTTATAATGTAATAGGGTATTGAGTATGTGCGTTGGGTGTAGCTTGAAATGTTTTTATACTTAATACTGTTCATTTGTGTTCAGATGTTTATTTTTGTTTTATTTGTAGGTTTAATGTTATGTGTGTGTGAGTAGGTGTTCATCAATGTTTGATTGAGGGTTTTTGTGTTTGAATGCTTGGTTATGATGTTGCTACCTTGTGTAAGATGATGAAATATCAAAAAATTGCTACTTTAGGCCAGTTTATCATATTAATATATGGTCAAGTGTTTTAGTGTAAAAAAAGTACCTTAAATGAAGATGGAATGAAATAATATTGTATAATAATATACTCTATCTCTCTCTCATACACACACACACACACACACACACACACACACACACACACACACACACACACACACACACACACACACACACACACACACACACACATACACAAACACACACACACATACACACACACACACACACACACACACACACACACACACATACACTCACACACACAAACACAAATACACGCACATACACATAAGCACACACATTCACACACCCACATACCCACACACTCACACACACACACTCACACACACACACACATATGTATATATATATATATATATATATATATATATATATATATATATATATATATTGCACTTATACATTTAAATATAAATTTTTAAAATATTGCTCTTTGTGTTTTGTAGAAATAAAATTTACACGGTAATTTTTAAAATAAAATATCTGTGTATATGTGGAATATATTTAAAATGTTTAGGTTCTATAGCCCTACTGATTAATGTAACTATAGATATGAAATAAAACTTACATTAAGTAGGGAATATATTCAACAATGATTACATATATACACCATGACACTGCAAATTGTCTGGATAAATAGAAATGATAACTTCTAGGAAACCTTGAAACACTGTCCCCATTTACGAAGAATACTGTAAACACTAGGACCAATAGTTTTCGTCCTACAACACCTCATTTTTTGTTGTACGTAGATTTAACGAAATGTACTCCTTAAGAAATTCTTCATATTGTATACAGGTAATCTTACAGGAAATGTCTCAGATTTGCACCAGGCTCAATCTAACGGTGTTAAGCAAATACGTATTTTTACATTCTATTTCCATATCAGCATCCTGTTCGTAAATAATCAGAATTTTAGTCACGTTTCGAACCCTAGAGCATCTTTGACATATATAGAATTTGTTTCTTTATAAACTCTAATTTTTATCCCAAATTTACAATAAACTTGTAACATGGATTATTGCATGTAGTCTAAATTTTAAATGTAACTACATCAACCTATTGAAGACGACTAAGATTTCAATAATCAAGTAAATGGTTTGTCAAGAATCTTTCTTTGTTAACCGGTAAAATAAATTAATAACAGCTTCAAGGTTCTATAATATTTTATAACTAGTTTATAATTTTCATGAACTTCATAATATAGAGGAAAATATATATATATATACATATATATATATATATATATATATATATATATATATATAAATTTAGTTATATATTTAACAATAATTTATTAATAATAAATAATAACATATAATGTTTTCAAGATAAAGTTGTAATATCCAAACTTTGCTTTCCTGGACATATAGGTCAGCACCTATTACTACCCAAATCAATACTGTACCACTAAATTTTCAATTTCCCTGTTGTTAAATACATATATTAAATTTTCATTGTTAGTCATATTTACTAATTTACTGTTTAGTTACATGAAGTGAATCATTCTACATGGTATTGATTGAAAAAAATCGGCAGTGACTTGTCATTCATTAATGCTAGCAATCTCCAGCGACGACGTTTATTTATGATAATTATGTTTACAAATTCGGCAAATCAGTCATTGGCCTAAGGCAAACTCAAACCTGTTTGCATAGCACTGCTACTGTACATTATATTGACACAATTTCCGTTTTACAGTATTATATACTATAAAAACCACTCACTATAGAAATATATCCTCTATACTTATATCCTGAATGTGATCTTTACCCTTTATATATATATATATATATATATATATATATATATATATATATATATATATATACATACATATATATATACACACACACATATATATATATATATATATATATATATATATATACACACACACATACACACACACACACATATATATATATATATATACATATATATATATATATATATATATATATATATATATATATATATATATATATATATATAGTTTAATATATTACACCCACATATACATATTCATATACATATATATATATATATTTATAGACTATTTAACAATAATTTATTAATAATAAAATATAACATATAATGTTTTCAAGATAAAGTTGTAATATCCAAACTTTGCTTTCCTGGGCATGTATAGGTCAACACCTATTACTACCCAAATCAATACTGTACCACTAAATTTTCAATTTCCCTGTTGTTAAATACATATATTAAATTTTCATTGTTAGTCATATTTACTAATTTACTGATTAGTTACATGTAGTGAAATCACTTGCTAACACTATGTTTCGCTCCATGTTATACCACCACTTCACCATCATTTCCCCGAAACTGTTGAAATTATTATTCATTTACTTAACTCCATCATTTTACAAGGTATTGATTGAAAAAAATCTGGCAGTGACTTGTCATTCATTAAAGCTAGCAATCTCCAGGGACGCCGTTTATTTATGATAATTATGTTTACAAATTCGGCAAATCAGTCATTGGCCTAAGGCAAACTCAAACCTGTTTGCATAGCACTGCTACTGTACATTATATGGACACAAATTCCGTTTTACAGCATTATATACTATAAAAACCACTCACTATAGAAATATATAACCTATATTTTATTTCTGAATGTGATCCCCTTACAAAACCCCAGTCACATTTGTTAACCGAGGCATAATGTTGAACCAAGTAGCATTTCTTACCTATTGTAATAGTAAATCATGGACGAAATTAAATATATAATATTTAGCGGCAACATTAAGGCGTGTTTCCCCATTAAAAGCTCTCCAAACCCTAATACGTTCATAATGTTTTCTTCGCCCATTCCTACGAAACCACAGTTGATGACAGTGTTTAGCCGAGGCCCGTCTTGAATACAATTACTGATTCTTAGCAATTGTAATAGTAAACTATGGATTAAGGTAAATACATGCACAAGGAGGGCGTTATAGAAGAGGTTAAAAATTTGGCTTCCAGTTTTCCAATAACTTAAAAACTCTTTTAATGGCTCTTCTGGATATAGTCAAATATCTACTATGTATGATATTACAAGAGTGCTGAGGAACACGTTGAGAAACAGATTTCTGTAGTTTAAAAGTGAGAATTAAAAATTATAAAAAAAAATTAAATGAATAGGTTTGGAAGTAGCTTTTAGATGGGCATTTCTTTTAAATACAATTAACTGCAAAACATTTTTGCGAGCAATGTACATGAGGCTTAGGCCCCAAGTTTAGATACCGTGTGATAATGTTCTTTACATAAAATGAAAAATAAAACAAAAACGAAATGTGAAGACAATTTTATCAAACAGTTTATAAAAAAATATTAGAAAAAATAATAAATCGTCGAATGAGCATAGAATCTGGTATTTGTTTGTAAATATACTAACGGAGGGAAAACTAATTCTGTAAAAAAAAAGAAATTAAAATATTCTTTAAATTTAAAAAAATTGAAGCTTTGGAATTAGAATATAGTGGAAATATTTTTAAAAATTAAATAATTATCTAAAATTTTTTAAGAAATAATGGACATCAATTGTCCGACGTTTAGGTTCCGTGAGATAATTTTCAGGTATCTTAAATCCAGCTTTAGGTTTTTAAGCTATATCCAAACACAATATGAAGAAAATTTTTATTCAAAATGATTCAAAAAATAAATAGTATGATAGACATATAAAACGATACTTGGCTGTAAACGAATCGATAGACTTAATAATTAAGTTTCTGTATAGCAAACATAAATAATCTATGAAAAAATTAAAAATAAAATACCTTTTGAAAATAAACATAGTACTGGATTTACGTTTTATGTTTTAAAATAACTGTTTTTAACGGCTCTATTGCGGCAATGGGATGTAGAATACGTCCTTGTGTGACGTAGTATATTTCGGCCATCTTACGTGTTGTAGACTCGGCTTTCAAGTCTTGGAAAATCAGCTGCTGATTCACATAAACACAAAGGCGTGGCTGTTTATCTTTAGAGATTTCAGTAATATTTGCCATTGATTACGAAACCCGTCGTTAATTGTTTTTCACTTAAACTAGAGTCGGTAATTTAGGATATCAATCTGATGGCATCAGACGAAGTGTAAACCGATCCGAGACGAGTAGAGGGGGGCGCGTGAAATACAGTATACTAGAAGACCAGTGCCACTTTCATTCATTCAGTTACCCGTCGTTAGTGGCTGCCAAGAGTTTGTCCGCTTCTCAGTCATCAAGTCACGCCGATCGGCACGTTAACGGTAGGCCACTAGAACATTTATTTAGTTAGACATTTTGTTTTCGACAGTTATTCTAATTGGAAACGATACTTTACAATATGTGTGAATTTGTAAAAAATCCTGTATCTATGTTTACACATAAATACTGTATCATCTGTGACAAGTGTTACTTTAATTGCCTTATTAGTAATAACATATTTACCTGTCCTGTACATTAAGTAAAATCTGTCCTGGAGTTATTTATCATTATAAGAAAACCTATATTAATTTTAACCTATGATTTTTAAACGACACAATTTGATCTTATTCGTTTAGTCATTGGAAGTACTGTTTTTTAGTTTAAAAGTAGAAAATACATTTATATTTTAAATTTATTGACAAAAATATAATTATAATATTTGGCTTTTAGTATCAATTATAGAAAAATTTAAAATAATCTTTAATTAGTTTTAAAACCATGCTTTATGTTTCTATTAAAACTGGAACTCTTTTCAAGACTATCTTTGTAAGCTACTGCGCGTAAGTATTAAACTAACTTAAACCTATGGTTTTTGCATTGAATTTTAGTTTTGTAATTTTATTTTGTTATTTTTTTGTTTTATGTCAGTGTTTCTAAAAATTATATTTTTAAATATGTGATTTTAAAAGTGTTGCTAGCTCATGAAGAGGGTTCCAGTCTCGAAACATATCTTTGTGCTTTAGCACTGATTAAATATTATTTCAAGCATCATTATACTATACAACAAATATTATCACAAATGATAGAAGTAAAATTGTTAAAAAGATATATCCTGGTAGACGTCAATTGTAGTTCTTGTTTTTCCTTTCCGGTTTCTCTAATTATTTCTGTTGTTTATAGTATTCAATGTTTACTAATCAAGTTTACTACCACTAAAACAGTTATTTATAATTAGTTTATTTAGATGGTTGTTTACAAAGTTTAAAGTATTTTAAAAACTAACTACATGCTTTCTCAAAGGTAATGCTTAACACAAATTCATTGAAATACCTTTATATATAGGTTAACACAAACTCACTGAATTACCTTTATATATCATTTAACGAAATCACAAGCTCATGGAAATATCTTTATGTATCGTCTAAGGAAGTCACAAACTCATGGAAATACCTTTATACATCGGTTAACGTAGTCACAAATTCACGGGAAAACCTTTTTATATATGGGTAACGAAATCACAAACACACTAAAATATTTTTATATATCATTTAACGAAGTCACAAATACACGGAAATACCTTTATAGGCCTATATCGTTTAATGAAGTCACAAACTCATGGAGATATCTTTATACATCGGTTAACGGAGTCACAAATTCACGGAAATGGCTTTATTTATCGTTTAACTAAGTACCTTTATACATCGTTTAACGGAGTCACAAATTCTAGTTAAATTTTTTAAAGTAGTAATGGATATAAATTGCCAATAAAATGTAACTCTAAATACAGTGCGCCAGTTTGTCCAATATTGTAGAGGCTTTATAACCTTTACCATAAAGTAAAGTTATCTTTAAATCTGTACACTGATTTATAAATTCTTTTTTCTTACAATCACTAGAAATTCATATTTACTGTTTAACACTTACGTTTGTCTATACTTTTTAAATTTTCAAAGAGTAGAAAAAATAACACGCGGTAAAGAATTAATTGGCAGTAGCTGGTATGAAAATCGAGACCATTCAGTCAGCTCAAGGTTACAGCGTCGTACGTGCAGATAATCGGCAACGATACCATCTAGACAGTATTTCCCCTTCATAACGCCACTTAGGCCTATCTCACGTTCACTTTACTATTAGCTTCAGAAGTATCTTCGAGAAATTGACGATAGTTCAAGGAAACCCGGTCTTGCAGTTATAGTTTGTGCAATAATTACAGTTATTAACGTTTATATTGGATATACCTATTATTGGATAAAATTTCGTCTTTAGTTTGGCTGAGCCAATAAGTAATATTGATGCATATATTTTGGAGTGTCGCCATAAACTTTTACATTTCCGACGCATCTAAGCATTGTTTTCTCCCAATCGCAGTCTGTAAACCTGTAATAGAAATTTTTTATTATTCCACATTACTATCAACTACTAAAAAAATACTAACTACTACCACTAGTACTACTACCCCTAGTACTACTACCACTAGTACTGCTACAACTAGTACTACTACCACTAGTACTGCTACCACTAGTACTACTACCCCTAGTACTACTACTACTAGTACTACTACCACTAGTACTACCACCACTAGTACTGCTACCACTAGTACTACTACCGCTAGTACTACTACCACTAGTACTACTACCACTAGTACTACTACCACTAGTACTACTATCACTAGTACTACTACCACTAGTACTACTACCACTAGTACTACTACCGCTAGTACTACTACCACTAGTACTACTACCACTAGTACTACTACCACTAGTACTACTACCACTAGTACTACTACCCCTAGTACTACTACCACTAGTACTACTATCACTAGTACTACGACCACTAGTACTACTACCACTAGTACTACTACCACTAGTACTACTACCAGTAGTACTGCTACCACTAGTACTACTACCACTAGTACTACTACCACTAGTACTACTACTAATAATAATAACAATATTAAAAGCTATACTAAATATTGTTACAACTTTAACAATAATTATATCACAAGTAAATCAGGAATTAGGGTAAAGTTTTAATTTTACTTATTACACTTTTGCAAAGTGTAATAAGAATTAACAACCAGCTCGTCATGAACAGCAACAAGATTTCGATATTTAATTTTACCATATGAAATATAATATTGACGACTGAATTAAAATTAAGTTTATCCTAATACCTTTACAAAATTATGCCATTTTAATATTATTATACATTTGTCGTGAATTATCATTTTATAACTTACAAACGTTCTGATAATCATATCAGATTTTACCTGTGAATCTGAGTCTACACACAAAACTCCAATTGTAATGTGTTTTCAAAAAAATTCTCTTCTGTCATTTTTTATCATTTTCAAATTTACACAACTGGTAAATAAATGTAATTATAAACCTATAAATTATACGTTTGTCTAATTAAAAAACATTTTCAACTAATTACCAAACATTTCA
>JBAIZL010000002.1:37508162-37520662 GCA_036971475.1 Prosapia bicincta
ACCTATGTATTTATCTATTTAACTGTATCTCACTGTCTGTTTATCTACTCACCTCTGTCACACTTTCTTTTTATTTATTTACCCCTCTCTCACTCTGTATCTATCTATCTATCTACTTCTCTCTATCTCACTGTCTACCTACCGATATATCTATCTTACTGTTTACCTACATATATATATATATGATATATGAAATATGATATAGAGCTGCATGAAGCTCCTAAACACCTATCGAATTTGTGTTCAGAAGAAGTTGTTTAGAGTAGAGTTTTGAATTTCTATTAAATGTTTTAATTTAAAGTAGTTTATAAAGCTAAAATGTAATAGGTTTTTTCTTTGGAAATATTTTACTTTTTCAAGCGAAAGTCTTACAATAGGCCTACAAATATTAATTGCATTTAACATCTGCATAATTGCAAAAAGCTGTAATGAAATTTGTTATTAAACACAAAAGGGTAACCACGTTCTTACGCAACCACTAAAGCCACTCTTATTAAACCGCTACTTTCATTATTAATTATGGAATAATTAAATCTGTGTTCCTTGTAAGTACAGATTTTTTTACCTCAAAGATTTCATTAGTCTGTGATATAACTACAAAATCTTAACAAAATATTCTCTCTCTGTCTATCTATCGTTTTTTACACGAACTATTATATAAACGGTACATAGAGTTACAATTATTTTTTCAAGATCCAATTGAATTTTTTGTTTAAAAAGGTTAGTTTGTATAGCCTAACACAAGTATAATTGGGGAAAAAATTGATTTCTGATAGCCACTGATTAAACGCTATGATTATTTATATTGATTATATACGCCGAAGCAAACACAGACAAAATATGTGTTCTGAAATTATGTTAATTACATTAAAAATATTGGTAAATGGATTTTTTAGTTTATGACGACCAGCGACAGGTTTACTTTTATACTTAATAAAATAATTTTTGTATAGAAAAACAAACATAATGAGACATAACATTTGCGAGAACACCAATCGATCTTTGTCAGTGCCTAGGAGTGTTTTTAAAATTGGTAGAAGTGGTTTTAAATGCAGGTGTTATATAATGTGGTCAAAGAGTGTACGTGATTTTCCACCTTATATGTTTTAAATATTGAATAAACAAAACCCAGTATAAATAGCGTTCACAATTAAACACACCTGTCTGTAATACAACACCTGCCTCCTAGCTCAACACAACACCGGAAATCTAGTCACTGATAAAGACGGATTAAAATGTTCGAAAACCTTATGACTCAATATTTTTTTTATAAATTACTTAAATTATAAGGTCCGCAAATCATATTTTGAATAACTTTCAAAGCAAAAGTTTCACTGATTGTCATTATCATTACAAAACCCGTTGTTTAAATTGTTTAAATTCATCATAATTTTAGAACAAGCATTTTGTATATTAGCTATGGCGTAGTTAATTAAAAAAAATCTTATCTCCATAATTAATCACTAATAGTCATAGCGTGAAATCAATGGTTATCACACAACAGTTTCTTCTAAACATTTTGTACACTTAAAAAATAGCTCTATTATATTCATAGTATAATATTAAAAAATGATTTTTTAAAATAATAAAACACTTAAACCGAGCTATATTTTTAAACTAATAATTTAAGCCATAACTTTAAAAGATATTTGATTAAATAAATAGAACTTGTCTGTGTTTTTATTGTCATTGTACACGGAATGGAAGCGGGTTTGTAGAGACTTAGCTAATTTTTATATTACGTATCTAATTATTAGAGAGTATAGAATTTGGCTCAGTTAATGAGCTGACTAGGCATTCAAGGTCAAATTAATACATGTCTGCGAAGGATTTTTTCTGACCTGGTAACATTAGAGCAGTGAAGTTCTATATTTGTTAGGTTGAAACATTACAATTATTTTTAAAAAAGGCGTGATTTATTGATTTACTTTATTCAATGGACGAAATAATATCAAATTATATATAATATGAAATCCTACATTAGACGATTTCATGTAGGAATTTATTCCAACTATAACAGAAAGCTAAATTTACAAGGAAAATTACTTTGCTTTTGAGCTTTGACATTGTATGCATTTAAAGGATTTCATTCTCTATTAAACAAGAAAATAGTTTTTAAATTAACTATCGGGATATGAGTTACCGTCATAAAGGGACAAAGAAATGAGCCAAATATCCAATTGAAGCCAATAAATGTTCGGAGCCAATATTCTATTTTACTTGCATCGTAAATTCAATGATCGTTCCCTTTGTATATTCGATTTGTTTTAGTAAACGGCTCTTTATTAATTATGTTTACACTTGCAGAGATTATTGTTAAATAAGAGCAGTTGATTTGCGAGTCAGGTACAACTAATTATTTACAAAGGCAACGTTTCAATAACGGGTACACTATTGTCTTATAACAGGCATACAATACATAGTACACAATTAAAAAAAAAATATAATAATACAGTTCCCAAGTAACCACAGCACAATAAAACTACTATAATTATAAAAGAATACATATAAAACTAAAATGGGTAACGTCATATAGGGTTCTTTATGTTTTCATGTGATTTATTCAATTGTAGATAAACAGCTTTTAATATTGTTTCTTAAAATAATTAAACTCTATAAATAAATATATAATTAAAGAATAAAAATATGGTACAACTCACAAATATAAATTTTTTTATTTCATACGCGTTTCAACGACTAATTTGTCGTCATCCTCAGTGAAGATGCACAAATCAAATTAACTAAAAATATATTAAACATAACCTATAAAGTTTTAACAAAAGTAAAAATCAGATCTGGGCATTGTCAAATTTATAGCCACAGCTACTAATATAATTACATTATATAACATATGTTAATTATAAATATTTAATTTTGATGAGCCTATATTACTAGTAAAACATAATAATAACAAAATTATTTAAATAATTTAAAAAATTTAAAAAATATAGTATTAAACAATTAATTAAGTTAAAATAATATTGAATTTTGAATTGGTGCCAATTCATTATTAACAATTTTATTTTTATTTCTATTTATAAATAAAGTTTCCCATGCATCTAATTCATTAAAATTTATCACATTTTTTAAAAGGACAACTTTTTACTTTTAAATTCTTGTTTTTCGTCCAAACAATGTTTTACCATAGCTGATTATTAACTTTCACTCACAAGCCAGCTCGATTATTATTTATCTATAAATAAACACTAAGAAAATATTTGTACGTTATTAAACAAAAATATATTTTAAAATTACTTATTGAAGTACTGAAATCATGATCTCAAAAGCGAAACTGAAAATGTGACTAACTTTGCGTTCTAAATACACTTCGTTACTCATTTCAGTGTTATTATTAATGAGACAGCTTTTACTATAAACATTAAGGACTCTCCGAATACTCTGTATATATGATAGAAATGATACACAATAACTTGTGTTCTGTTTGATAGGCCTATATTGTTATGTTTTGTTGTCTTGAAGTTCCTTCAGTAGTTTTGTTTAGTTACTACCACTAGATTATCGTTTTATAAGTACAAAGAACATTTTTTAAATTTTATTTAAAGAAAATTATAACACCTTTCTAAAAATTGTCTTTGAAAATATTTGTTTGATTTGGTTTATGCAAATCATATTTACAATTCCTTGTGTTAAGTACATTGTTTTGTAGTAATAAAATCCCAGTAAAATTTCAACGATGTGTTTTGAGTGGTTACTGAGATAAGTGTAGTAAAATTTCGAAGAACCAACAAAATAGGCTATATACAAATTTTAGTGTACAATTATACCTCTTTTATTGACCTCCAGTATTATCTGGGTCCTCTTGTTCAGAATGTGCTCTTGCAGCACGCTTTTAGCTACTGTTCTATCCAGACGTTTTTCTCAAGTTCGATCACTGCTTTTCGGCCTGTTATACTCGCTTGAAATCAATGATTTCCATCGCCTTCATAGGAATTCTGCCAGCTTGAAGCCCTAGATGTTCCAAAACCTTTGCCTTGGACACATGCCCATTATTGAAAGATTAAATAGCTTCTGACACACAAAGTTCAAAGTTGACAGACCGACAAAGATTTTTTTGAAATACATAACCATATCAAATTACTCGGCAATTTATTAGAATCAGACAAAGCCTTGAATATTGGTTTTAGCTGTGGCATGATTTCAGGAATGTGGAAATGTTTTGAATGGTCGTATGTGAGACCCGAAGAATTGGCTTTCCTGCAACTACACAAAGTCTTATCGGGGCGGGCAAAGCTGGTGCGTGGGGTTATGGTTACTGGACTGAATATGGAAGACAGCTTTGTGAATATTATTATTATTATTTTACATCATTTTAAATTTAAGATTCCAAAGATTACTAGGGCCTTATAAAAAATATAAAATTCCAAAAGAAATATTTTTTTTCGGGGAGCCCTTAAGAAAGAATCGGATGATTTATTGGGCAATTATCATTTATGTCTATCAAACGCCGACGTTTCGACACCTTATTTACCATCTTCTTCAAGTTCATAATACGTACATTTTATTAATATTTAAAGAAACAATAATTATCAATAAAATTATAATAAATATAATATAGGTCAATGCAACAACAAGAACTTGAAGAATATTACAAAATCACCTCAAAATGTTTAAGTCATGATGGTGATCTTATAGAAGATTACAAAATACATTTAAAAATATTAAAACTAACAATAAATAAAATTAATGATAAGTATTCTATTAGTATTACCCTATTAAATCACATTCTATAAACATTAAAAATATTTCAAATGCATGTTGCTAATATGGGAGGTTATTTAGCGTACAATTATTATAACTTTTGTGATAATTATTATTCTATTAAAAACTATTATTAAGTATTTATTGTAAGAAGATGGCAAATCAAGTGTCAAAACATCGATATTTGGTTGAAATAAGGTTAACTGACTCATATATCAATATTTTTTAAATATAAAATCTTGAGCGTTTATAAATAAACATAATATTTTTACGTTATTCGTCATTGAAAAAAATGTATTTCATCATTATTATACTGAATTTAAATTATTTACTTAGATATGTTTCCCCTCAAAATTCAATACTTTAATAATTGTGCACTCTTTCCTAATTAACTCATATGAATTGACCATTTTATTTTTAATAATTATTTGCTTCCTATGTAATACAGGTATTGAATTTATCAAGTTTATTACTTAATGTAATGTCACTTATAAAACTCATACATTTGGAGTTTTATAGTTATTCTAATTTATCTATAATTGAGAATGAGTTTACTGTCAAACGAAATTTCATCCGAGTACGTTTATTTAATTTTAAATATTTGTTGTGTCTCAGTTTTACAAGTCATTTAACCTGTATAAACTTATGAATTTTTTCACAACGGGGAAGTTACCTAAAGTAATAGAAATATACCATAGTTGTTGCTTACTCCACATTATTATTTGGGTGTAAAGACGAAAACATTATTTTTGTATACACATTCGCTTAATTATGTTGCGCAACAGGTGACGGTTGGAGAGGTAACAATCGGTACATCAAATTATAACCCTCAGTGTTGGAGCTAAAGTAATGACTAGCCGGCCTAATCAGACAACACGGAACAGAAATCTATGTAATGTGATGGTATGCCAGTAACACAACTTAAAAGTTGAAGAGAAATATTTATCCAGTCACACAGAAACATTATACGACTTTAAACATAATATGACTGAAACATTATATGACTTTAAACATAATATGACTGAAACATTATATGACTTTAAACATAGTATAACTGAAACATTATATGACTTTAATCATAATATGACAGAAACATTATATGACTTTAAACATAATATGACAGAAACATTATACGACTTTAAACATAATATGACGGAAACATTATATGACTTTAAACATAATATGACAGAAACATTATATGAATTTAAACATAATATGACAGAAACATTATATGACTTTAAACATAATATGACTGAAATATTATTAAACTTTAAACATAATATGACAGAAACATTATATGACTTTAAACGTAATATGACAGAAGCATTATATGACTATAAACCTGATATGACAGACACGTTATATAACTTTAAACCTGATATGCCCGAAACATTATATGACTTTAAACATAATATGACAGACACATTATATTACTTTAAATATAATATGACAGAAACATTATATGACTTTAAACATAATATCACAGAAACATTATATGACTTTAAACCTGATATGACAGAAACATTATATAACTTTAAACCTGATATGCCCGAAACATTATATGAGTTTAAACATAATATGACAGACACATTATATTACTTAAATATAATATGACAGAAACATTATATGACTTTAAACCTGATATGACAGAAACATTATATAACTTTAAACCTGATATGCCCGAAACATTATATGACTTTAAACATAATATGACAGACACATTATATTACTTTAAATATAATATGACAGAAACATTATATGACTTTAAACATAATATCACAGAAATAATATGTGACTTTAACTAAACCTGATATGACAGAAACATTATATAACTTTAAACCTGATATGCCCGAAACATTATATGACTTTAAACATAATATGACAGACACATTATATTACTTTAAATATAATATGACAGAAACATTATATGACTTTAAACATAATATCACAGAAATAATATGTGACTTTAACTAAACCTGATATGACAGAAACATTACATAACTTTAAACCTGATATGCCCGAAACATTATATGACTTTAAACATAATATGACAGACACATTATATGACTTTAAACATAATATGACAGAAACATTATATGACTTTGATCCTAATATGACAGAAACATTATATGACTTTAAACATAATATGACACACACATTATATGACTTTAAACATAATATGACAGAAACATTATATGACTTTGACCCTAATATGACAGAAACATTATACCACTTTAAACATATTATGACTGAAACATTATATGACTTTAAACATAATATGACAGAAAAATTATATGAAACATTGTACGCCCATTCTAGGCAATCATGAGACTGACCGACAGAAATGACTATATTTACGATTTTGACTGCACTTATGCAATCAACAAACGCTTAGTAAGGTTGGAAAAGGTTTGTCCCAGTTATAAAAAAAAATACTTTAAATACAGTATACGTTTATACAAGTGGTAAGATTACTGTCAACACGAAAGTTTCGTTGAACGTCACGGACAACAAACCATATGCATAAAATGTATAACATTTGTCAAAAGTAGAATATTTAAACTTTACTTCTAAGGCCTTGTTTCTCGCAACCTTTAACCTGATTCACTAACAACCCTCTGTGCTTGGTCCAATATTGACTGTTACTAATATTTGCAATGGTCAGTTTGGTCGTTGCAGTGTACATAAATTTATTTAATATTCACTGAACACTGATTAATTTCATGTGTGTTAGAAATATTAACAATTAATTCATTTGTTTTGTCAACTTGTGTTTAGGATTCTAATAACAAAATGACAATTACTATCCGATGAGAGTTTAATTTAGTTCCCAATACCCCCTATGTTAGTGCCAACCTTCCACAAGAGGTTTTTAGCGCTATTCTCAATACCTTATGTAAAATGTATCATTAAGTGATAATCTAAATATTTTTTAAATTGAATTCAGGCTTATTTGACACTATTTCTATAAAATATTTTAAAAAATAATAAAACACGCATTTTATAATTCTGAAAGGATTTCTTTGTTACCGAAAATCTTTATGATTATATTTTCACAGGCTTATCTCAAGTACAAACCAAATCACTTTAACCGGAATACGGTTTTTTTAAATTTCCATCTGTTTACTCGGTTTTAAATCATGTTATTTATTATAAATTTTATTATTTCGATCTAATTCAAGAAGGCAATTGATTTCCACAAATATAAGGGCATCCTATCAGAGCCAATTAATTAGTGTATTTAAAAATAAGTATATTGAAAAGGGTTTTATAGCACCTTAAATTAATAACAAAAATAAATGTGTAAACAATTTTGATATTATCCATGGTTAATTATTTTGTGTTATTATCATAATAAATCTTTGCGTGTTTCTGAGAATTTTCGTCTATCATTGCTTTCTATGTACAAAGTTGTACATAGTTCTATGTGCTGTGGGGTACATAAAACGTTCTGAATGATGAAGGTACTCCGAAACGCGAAAACGTAGAACATGCATGTTTAATAAATCCTTTTTTAGTTGAGGCATTAACGCTTGTTAATGACAGCTTTTGGGTTTTCGTCTTAAAAAAAAAATAATCATTTTTTTTTAATAATAAATAAGGTTGAGGCAAAGTGACTTCTGTGTAAAATATCTTTCAGCAAAAATGTATATAATTTTGAAATTTTACATTTGAATTATTTTACATTTAAATCAATTCATAAAGTATCATATTAAGAATACCTATGTGTCTTTTTTTAAACTATTTTCAATGATATTGATTTTAAGGTTTCAGCATGTAGTAAATAAATTTTTAATTTCCATTATTATTTGACGTAACTCACATTACAGCACTCCAACTACATGGTTCTGGAAATGCCAGCCATGTCCGACGTCGGTGACCCAGTTTTAAATACCGAGGTAGTATCTTTTGTCATCCCACCTTTTACACTCACTCTATTATTAACTGCAGTAGTATTATTTAGTTTGAAATATGTCAAAAACGTGATTATTGTTTATAAAACTTCGAAATACAAATAAGTAATTTTCTCAAAGGTTATTATATAAATAGTTTAAAAATTCCCTGACTCGGTATACTGTACAGCCCGTAAATTATCCTTCAACATTCTATCATATCCTCAACGCCCATTATATTCCCCCAACGTTATTATAATAGACCCTGCAATTTCTAACGAATCTCCCACACTCCTAACATGTCCCACTCGTCTAAACATATCTTCCACGTCAGAAAACCCCCCAAATGATCTCGAATATCTTCCAAATTCTAACATATTTCCTAACACATCCTCATCGTCCTATCATATCATCCAAGATATCACATATTCTTTAACCTCTTAAATTATCTCACAACGTCCTAACATATCATGCAAGTTGACACATATTCCTTAACCTCTTAACTTATCTCAGAACGTCCTAACATATCATCCAAGTTGTCACTTATTCCTTAACCTCTTAAATTATCTCACAACGTCCAAACAAATCATCCAAGTTGTCACTTATTCCTTAACCACTTAACTTATCTCAGAACGTCCTAACATATCATCCAAGTTGTCACTTATTCCTTAACCTCTTAAATTATCTCACAACGTCCAAACATATCATCCAAGTTATCACATATTCCTTAACATCCTAATATATCCCAAAAGGTCCTAACAGATCCTCATCATCCTAACATATTTCTCAAGTTGTCACATAATGCCTAACCTCTTACCGTATCCTTCAACGCCCTAAAAATATCATTATTGTTAACACATATTCTATAACCTCTTAACGTATCCCTCGACGTCCTAACATATAATCCAAGTTATCACATATTCTTTAACATCCTAATATATCCCAAAAGGTCCTAACAGATCCTCATCATCCTAACATATTTCTCAAGTGGTCACATAATGCCTAACCTCTTACCGTATCCTTCTACGCCCTAAAAATATCATTATAGTCAACACATATTCTGTAACCTCTTAACGTATCCCTCGACGTCCTAACATATAATCCAAGTTGTCACATATTCCTCAACCTCTTAACTTATCTCAGAACGTCCTAACATATCATCCAAGTTGTCACTTATTCCTTAACCTCTTAAATTATCTCACAACGTCCAAACACAAGTCATCACATATTCCTTAAACTATTAACTTATCTCTCAACGTCCTAACATATCATCCAAGTTATCACATATTCCTTAACATCCTAATATATCCCAAAAGGTCCTAACAGATCCTCATCATCCTAACATATTTCTCAAGTGGTCACATAATGCCTAACCTCTTACCGTATCCTTCAACGCCCTAAAAATATCATTATAGTTAACACATATTCTATAACCTCTTAACGTATCCCTCGACGTCCTAACATATAATCCAAGTTATCACATATTCTTTAACATCCTAATATATCCCAAAAAGTCCTAACCGATCCTCATCGTCCTAACATATCCTCATCGTAATAACATATCATCCAAGTTGTCACATATTCCTTAACCTTTTAACGTATCCTTCAACGTTCTAACAAATCCTCAACATCCTAACTTATCACTCAACGTCCTGAAATATTTCTAAACGTCCTAACATATCATTGCTCCGTTACGTTCCTAAATGCCCCTAATGTCCCTACTTACCCTTACGTATCTCCCTGCCTAATAACATATCTCTCTCCTCAGAACACAATACTCCCTCCCGAAATCCCCCCAATGACCTCGATATCTTCCAACATCCAACGTATTTGCCAACTGCTAACATAGCCCTCAACGTCCTAACATATCCTCATCATGCTAACACATCATCCACGTTTCCACATATTCCTTAAGCTCTTGCCGTATCCCTCAATGAGCTAACATATCCTCATCGTGCTAACACATCATCCAAGTTTCCACATATTCCTTAAGCTCTTGTCGTATCCCTCAATGAGCTAACATATCCTCATCGTGCTATCATATCTTCCAAGTTGTTACATATTCCTTAAGCTCTTGCCGTATCCCTCAATGTGCTAACATATCCTCATCGTGCAATCATATCCTCCAAGTTGTTACATATTCCTTAAGCTCTTACCGTATCTCTCAACGTCCTAACATATCCTCATCGTGCTAACACATCATCCAAGTTGTCACATATTCCTTAAACTCTTACCGTATCCCTCAATGTGCTAACATATCCTCATCGTGCTATCATATCCTACAAGTTGTTACATATTCCTTGAGCTCTTACCGTATCTCTCAACGTCCTAACATATCCTCATCGTGCTAACACATCATCCAAGTTGGCACATATTCCTTAAGCTCTTGCCGTATCCCTCAATGAGCTAACATATCCTCATCGTGCTATCATATCTTCCAAGTTGTTACATATTCCGTAACCTCTTACCGTATCCCATTGCTGTAACATATTCCCCAAGTTGTCACGTATTCCTTAATCTTTTAACGTATCCCTCAACTCTCTAACAAATCCTCAACGTCTTAACTTATCTTTCAATGTCCTGAAATATTTCTAAACGTCCTAACATATCGCAAAACGTTATAGCATATCCCCAATTGCTAACATCTTAACGTTTATCATATCCCCCAACGTCGTAGTATATCCCTCAAGACTTAACATATTCCCTACATACGAACACATTCCCCAAGTTCTAGCATATCCCCCAACGTTATAGCATATCCCCAATTACTAGCATCTTCTTAACGTTGTAACATATCCCCCCATCGAAATATATCCCCCATTGTCCTGACATACCCTACCACTTCTAACGTATACCCCAAAGTAATAACATATCCCCTACTTCCGAACATATCCACAAATGTTCTAACATTTTTATCACATCCCCCAACCTGGTATTATACCCCCACGTCCTAACACATACCACGACTGAACATACCCTCCCTCCCTATAATCTAACATAGCCTCTAACTCCTAACGTTATATTCTTGTATATCCATTAGTTACGTGTTAATCTATAATAAGGATTCTAAATATCTTTAGCAACGTAGCCGTTTTCGAATATTGGTGATCAGGCTACCCTTACTGACACTTTTTGTATTTATAAACGTTGTAGTGATTTTCAAATGGACAGTGAGTTAAGGGGAGTCTGCAATATAATATTCTGTTTATATCTATTAATTTTAAGAAATGCTTAAGGTTTTTTAATCTGTGTTTGTAATAAAACGAGAAAACATTTCGCTTTTGGCATTTTTCAATGAGTTATATGGCAAAATCATTTTTAAATTCAAATTAATTCTGCTTTTGAGGCCCGCTTAAGAAAAGGAGTATATGATAAACATAAAGTTAGAAGGTATTGTTAGGAACGAAAATACCAGGTATAGAAGAGCTCGCCAATATGGTAGAAGGCTGAGGGAAGCAATTTTATAAATAAAGGTGACATAGAGAAACGTACAAAATTTGATATGTTTACCTTACACAAAAAATATTACAATAGAATAATAAGTAAATTTTATTTACTTTTTTTAAAACGGTAAACTGTTTGGAAAACTGTAACATTTAAAGTGTTTATGTATGATATTATAATTTGTCATATTGTCCATTAAAAACCTTTAGCCACAAGTATAAAAATAGTTACAAGACCTTTCGCTAACACAGTTAGCATCATCAGAAGGCTGCAACTGAAGGTTACGCGAGGTCAAAAGGTTTTAACTGCTAGCGAAATGTACATAAAGGTTTTAACTTTGTAGCTAAGCTTTTGAAATTGTTAATTATAACTTAAGCTCCTCTTTAATTGTTTTAATTTTATTTAACTTTAAAAAAATAGCTTTAATGATCATGTTGTGTGTTT
>JBAIZL010000002.1:37523162-37533162 GCA_036971475.1 Prosapia bicincta
GTATAATGATAGATAAATTGGCTCTTTAACCACGATTATATTTGTTTACGGTCGCAAAATTTAAAAGAAACTCAGACCAAGCAAAAGTTGGGTCTGTACTTGTAGACCTCAGACTTTTACAATATATCTACGGTTACTCACCTTGTTGTAATAGGTTACCGTGTTACACAACAACGGCAAACTGGTTCCAGATCCAACATTCAAGTTCAACGTTTTGTCACATGTTACACTCGTAATACAGGATTCTATCGCCTGTAGTAACCACTCGACCCTCGCAAATACTTTCGCCGTAGTATTCAGTTGGGTACATTTCGACAGCATCGAGAGTTAAGGTAACCCAGATTTACAGGACCATACGCTGTCTACACGGTTAAATGCAGCAGTTGTTTAGCGTTAAGATTAAACGAACAGTAATACTTGAAGGACTGGTTCATGAGTTACTATTAAGTAAACTTTACGAAATTAGTAAATAAAAGCAATTCTTGAGTAATTACGACCTTGAATGTTATAGACCCTACATCAAATCAGGTTTAAGCCTCAAATTTTATTTGTACATTTTTTGATTTTACTGTAGTTATTTGAAGAGTGTATTTACAATAATTATGTATTTTTGATTGATATTTCCATAGAAATAACAGACAAATATTTCCAATTTTATAAACCTTTTATTTAAAATGTTAAACATACTTGGAAAAATGTATAAACAAATATGTGTTATAAGTACTGTTTGTTTTACTTTACTACTTAAACAGCACCAAAGACGTCTTATTTATTGTAATTATTAGGCCTACATTATTTTAATTGCTATTTTGAAAAAAACCTTAATTTTATTAGTATTTCGATTGCAGTTGTTATATTTTATTAATGTTGGTTATACAGTTTTGTTGTGCCATGTAATTTCTTTCAGAGGGGTTACAAAGACATTTTGAGGTTTAACCCCTTCTTAAAAATTTGACAATGTACGTTTTTAATTCTTTATCGTCTAGAAAAATAATTGATCAATACATTTTTAGCTCTTGAAAAGGAATTTTGGCTAGAAAATCGAAACTTAGAGTGCATTTGTAGAAACATGTATTGGTCTGTGATCTGTCATTAAATTTAAACACAATAAATGAGAAAGATATTCGTGGTATAGCGGTTTTATTTATTTAAATTAAACATTACACCGCAGTTGATGCATACATTTATTACGAACACAGCCTAAATTGACTGTCTTTTTTTTATCAATGAGAACATTTTAACAGAACATGAGGTTTTACCGAATCGGTTCGAAGAGACTCGATGTATCTATGTTGAATTGTGGTTTATGAAAATGCAAATTGTATTTTGTGAAAATGAAAGTGAAAATAAATTGTAGAGTGTGAAAATGCAAATTGAAGTTTGTGAAAATGCAAATTGTATTTTGGGGGAATGTAAACTGTAATTTGTGAAAATTAAAGTGAAAATGAATTGCAGTTTGTGAAAATGCAATCGTAGTTTATGGGAATGCAAGTTGTAGTTTGTAAAAATGCAAATTTGTGAAATTGCAAATTGTAGTTTTTGAAAATGCAAATTGTAGTTTGTGAAAATGCTAATTGTGAATTGTGAAAATGAGAGTGAAAATGCAAATTGTAGTTTGTGGGAATGTAAATTGTAATTTCTAATAAAACCTCTATTAAGTAGAATTTACAAATGAAGTACCTCTGTCGGACAGTCCCACGACTAGTTTTCCCCCCTTAAAAATCATTCAGAACCAGGAAACATTATTTAAATGTCGCAAACAGTACATAATTATGGTCTCTATTAACTACTGTCATTCAAACATAAGCTTACTTACATATAGTTACAAGAGCTATATAATAGATTTCGTTACACAAAAGGAAGCATACAGTTACTACACCAGGGTTTTTCAACCTGTGAATAGCAATCCCTTAATAGAGCAGGGGTCTCCAAACTACGGCCCGCCAGTGCCTCGCGACATTTCGGTTAAAACAGAATAATAAGAACTCGGTTTTATTTATTTGTTATGTAAAGCCTAATGAGAAGTATTATACGCAGAAAATTAAAATTGAGCACAATAATTAAGATATAATTTAAATACATTCAACTAACATTATACCTTAACATTATTAAACCTTATAACGTAGAAAATACTAATAAGATTTATGGTTTATGTAGTAATGATTTTGCACTGTCAATAGTTTGTAGTTGTGGACCAATTTTACTTGTCCTAATAATTAAAAGATATTCAAGATGCTAATCTCAGATTTGTAAACATTCTTTACGTACTTCATTTTGGAGAATGTTTTCTCTGACATTTAGTACCAACAGAATTTATGAAAATTATCAAACGGTACTAGTGGATGGCTCTTATAAAGTTCCAACAAGGGTGAGTTTTTATGTTTGTTCTTAAATATATCACTGCACTGTAGATCAATTTCTATTTGAAGTTCTGGGGTTAGGGTTTTCAGTGTCGATATCAAAGTGATTTTGAAAAATCTTAATTTTATTTGCAATCACATAAAAGTCTGGGAAACGAGTTACTGGAGTGCGGATATATATTTCACGTGTTTAAAAATTTGTGAAATACTTTTTTACGCATTTGTAATTGAAACAGTATTATTTTCAACCGGAATGATTTGATATTAGCGCAGGCCCTATAAATCAAGGAGAAGCTGGTTTTGTCCTTACAAACTCAAATTCCGTTCGTTCATATGTTTTGTCAAATCGTAGTAGAATGCTAACTTCCACAGCTATTTTCTCTATTTTGTAGGTGCTTTCCACTCAAAAAATTTCGATCATTGGCCGTAGATCAAAGAAGCGCTGAAGGACTTTTCCGCAACTAAGACATCGTGCGGCAGTGTGATAGTGTAAAAATCAGTGTCTCCAATATCTCCAGTAGTTTCTCGGAATTTTCTATGATTCAGCATAGAGTGTCTGATAAAATTAACAATTCATGTTACTGGTTTTAGAACTTCAGACAGACCCAAACCTTTCCCGCACAGAGACGGGATGATTGATAACGGTTTTAAGATTACCGGTTTTTAACCACTATCATTTTCTACAGCCCTTAACACAAGAGCGACCACGTCTTTATTTTTACCACACATGTTTTTTGCCTCAGTCAGATATAATAGATTTAGAGTTATTCCAAAAAAACGTTTCCTTTTACTAATGAAATTATCATTTCCCTTAAAAGTATTTTTACCGCTAGTCGTTAGTAGAATAGGTTACCGGTAGTCTGTCAGTATTAGAAGTTCTTCATACTATCTACTACTAAATAATTAGTTCTTATTCTAATTCTACTTATTCTACATCATTCATATCTACTAATTAAATAAAATTCAAGACATTGCCAATATCTGATACATCCGTTGACTCATGCAAGGCCAGAGGAAATCACTAAAGATCTCCATTTTTGTCAGCCTGTTGAGTTGATTTATTTTTTGGATTGCTTCTACCCTCCGTAGTTTTTTGCAGACAAACTGACAGATTTAAATAAATTTACCTTTTACAATTCTTTAACTTTTGCAATTATATTTTTTTGATCATTTCTTCATTGGTGAATGGTTGTCCACGTTTTTCCATTTCAAGAGCCTCACAAAGCTGGTACGAGTTGCAGCCTCTTGTTTAGTATTGAGTTTCGTAAACGTAGACTGCTGCGAGTTCGATCTGCGCCTCAAAGCCTCAAAATATTCTGTACATAAACTTCCAGTATATTTTGACTAATGTTTTTAATGGTTGCTCGCTGTAAGTAGGTATCACGAGGGCTGGGCGGGTCCTGGGAACACAGACCTGAATTTAAAAAAAATTCTTGTCAGGTTTTTTTCATCCCGATCTTACCGTACTGTTTCATTTCACTATAATGAAATGAGCTGTCATTTCACTTCCATATTTTCCATGGAACGAGTTTATCCTTGGTCCAGGACAATCAATCCGATTTCCTTTACGTGATATGATACTGTCAGCATGCTAGCTAGAAACACGGAGGAAGCTAGCTAGAGGTTGGCTCCAACGAGGGAAGGATGGGTTTTGAAGGCCAGACCCTATGAAAAAATAATGCACAATACAATAGTGATTGAAATGGTTCTGGAGGCCAGACCCTATTAAAAATATAGCACAATACAGTAGCGATTGAAATGGTTCTGGAGGCTAGACCCTATTAAAAATATAGCACAATGCAATAGCGATTGAAATGGTTCTGGAGGCCAGACCCTATTAAAAATATAGCACAATGCAATAGCGATTGAAATGGTTCTGGAGGCCAGACCCTATGAAAAAATATAGCACAATACAATAGCGATTGAAATGGTTCTGGAGGCCAGACCCTATTAAAAATATAGCACAATGCAATAGCGATTGAAATGGTTCTGGAGGCCAGACCCTATGAAAAAATATAGCACAATACAATAGCGATTGAAATGGCTCTGGAGGCCAGACCCTATTAAAAATATAGCACAATGCAATAGCGATTGAAATGGTTCTGGAGGCCAGACCCTATGAAAAAATATAGCACAATACAATAGCGATTGAAATGGTTCTGGAGGCCAGACCCTATTAAAAATATAGCACAATGCAATAGCGATTGAAATGGTTCTGGAGGCCAGACCCTATGAAAAAATATAGCACAATACAATAGCGATTGAAATGGTTCTGGAGGCCAGACCCTATTAAAAATATAGCACAATGCAATAGCGATTGAAATGGTTCTGGAGACCAGACCCTATGAAAAAATATAGCACAATACAATAGCGATTGAACTAGTGAATTTAGCAAGAGTTTGGTCGCGCAGGGCGCGTACTCGGAGACTAGTCTTGATCTAGAATCTATAGATACTGGCAAATTAAAACGATGTTTACCATTGGAGCTCACTGAAGTAATCAGTATGGCCCTAAGGCTCAACAGTTTTAAAACCCCTGCCCTAGTGAAGCCTTTATAAAGGGGTTGTCAGTCCCAGTTACTTTCAAAGTAAAATTACTCTAGTTTAAAATAACTTATTTATTATTAATACAGTTGCGTAAAAATATCTTTTATTAAATGTTACATCCATCAATCATTAATGTGATAGTGTATTGTTTACCAATGTTTTCCATAGCAGATCTGGTCTTGATACGCTCCGAATTAGATAATTTTCTAAACCTAGGCGATATCTCAGTTTGCTTTTTATCTGAGCCATTGACGCAACCGTCATCTCACAAGTACAAAATGGAATTTAACATTTCAAAGCTTCTGTGGGTAGTTGTAGATATTCTGTTTAACCAAAAGGTGTTCAAAGTGAGTGACATGCATTCAAAAAGTAACATTCCATCAGTAGATAACTACAACAGATTTTCTTTTAAGTAGTTTTCCAAATTGCCCTAGCCTGTTAATGCATTTAAAAATGGATTTATGATCTGCCTTTGCCTTTAAATCACGTTGTTTTCGTTTATGGATAATGTTCACAGATTTAATTTTTCGTGATCCCATTTCGCACGAAACGTGCTAACCAGCAGAGAAGAGGGGCCGCAAAATAATAGGCCTATTCCTTGCTAAGAGAGGAGCGCTATGAAAAAGGTTGAAACACTCAGATTTACACATTCCAAAACATTGTGGAATCGAATGAGTGGTCTTGCATTTACTGGATCTTGCAATAATATCGACGTACGATTGTTACGTACGCGATGAATTAATGTTAATATTTTTATTTTATTTTTCAAATCACACCTATTCTAAAAAACCGTTCTAAATATATTGTACTATAGTGACGTAATCGTAGTGTTTTGTATCGTTAAAAAAAAGTCCATTTTATTCAATTTTGCGCGTTTTCGTTTTGAGGTTTGGTAGTTTTTGGTTAGGTATGTCAATATTTTTTAAACATAATTATGGTTTTCAACATTTAAAATAACATTTTCTAGTTTTGAATGCATTTTAAAGCAACGTATATAGAAAACGTAAACTATACTGTTGTTTCGAAAGTATTACTTGAAATATTTATTATTTGACATGTAGTAGAATAAAAAAAACCACTCCACGTGCAGCCAGTATGTGGGTTTACCATAACTCGAATGCATTTCATAACCCGCAGTAATTTCCACCAATTGGTAGAAGGCTTAAAATATCACTAGCTAAGCCCCTCTAAATGGAATTTTATGTTCTTGTTTAATAGGCTCGCTGTGATTTGGTCAATCATGTGTCTGAATCGCTCCTGATTTTCACAATAAATGTTGACTGAGCTTTCACATTCTATACAAATAACTCACAATCCATTGTTTAAACCTACTATCTATTAATCGGAATTTTTTAAACAAATTTATTTTTGATCATAGTTAAACAAAAGGGATCTTATTGCTCGTTAAAATTAGGGTATTGTATTATTTCGTCGATAAATAATCAATATGGACGGCAAGAGGAAGATGGATTACACGCCAGGAAGATGCAGAGCCAAACTAAATGATCTCTCCAACCAGGGGGATATCAAATTACAGTGGATGCCAGGTTGCGTTGGCGTTTCGGTACCGACGTGGCAGACAAGATGCGAAGCGGAGAACATATCTGCCTCAGCCAGACGTGTATATTAACATGGACACCAAACGCTCTAATCAACCCCGCAGTTGATAATCAGTTCTGCCATCAAAGCAGGGGATCTATCCACTGACTAGAAGTGGGAGAGTCTTGTGATGATTGGCTCTATAAACCCTTTCCTCTCTCAAGCTATACATGTGGTCACCTTCTGCATAAAACAGATCTCCAGAATACTCTAATCCTCAAAATTCCAGCTATGTGGAAGTAGAGTTCTACGCTGGTACAATCACAGGGATCAGGGTGTGCTATCCTTGGAAGAGGTCCTTCTATAATGTTCAGTCTATCACCAAATGGGAAAACTGCTAAGGTTGGGCATTGACGAGTAACTATAACTCACGAGGCATAGCGAGATACTTGAAATCTACGAGAGGAGATTTAGCCAACGTGTGGAGGTGGGAGATCAAGCAGCTTTGTACTCCTCTCTTTTATCTAAGGACAGTGGTTGTGGCAGATCGATAGGTTAAACAGTGAGTCATCAAGCTTTCCCACCACTCTAAATGCCACTACGCATTGGCTGGCCAAGTCTCTTACTATCTCTCGTGAACTTAGTTACATAAAACTTTAAGTTTTATAAACATTGCTTCGGTCGTCTATAAATAATTTTTCCTAATTTTTCATCAAATGTCCTTTGTATTTTCAGCGACAACCATTACAGTGTTTACAAAAACTCCAGTTCTTACCTTTATTGCAGGCGAAGCTTCTTAATGAACATATACTCTTGTAGGTAAAAGCATGTTAATAATAAATTGGTTGGAGGGCCATTTTATATGAAATCTCGAACCACTATAGTTTTAACACATTTTTCGTGAATATTGTTATCTCGTTATAGCTTTTCTTGTAAGTTTCAAATCAGATAAACTCAACAATCAAAGACAGTGTCAACTATATTTTGTGGTTTATTACTAGTAGCAGATGGATAATATCTTGACTATAAATAAATTATTCGCACTATGAAAAATTTAAAAAATTACAATTTTTCTCGTGAAGCTAAAATGGTTACCGCCCGAGTCCTAATCCAGTTTTAGGGTTTACCGAAATATAAACGGAAAATTGAATTGACTGTAAATCATATTGTTCTATTTGTAATTTCATTACGTAATAACTGTAGCATAAATATTGATAAAGCTTGGCGTTGTTAGAAAACTAATTCATACCCTGAGACAACATTTTGTAAATTAAACGCTCTTTTACAAACTCTATCATTTAAAACTATGTACGAGTTGACAAAATTAGTTGATTAAATTACTTCTTATATGTAAGGTTATTATTAAAGGATATAAAATGTTAAGTAAACTTTATAACCTTTCTGAAAGTATAAATACCAAAGCCTTCTCTCCGAGTATCATTTGACTCCCCTAAGAGTGTTGTTTTGTATCAATGTGAGGCCTTAATCGCCCTTAGCAAACCCTACGTTCTCTATTGTTTATATATATATATATATATATATATATATATATATATAAATAAATATATATATATATATATATATATATATATATATATACGCGTTGATGGTTAATCTATTAGACTACATATTGCCACACCAATTTTTTCCATCTTTAATACATCATTTATATCATATTGTAAATGTAGGATTCTTTTAGTAATAATAGTTTTAAGACTATTATGGTTTAATTTTTTCCTTTGAAGTGAAAAAGAGAAAATAATATAGGTTTGTACCTATAGCCTCTTTACCTCGGTACCTGCTACCCACATAGCTTACTAGTCATCTAGCTAAAGAGATGATTAGCTATCTTACTCTCTAGCTACCTAGATGCCTAGCTTCTAAGCTACCTAGATACCTACATAGCATACTAGGTAGGTACCTATCTACATCGCTAACTAGCCACCTAGTTAAAGAGAAAAATATCTTCTTGCTCCTTAGCTACCTAGATGTCTAACACCCTAGCTACCTCGATACATATCATTCTAGCTTGGCTATCTAACTAGGTAACTACCCTGCTACATAGCTAACGAGTCACCCAACTAAAGAGCTAATGAGCTATATTGTTCCCAGCTACCTAAATATCTAGCTCCTTAGCTACTTAGATACATAGCTTCCTAACTAGGCTACCTTACTTGGTAACTACTTACAAAACTAGATTGAATACGTTCTTGTTTAAAACGTATTCTTATTACAATACAAATTTATTGTTATTATAGTAAATATATAATCACTAAGCACAAATAGTTCCCAAATAGTTATAAGAATTTTAAAAAAACTATGGCACCTAAATAGTTCTATTACACAAAAAGTCTTCAAACCTGTTACCATAGAACTACGTATGGGCTTTAGAATGAGTTTGTGTGTGTGTGTTTGTGTGTGTGTGTTTGTGTGTGTGTGTGTGTGTGTGTGTGTGTGTGTAGGAGTAATTCTATTATTCTATATAATTCTTTGATGGAATTGGGATTCATATAATGGAGTACTTAACTTACGAGAATAATTTTATTCGCAAACTCTTTTAATTTAATTATTTATTTTTAAAAATGAAAATATAAAGTAGATTTACATTCAGTATGTTAATGTCGATCCCATGCTTACCACAAATGGAAACATATAGATTATATTTATAACTAAAAATAAAATATGCAAGGATATATTTCTGTTTTCCGTGTCCGCCGAATTCAACATAAAAAAAGAAAGTGCTGTATATAGCTGTAGCTAATGTTAAAAATAATTTGAAAATTATTCAATCAAGGTACCAACAACTTTTTCCAAGGTAGTCAGTAACTTCTATGTCGCATTTTTATCTACTTAACTAACTCGCATCTCCATATGTTCACAAACACACCCGTGGCTAGTAGCCGCTCCTTCTCCTGAGGTCACTAGCCCCTCTCCTCCTCTTTACAGATATGTAGCTTTTATTTTCTCCTAAGCATTCGTTCGTCTTTATTTAATTTAGACCATACTAGGCATTGATACTGACGAAATTGATGCCGAATAATTACATAAGCATATTGGATTTACTTTACTAGTGTTACGAGTTGAAACACCTCATTACACCTGCATACAGATTAGGTTAGGTTAGGCTAGGTTAGGCTTTCCTTATTTATTATATTATAATTAAATACTGGGTTGAAGCCAGTAAGGTATATTTACTTTTATTATAAATAAATAAAACATCCTAATCATTTTAACGATTTATTAAAATCAGGATGCACATTTTGATTGCAAAGCAATCATCTTTAGTGGAAATTACTACATGACTCTTTACTACAAGTTCATGTGGTTAAGAGGATTTATTTAATTATAACGAAAACATATATTATTGTTTTTTTTTGCCTGTAGTAGCACTTACTTTGTTGTTTAATGAAGACGCCCGTTTTTGAAGTTTATTCCATTGTCAACTCAGAACCTATATATTATACAGTAAAAAGTTACCCTGATGTTATCAGTATTTCTTTAATTCAAACTAATCAATTTACTTCATAAAAAATACAAATATTAAAAATATTAATT
>JBAIZL010000002.1:37538162-37548162 GCA_036971475.1 Prosapia bicincta
TTTTAAAATAGTTTTCATTGTTATTGTTAAGGGCAGTGTTCAAAAATGAAAATACATACAAGCTGGTCTATATAATACAAAGAAAACGAAACGAAAAGAAAATTTTGAGCTTTCTACGAATCACGAATATGCATAACTCTGTAACTAATGTACAAGTTAAAACACTGCAAAGACAACAATGTGACAAAAGTCAAGAACTTAAACAAACTTCCTAGAAAATTAAGCATCAGAAGAGCTACATAAAACTTCCAAGCTGCAGTATTTAATTTAGTCTTCTACATACCGCAAACACTATGCTAACGCAAATAGGCATGTCTCTTAGAATTAAAGAAATATTTATTCATTTTGCACTCTAAAGAATGTATGTTGGAAATAAAAAAACGACTGTTTGGCAAGCTAATTGTCCTTTATTTACTCCATCTACAACGTTTTGGCAACAGTTGGTTTACTTTAGCGACAGTGTCTAGTCAACAAGTTCGTTAACTCTAGCAGAAACGTTTTAAGCAACCACTTTGTTTATTACTCTAGCGGAAATGTTTGGGCAACAGTTGGTATACTTTAGCGACAGTGTCTAGTCAACAAGTTCGTTAACTCTAGCAGAAACGTTTTATGCAACCACTTCGTTTATATACTCTAGCGGCAATATGTTACATTACTCTAACGGCAATGTTTAGGAAACAATTTCGTTCATGTAACAGCGGCAACGTTTCAACAAGTTCCCTTACCCTAGCGTCAATGTTTAGGCAACAAGTTCGTTAACTGTAGCAGAAACATTTTGGCAACCACTACGTTTATATACTCTAGCGGCAATGTTTAGGAAACAATTTCGTTCATGTAACAGCGGCAACGTTTCAACAAGTTACTCTAACCTAGCGGCAATGTTTGGGCAACAGTTGGTTTACTATAGCGGCAGTGTCTAGTCAACAAGTTCGTTAACTCTAGCAGAAACGTTTTAGGCCACCACTTCGTTTATATACTCTAGCGGCAATATGTTACATTACTCTAACGGCAATGTTTAGGAAACAATTTCGTTCATGTAACAGCGGCAACGTTTCAACAAGTTCTCTTACCCTAGCGTCAATGTTTGGGCAACAAGTTCGTTAACTGTAGCAGAAACATTTTGGCAACCACTGCGTTTATATACTCTAGCGGCAATGTTTAGGAAACAATTTTGTTCATGTTACAGCGGCAACGTTTCAACAAGTTACTCTAACCTAGCGGCAATGTTTGGGCAACAGTTGGTTTACTATAGCGGCAGTGTCTAGTCAACAAGTTCGTTAACTCTAGCAGAAACGTTTTAGGCAACCACTTCGTTTATATACTCTAGCGGCAATATGTTACATTGCTCTAACGGCAATGTTTAGGAAACAATTTCGTTCATGTAACAGGGGCAACGTTTCAACAAGTTACTTTACCCTAGCGGCAATGTTTGGAAAACAGTTGGTTTACTTAAGCGACAGTGTCTAGTCAACAAGTTCGTCAACTCTAGCAGAAACGTTTTGGGCAACCACTTCGTTTATATACTCTAGCGGCAATATGTTACATTACTCTATCGGCAATGTTTAGGAAACAATTTCGTTCATGTAACAGCGGCAACCTTTCAACAAGTTACCCTAGCGGCAATGTTTGGGCAACAGTTGGTTTACTCTAACAGCAATCCTTTCGCTTACTCTATCGCCAACGTTTCAGCTACGAGTTCGTTTACTCTAGCGGCAATGTGTTCGTTTATCAAAGCAGCAACGTTTCGGCAAAACGTTTGTATACTATATCGGCATACCCTATGCAGCAATGTTTCAGCTACGAGTTCGTTTACTCTAACGGCAATATCTTCACTTACTCTATCAGCAACGTTTCAGAAACACTTTAGTTTACGCTAGCAGCAGTGCGTTCGTTTATTCTAATAGCGGCAGCGTTTCGGTAATAGGTTCGATTACTCTAACGGCAATGTCTTCGTTTAATCTATAGGCACGTTTCAGCAACAAGTTAGTTTAATCTAGCGGCGACGATTCGGCAACAAGTTCGTTTACTCTATCGGCAACGTTTCGAAATCAAGTTTTTTACTCAAATCAAGGTCTTCGTGTAATATAGCGGCAACGTTTCGTCATCAAAATCGTCTATTCTAGCGGCAACGTTTGGGTAAGAAGCTTGTTTTCTGAAGCGGCATCGTTTAGTCCTCACTTCTGGGTCTCCTTGCAAATTGCAAATGCTTCAGAGTAAATCCACAACGCAACACGAGAAGAGCGAACGAAGAATGTAATGAATACAGTCCTCACTTCTGGTTCTCTTACAAAATTCCAAATGCTTCAGAGTAAATCCACAACGCAACACGAGGAGAACGAACGATGAATGTAATGAATACAGTCCTCACTTCTTGTTCTCTTACAAAATTCCAAATGTTTCAGAGTAAATCCACAACGCAACACGAGGAGAACGAACGAAGAATGTAATGAATACAGTCCTCACTTCTTGTTCTCTTACAAAATTCCAAATGCTTCAGAGTAAATCCACAACGCAACACGAGGAGAACGAACGATGAATGTAATGAATACAGTCCTCACTTCTTGTTCTCTTACAAAATTCCAAATGCTTCAGAGTAAATCCACAACGCAACACGAGGAGAACGAACGAAGAATGTAATGAATACAGTCCTCACTTCTTGTTCTCTTACAAAATTCCAAATGCTTCAGAGTAAATCCACAACGCAACACGAGGAGAACGAACGATGAATGTAATGAATACAGTCCTCACTTCTTGTTCTCTTACAAAATTCCAAATGTTTCAGAGTAAATCCACAACGCAACACGAGGAGAACGAACGAAGAATGTAATGAATACAGTCCTCACTTCTTGTTCTCTTACAAAATTCCAAATGCTTCAGAGTAAATCCACAACGCAACACGAGGAGAACGAACGAAGAATGTAATGAATACAGTCCTCACTTCTTGTTCTCTTACAAAATTCCAAATGCTTCAGAGTAAATCCACAACGCAACACGAGGAGAACGAACGAAGAATCTAATGAATACAGTCCTCACTTCTTGTTCTCTTACAAAATTCCAAATGCTTCAGAGTAAATCCACAACGCAACACGAGGAGAACGAACGATGAATGTAATGAATACAGTCCTCACTTCTTGTTCTCTTACAAAATTCCAAATGTTTCAGAGTAAATCCACAACGCAACACGAGGAGAACGAACGAAGAATGTAATGAATACAGTCCTCACTTCTTGTTCTCTTACAAAACTCCAAATGCTTCAGAGTAAATCCACAACGCAACACGAGGAGAACGAACGAAGAATGTAATGAATACAGTCCTCACTTCTTGTTCTCTTACAAAATTCCAAATGTTTCAGAGTAAATCCACAACGCAACACGAGGAGAACGAACGATGAATGTAATGAATACAGTCCTCACTTCTTGTTCTCTTACAAAATTCCAAATGCTTCAGAGTAAATCCACAACGCAACACGAGGAGAACGAACGAAGAATGTAATGAATACAGTCCTCACTTCTTGTTCTCTTACAAAATTCCAAATGTTTCAGAGTAAATCCACAACGCAACACGAGGAGAGCGAACGCAGAATGTAATGAATACAGTCCTCACTTCTTGTTCTCTTACAAAATTCCAAATGCTTCAGAGTAAATCCACAACGCAACACGAGGAGAGCGAACGAAGAATGTAATGAATACAGTCCTCACTTCTTGTTCTCTTACAAAACTCCAAATGCTTCAGAGTAAATCCACAACGCAACACGAGGAGAGCGAACGAAGAATGTAATGAATACAGTCCTCACTTCTTGTTCTCTTACAAAATTCCAAATGCTTCAGAGTAAATCAATAACACAACACGAGGAGAGCGAACGAAGAATGTAATGAATACAGTCCTCACTTCTTGTTCTCTTACAAAACTCCAAATGCTTCAGAGTAAATCCACAACGCAACACGAGGAGAGCGAACGAAGAATGTAATGAATACAGTCCTCACTTCTTGTTCTCTTACAAAACTCCAAATGCTTCAGAGTAAATCCACAACGCAACACGAGGAGAACGAACGAAGAATGTAATGAATACAGTCCTCACTTCTTGTTCTCTTACAAAATTCCAAATGCTTCAGAGTAAATCCACAACGCAACACGAGGAGAACGAACGATGAATGTAATGAATACAGTCCTCACTTCTTGTTCTCTTACAAAATTCCAAATGCTTCAGAGTAAATCCACAACGCAACACGAGGAGAACGAACGAAGAATGTAATGAATACAGTCCTCACTTCTTGTTCTCTTACAAAATTCCAAATGTTTCAGAGTAAATCCACAACGCAACACGAGGAGAGCGAACGCAGAATGTAATGAATACAGTCCTCACTTCTTGTTCTCTTACAAAATTCCAAATGCTTCAGAGTAAATCCACAACGCAACACGAGGAGAGCGAACGAAGAATGTAATGAATACAGTCCTCACTTCTTGTTCTCTTACAAAACTCCAAATGCTTCAGAGTAAATCCACAACGCAACACGAGGAGAGCGAACGAAGAATGTAATGAATACAGTCCTCACTTCTTGTTCTCTTACAAAATTCCAAATGCTTCAGAGTAAATCAATAACACAACACGAGGAGAGCGAACGAAGAATGTAATGAATACAGTCCTCACTTCTTGTTCTCTTACAAAATTCCAAATGCTTCAGAGTAAATCCACAACGTAACACGAGGAGAGCGAACGAAGAATGTAATGAATACAGTCCTCACTTCTTGTTTTCTTACAAAATTCCAAATGCTTCAGAGTAAATCCACAACGGAACACGAGGAGAGCGAACGAAGAATGTAATGAATACAGTCCTCACTTCTGGTTCTCTTACAAAATTCCAAATGCTTCAGAGTAAATACACAACGCAACACGAGGAGAGCGAACGAAGAATGTAATGAATACAGTCCTCACTTCTGGTTCTCTTACAAAATTCCAAATGCTTCAGAGTAAATACACAACGCAACACGAGGAGAGCGAACGAAGAATGTAATGAATACAGTCCTCACTTCTTGTTCTCTTACAAAATTCCAAATGCTTCAGAGTAAATCCACAACGCAACACGAGGAGAGCGAACGAAGAATGTAATGAATACAGTCCTCACTTCTTGTTCTCTTACAAAATTCCAAATGCTTCAGAGTAAATCCACAACGCAACACGAGGAGAGCGAACGAAGAATGTAATGAATACAGTCCTCACTTCTTGTTCTCTTACAAAATTCCAAATGCTTCAGAGTAAATCCACAACGCAACACGAGGAGAGCGAACGAAGAATGTAATGAATACAGTCCTCACTTCTTGTTCTCTTACAAAATTCCAAATGCTTCAGAGTAAATCCACAACGCAACACGAGGAGAGCGAACGAAGAATGTAATGAATACAGTCCTCACTTCTTGTTCTCTTACAAAATTCCAAATGCTTCAGAGTAAATCCACAACGCAACACGAGGAGAGCGAACGAAGAATGTAATGAATACAGTCCTCACTTCTTGTTATCTTACAAAATTCCAAATGCTTCAGAGTAAATCCACAACGCAACACGAGGAGAGCGAACGAAGAATGTAATGAATACAGTCCTCACTTCTTGTTCTCTTACAAAATTCCAAATGCTTCAGAGTAAATCCACAACGCAACACGAGGAGAGCGAACGAAGAATGTAATGAATACAGTCCTCACTTCTTGTTCTCTTACAAAATTCCAAATGCTTCAGAGTAAATCCACAACACAACACGAGGAGAGCGAACGAAGAATGTAATGAATACAGTCCTCACTTCTTGTTATCTTACAAAATTCCAAATGCTTCAGAGTAAATCCACAACGCAACACGAGGAGAGCGAACGAAGAGTGTAATGAATACAGTCCTCACTTCTTGTTCTCTTACAAAATTCCAAATGCTTCAGAGTAAATCCACAACGCAACACGAGGAGAACGAACGAAGAATGTAATGAATACAGTCCTCACTTCTTGTTCTCTTACAAAATTCCAAATGCTTCAGAGTAAATCCACAACGCAACACGAGGAGAGTGAACGCAGAATGTAATGAATACAGTCCTCACTTCTTGTTCTCTTACAAAATTCCAAATGCTTCAGAGTAAATCCACAACGCAACACGAGGAGAACGAACGAAGAATGTAATGAATACAGTCCTCACTTCTTGTTCTCTTACAAAATTCCAAGTGCTTCAGAGTAAATCCACAACGCAACACGAGGAGAGCGAACGCAGAATGTAATGAATACAGTCCTCACTTCTTGTTCTCTTACAAAATTCCAAATGTTTCAGAGTAAATCCACAACGCAACACGAGGAGAACGAACGAAGAATGTAATGAATACAGTCCTCACTTCTTGTTCTCTTACAAAACTCCAAATGCTTCAGAGTAAATCCACAACGCAACACGAGGAGAGCGAACGAAGAATGTAATGAATACAGTCCTCACTTCTTGTTCTCTTACAAAATTCCAAATGCTTCAGAGTAAATCCACAACACAACACGAGGAGAGCGAACGAAGAATGTAATGAATACAGTCCTCACTTCTTGATCGTTTTCAAATTTACGCTTCTAGAGCGGAATCGGTTATAGGTAAGGGGTAGTGAGTGGGAATGGTGGTTGATGTAGGGGGGAGGCTGTTTTTGTCCAAGATCCAATGAGTGAGCTACCACTACATTTTCCACACTCTTCGCTCACTCTCTCAAAGCATTTAAACACAGATTAGGTAAAGCGTACAACTGTTATAAAACCAGTATCTTGGACTAAAGTACTGAATAATAAGTGTTAAGGTTTTCTATGAAAAACAGAGTACCTGCTATTCAACCCCTGCCCTTGACTGTTGAATGATTACGCAACGCGCTGACCTACTCCAGTATATAATAAGCACCATCTGCACCAAGTGTTTGAATAGGTTTAAACTGTATTTGAAAAATTTTATTTATGGAATGTAGTTGCCAATTCTTCTACAGAGATGCCATGTCTCGAGGGACGTAGAACTGTCAACTGCATCTTGAACAGACTCAATGAGACATTTGTTCATATGTACGTTGATAAAGTGAATCTCAATTCTCTTTCAAGGTTAACGCTGATCGCCTGCAACTGATGATTGGGGTCAATCAGTTGTATCATTGAATTTAAATTAAATTTTTCACAGGGTCTCCTAAAAAAGTGAAAAAGAGCCGTGGTAGATTTAATCCATGGAACAGGCATCTGGAGAGTCTACGGAACAGTTCCAAACATTTATTTCTCAAAATTATTTATTTCTTATTGTTATAAATTGTAATATTATGAACTTTAGACGCAAATTCCTTACGTAACCAATATAGAACATGATAATATATAATCTTTTGAAACTAATTTTATGCTGATTGTAATAATGAGCATCGAATCTAAATATTACAATATATAGCAATATTATACATTTTTTATTTAGATCTACAATGCGTTAAAATCGTTTCAAAAGAAGTTGCATTACCAATAATTTAAACCCGTTTAGATGTCTGTACTATGATGTTTCATTCGCTAGAAAACCAGATATCGTCAAGGTTTTAAACCGAAACCAAATCCTATAATAACTGCAATTTCAATTCTAAATCGACATAAAAAGTAAATCACCTTAGCTAAATCAATGTTTTACCGAATTTGAAAGGGTACACATCTAGTATTTATCCGGCAGGGATAATTGTGGAAAGAAATCGAAAAGGACTGGCGAAACGGTGACCGCAGCTGCAACAGTGGGTCAAGGACACACGTGCTGACATCTGACGTATTTACAAGTGAACGAGAGAAGCGTGCATTTAAAGGCTATTTATTGCAAAAATTCAATCTAATTTTCGCCATTTAAATACATTTATTCTTCAACAACTTAAGGCAACTGTGGCGTAAATGTTTATATTAATTAAAACAACCTCTCACCACAAATTCAACAAATTTTATTTTAACCTTATGTACGTTTCGACTACAAAGTAATCATCTTCAGAGGTATTTTTACAAATTTTTATTTGTAAAAATACCTCTGAAGATGATTACTTTGTAGTCGAAATGTACATAAGGTTAAAATAAAATTTGTTGAATTTGTGGTGAGAGGTTGTTTTAATTAATATAAACATTTATTCTTGTCTAAATGTATAGTTGATTTGTTTAATTTACATTTAACATTGATGTGCAAAATTGTTGTAAATGTATGTTTAAGAACGCAAAATGTCAAGTACTTATTGTTTCGTTTGATATTTCGATTTCACTGAATAATAAATTTGTCTAAATAAAATACAAATTGCTGAAGAAACAATGAATATCAGTATTAAGCACACAGCTCTATGTTTAGTGTCTTTTCAATTTATAACGTAAAGAAAATTGTATGGTATAAAAGGTGTAACTAACGAAAAATAATTATTTTTACTAATATCATTTAGTGTAATAACACGATATTTAAAAATACTTCGACATACGTGTGTTCATTATTATTATTATTTTATTGCGAAAACACAATCAAGTTATAATGAACATTACAACTTACTTTAACCACCACACATTTCTGTAAGCTGACTTACATAGGCAATAATTATTTATGAAATTGTTAAAAGTAAGAACTTGAAAACAAGAAAATATTGATTGACTTTTACTATTTATGTGTTGCATGTGCGAACAATAGGACTAGATATTCTAATTACAAAAGCCCTACAAATTCGTGATATTATTTTTCTCTTTATTTTTGTTTTAACATTTCAACAATGTATGTTTAATTGGGTCCCTTGAAAGTCTTGGTCGAACCGAGTTTGGCCGGCGATGCTCTAAAATCTTGAAGCCTTTTCTTCTCAAATAGCCTACCTTTCGTACTTTATCTAATCATAGAATAAAAATGAAGTTATAATTAGCTACTAGGTGAATTCATTGTTAATATGTTATTTCAGGATTGCTTTATTACATTTTCTAATTAAAATTATAATGAAGAATTTAATGAATTATCAGTTGGACAAAAAATTCACTACAATGTATGTATTTACGTGTCAGTCGTGCTCACGTGAATACCCAACGATCCTCTTCGGACATAAAAGTAAATAAAACGCCCAAAGCGTTAATTTATAACAAAGTATCAATAATATGAAACATGCTTGAAGACATACATTGGAAATTTTTAGGCTTGAGTTTGGTATAAAAAATTCTAACTAGGGATGGGCCGATTCCGATTTTCGATTCCAGGAATCATCGATTATAATGATATAGGCATTGATTCCCCATTGATTAAAGTGCCGATTCCGTTTATTGTTTTGTTTAAACTTTTAAAATAGGTGTGCGCTGTAATTTATTGGGAAAATAATATTAATTATCAACTATGTATTATTTACGTATCATCCTTATTTATATACTACTGGCTTTGATTGAATGAAACTATTAAATAAAAAGACCTTTTTAGTTAAACGAAAATATTATTATTGTTTGCGCAACAAAGAAGTTGCTCGGAAGAACTGGTCCGTTTGTCACCGCTCATCTCACTCAGTTATCTTACTCTCACCCGGGCTTGAGAGTATTTGTCATGTTTTCAGAAATACTTATTCATAAACCAAGGACGAACATTTTGTGTAGCCTATTACACGGAATATTTAGAACACTTCACCATATTAACAAGATGTTAAAGAAATTCATTATTAGAGAATATCATGTAGGCCTATGTGACTTAAAGAACATTATTCGACATCGGAACCAAAAATTTTAGGTATCGGACCGTACCTAATTCTAACCTTAGAAATTATTACAAGGCGTTAGAAAACATATGTCATAACGACATTTTATAGTTAAGCTCACTAATGATCATGATGATGACTTATTGAAACGAGTATGAGGATATGAGTTATTGTTTGTGAGTCGGTTTTCATTATGGTTCAGTTGAAACCGTTACTCACAACCTGTGCTCAAATATAGGCCTTAAAATCAATATAGTTACTGTCTAGAATTCTATTTAAAATTTACGAAATTTTTAGCATAAAAACAATGTCAAA
>JBAIZL010000002.1:37558162-37583162 GCA_036971475.1 Prosapia bicincta
TAAATAATTTATTCTTATCACTGCCCATATTCCATGTATTACTGCCCATATTTCATTTATCACTGTCCATTTTTTATTTACCGATTGCAATCACTGCCCCATAGAGCGTAATATGCATTGCAATAGCCTCATGAGGCATAATTCGAAACGTATATTACACGCTACACAAATTAACCATCTACGAGTGAAAAAACGTTTTTTCTCATAATATAGGCAGAAACATTTTCTTTCAGTTCAACCAAATTGGAGTCTAAAATCTACTAATCCTTCATTCATGCATTGAAAAAATCGCTTTTCAAGTAACAAAGTGTTTTACCTTTAAACACTGACCCTGGAATAAATCACCTTTAACTTCCTGTTGCTCAATGATTGCACCTTTATATATTTCACAGTTAAGCAACTTTCTCGCAAACAATCAGATGAAAGCTAAAAATGTTAATGATCTGCAGACATAAATATTAATTATACCGCCTGATTTGAATCAATTACATTGCGGGAAGTGAGAGTGAAACGACGGTTACATCAGTTCACTGATGCCACTTAACCTTTGACGTTTAAGGAACTTCTGATAGCTTATATAAATTTCTTAGTTTAGTCGGGTAAGAATGGTGTCGTTTAATTAGACTTTTGTTTAATTTAATCACATTTACTTTAAGCAAGGTTTTTATTTTGTAATCCGTACAGCTGATTAACACTATTTTCTAACAGAATGTTCTCAGTCAATGTCGGAAGATATAATTATTGCAACAAAACCCGTTTCACAAACTAATACTACATTTCATGTCCAGAAAAATTACGCTTTCGTTTTTTATAACCAAACCTACCCGAACCGAATAATTTGTAGCTATATTTTAAAATAGCTGATGTATAGAGTGATATATTGTAACAAAGTGCAGTAAAAGTAAATAATTCTGTCTTACATAATTATGTTTCTAAATTGTGGTTATTTTCCAAATTATAATCTATGTAATTTTTAACCAGTTTTCATGATTTTAGGGGAAATATTTTTTTTTTTATCTCTGTAGAATATTACAATATATTTGACACGTGTTATTTCTTTTTGAATGTTAACCAATAATAACAATGATAGACCCCTTGCAGTGGAAGACCTACAAACTTCCTATAGATTGTAGTATATCTATTGATTGTATACCTTTGGCGTCACACACAAAAACAAGATTATCTGATTGCTGTAAAAGCTAAACTAAGATAAGAGTTTTGTACTTCCTCTTGGGAACTTCCGTGTACAGAAAAAGAACTGATTTTTCAAGTATTAAGAATCTATTGAATATCCAAAAATGAGAAAATGAGATTATTTCGATACAAGCAATAGACATTCATTATTGACAGAAATTAATTATGTGTAGAATTAAAGTATTAAGTTGTATAAATGCTCGTAGCCTCTCATAATCAAAACATAATTAGTGGTTAAAATTAAAATTTTAGGAAAATAAAAGTATTATATAAATCAAGGAATAATAACATGTGAGGAATAAATATAAAGTAAATAAGAAATTAATTTACTTTAATAAGACCAATTATAGACGAAAAATTGAAAACCGTCTATAATTAGTTTTAACACATTGATCTAAGTTTCGACTCCCAATTGGAACCTTTTCAGGAGTAAACAAATTATTTTTAATATTAGCCATCACTATATCAATTCAAATATTAAAAATGCACAAAACGTACTGAAAATCACAATAACCAAACTAAAATGTATCCTAAACAACACCTAAAAAGTCAAAGAATTTAGAAGAGTAAGTGCTATAATACTGCACAAAATATGACTGATTGTAGAAATTAACCAACAAACATTTGGGTTTTATCTACTTATTATTTACTTTATTTACTTGAAATACTGCTTTATCTGTTTGACGTAAAAGCAATAAACACTATAAGCCTAACAAATATTTTAAATATACATCTATCTATATATATTTAAATACGAAGGTTCGTTTGTTTAAAATTATTAATCTTGGAATGTTCCTTGTTTATTTCTTTTAAAATTTGACACAACTTTGCATTCGAACAAAGACGTGATTATATTTACCTATATTATACAATGTTTCTCACATCTATGCTACGTAAAGAAATGCTCTACTTGAAATACTGCTTTATCTGTTTGACGTAAAAGCAATAAACACTATAAGCCTAACAAATATTTTAAATATACATCTATCTATATATATTTAAATACGAAGGTTCGTTTGTTTAAAATTATTAATCTTGGAATGTTCCTTGTTTATTTCTTTTAAAGATTGACACAACTTTGCATTCGAACAAAGATGTGATTATATTTACCTATATTATACAATGTTTCTCACATCTATGCTACGTAAAGAAATGCTCTACTTGAAATACTGCTTTATCTGTTTGACGTAAAAGCAATAAACACTATAAGCCTAACAAATATTTTAAATATACATCTATCTATATATATTTAAATACGAAGGTTCGTTTGTTTAAAATTATTAATCTTGGAATGTTCCTTGTTTATTTCTTTTAAAATTTGACACAACTTTGCATTCGAACAAAGACGTGATTATATTTACCTATATTATACAATGTTTCTCACATCTATGCTACGTAAAGAAATGCTCTACTTGAAATACTGCTTTATCTGTTTGACGTAAAAGCAATAAACACTATAAGCCTAACAAATATTTTAAATATACATCTATCTATATATATTTAAATACGAAGGTTCGTTTGTTTAAAATTATTAATCTTGGAATGTTCCTTGTTTATTTCTTTTAAAATTTGACACAACTTTGCATTCGAACAAAGATGTGATTATATTTACCTATATTATACAATGTTTCTCACATCTATGCTACGTAAAGAAATGCTCTACTTGAAATACTGCTTTATCTGTTTGATGTAAAAGCAATAAACACTATAAGCCTAACAAATATTTTAAATATACATCTATCTATATATATTTAAATACGAAGGTTCGTTTGTTTAAAATTATTAATCTTGGAATGTTCCTTGTTTATTTCTTTTAAAATTTGACACAACTTTGCATTCGAACAAAGACGTGATTATATTTACCTATATTATACAATGTTTCTCACATCTATGCTACGTAAAGAAATGCTCTACTTGAAATACTGCTTTATCTGTTTGACGTAAAAGCAATAAACACTATAAGCCTAACAAATATTTTAAATATACATCTATCTATATATATTTAAATACGAAGGTTCGTTTGTTTAAAATTATTAATCTTGAATGTTCCTTGTTTATTTCTTTTAAAGCTTGACACAACTTTGCATTTGAACAAAGATGAGATTATATTTACCTGCATTATATCATGTATGTTACATCTGCGATACGTATAGATATCCTTTACTTGAAATACTGCTTTATCTGTTTGACGTAAAAACAAAAAAACACTATAGGCCTGATAAATATTTCAAATAAAAACATAAAAATCAGTTATATTTGAATCTGAGGACCGCTGTTAAGGAAGACTCCCCGTAAGAATAAACTCGTTACTCAAGAGCGAATAATGCCATTGTTCAGAAAACAAACCCAGATTCCATCGGTTTTGGAAAAGAATATAAAATGGGGGCTATATATATGTATCCAAAGTTCAAGAAGACTGACTATGAAGGCCTTCATATGCGTTTAGCATAATGATTATCTGCATGTATTCATATTGAGTCGAGGCATATTACAATCGATACAGTTCGATTGAAATATAGAGCGACTACCTATTTATTATCTTTTAAAAGAATTATTAAATATATTCAATGAAACTATTATATTACCCTGCATAAAGGAATTCAGTTTGAATTATCAAACCTAAAATATAATAACAAGAGCACAGTAGTCCACTATATTATAATAAAAATACTGGCATAAGCCACAATACTACAAAAAATAATAACAAATAAGTAATATTTTAAGTTAGCTAAGATTAAACCCTTATGTAGATTTTGATGACCATATCATCATCAACAAAGGATACTATTAAACAATTACATTCTAGACTACAATAATTTACGAACTACACTCTAGGTGTAAGTTATACAATTTTAATTCTAAATTACCTAATGTATTATACAAATATTTAATGTATAAATTTAAACAATGCAAATTGAATAACTCTCTTGATAAATGAGTTATTTAGAATTATACGGATACCATATATAAATGTAGAAAAAACCTTAAAACGTTGACATTTTTTCAAAATGAGTTTAGTTTGTAAACCATTGCATTCTAGATTGTTATTTGTAGTAGAACCCTCTGATTGTGATAACATGGTCATCGGAATGTCATAAGGGTTTACTGTTAGGTAACTTGAAATAATAGTTTGTATTAGTGTTGTTGTATTGGGGATTTTTGCCAACATTTTTATTGTAATTAAAATATGACATATTGTGATTAAAGATTTATTCCACTTTTTTAACACGTATGGTTAAAAAATTAACTAAAATAATTATATTCAAGCCTCAATATTTATTAAAGTTCCAATCCTTCCGGTAGGCTTATTAAAATTCTTGTATTGACTACAAGATTCCGCTAATTTCAAATTATACTAATACGAACGGTCGTTGATCATGGGTGGATGAACTGAAGAGTATTATTAAGGAAATTGCATCCTGGACAAGGCCTTCAAAATAAATCAAAGTAAATTACTGCGTTGCAATTAATTTAACAGACTCCTGATGGCCTCGAAAGCTGTTAATTAAAAATCTTTCAGGCTACGCACGCGCATATTTAACCTAAGCTGACGGTGCATGAGGTCAGTGTTTACGACGCGACGGGGCAAAACCCTTGTAAGTTCGCCACTGGACTCTGTGTGGGGTGACATTAAAGACAATGCTTTTATGAACGATTTGGGGAACCGAATTCCACAAGAAATTCAATGGGCCAAGACAATCGAGTATTACTGCCGTCTCAATTTTTATAACGAGAATGTTTAATCACAGATGGTCCACGTGTAGAGGTTTGAACATTCTTTCAAACATAGTTGTTTTAAATTTGAAATTGCCATTTTGTACCCCCATGGGATAGAGATTTCTAGCTTTCACTGTTCGTTTTACTTTATAAAGAACTTTAAAATTTGGTGCTTATCAACCTGACTTTAGATTTAAAAGTTTAAGCCTCCCTCAAACATTGAGGTTTCAGGGAAAATTGTAACAGTAGCTAAAAAGTATAGTTTTACACCTTACAATGGTATACTGATTTTGTTGTTCTGCATGCATATATATATATATATATATATATATATATATATATATATATATCGTTATTACCCGGAGTACATCCGTTCACTTTGTAGTGTATAAAAACGGCGTTCCAACTTTTCGCCAGAATCTCATCTAGCAGTGACGAGGCGAACTCAGTAACAGTTGAAGTGGGAACTTTGGGTTGAAGTTAAAGTTATTATTCGGTTCACATTGTTAATGCTAGATGAGACTGGCGAAACTGCGTTTGTGTGCACTACAAAATGAACGGCTGTACTACGGATATTAACTATTTATCTATTTTTTCATACGTGAAGGAATATATATATATATATATATATATATATATATATATATATATATATATATATATATATATAATATATAATATAAAAATTTAAGGTCACTTTCATTCATACTTCTAAATTGTTTGTCTAGGAATCAATAATATCCCTGAATGTATAAAAAATGACTTTATTTCCCAAACAAACAAATTATTGGTGTTTTATAATACGTAAAACGAAAGTTGGCATAGAGCCTCAAACAGTTTGATATTATTTTATAAAATGATCGTGTTATACAAGATATAATTTCTATAATATATATATATATATATATATATATGTATATATATATATATATATATATATATATATATATATATATATATATATATATATATATATATTCACAAAGAGTAAGAGAAAGACTATTTCGGCAGAGATTAAAATATTTAGTTGTTTTAAAGATTTTCTAGCTCGATCTTATTTATTTAATTTCGTGTGTTTAATTTGAGGCTATGTTACTAGTTTTCCATTGTCAATGACTAAATGATCCAAAGCATTTCATGGAAAATAAGGTGTAGAAATTAAATTCCAAAGTATCCTTTAAATCAAATTTCTTGCTATTCCTGTGATAAAATGAAGGGTTTCTTTCTTTGAAACTCAGATGAATGTTTTTCGTAAATATTTTTATTCAGGTTACTAGTTTTTTTTACTGTCCATGACTATAAGTTTAAAAGTATTTTATGAAAAATGAAGTTTAGAAATTAAATTTCAAAGTATCTTTTAAATTAAACTTTGCGGTATTTATGTGGTAAAATGAATGAATTAGTTCTTTCACAATTAGATAAATGTTGAGTTTAGGCAAGTAGTTTTTTATTGTCACTGACTACACGTTCAATAGATTTTTAGGAAAAATAAAGCGTAGAAATTATTTTCGAAGTATCCTTTAAATTAAACTTTGCGCTACATGTATGAAGAAATGTTTTCTCTCTTTCTTACCTGGATAAATCAATGAATGCCAAGTTCAGGTTACAGCTGTTTACTTGCCTGGGTAAAACTAATTAATATTTATTAGAACATGCTTGGATTGGCTCGAGCTCAAACCGTCTTCTTATTGTGTTGCTTATAAATTTCTGTATTAATTTAATTACATAATTCCGCATTGGTTGAGAATACGTTGAGACAGGAGCTGTTACATTAGAAGGGTAATTCCAAATGTAATAATGCATAAATAGGATGTTTTCATTGGATATTTGGCAGAAGCTCGATTCTGAGCACGGCTATTTCACTATAAATTCCTCAAAATACAGTTTAAATCAGTTCAATTCTAATATATTTTGTGTAAACAAACCATTTCATAGATACGAAGACTAAAACCTTTTTATAGAAAAAAGGTGACACACCCTTATACAACTTCAAACATTTAAGGTCACTTTCATTCATACTTCGTATGTAGATCTATAAATACTTATTGGCGTGTTTCAGAGGGGGGTGGGTGATTGCGTGTCTCTTATGTGTGTGTGTGTGTGTGTGTGTGTGTGTGTGTGTGTGTGTGTGTGTATGTGTGTGTGTGTGTGTGTGTGTGTGTGTGTGTGTGTGTGTGTGTGTGTGTGTGTGTGTGTGTGTGTGTGTGTGTGTGTGTGTGTGTGTGTGTGTGTGTGTGTGTGTGTGTGTGTGTGTGTGTGTGTGTGTGTGTGTGTGTGTGTGTGTGTGTGTGTGTGTGTGTGTGTGTGTGTGTGTGTGTGTGTGTGTGTGTGTGTGTGTGTGTGTGTGTGTGTATGTGTGTGTGTGTGTGTATGTGTGTGTGTGTGTGTGTGTGTGTGTGTGTGTGTGTGTGTGTGTGTGTGTGTGTGTGTGTGTGTGTGTGTGTGTGTGTGTGTGTGTGTGTGTGTGTGTGTGTGTGTGTGTGTGTGTGTGTTTTGGTATGAGCTATATGATTTTGTAATAATGTCACTACTTAACTCACACATAAAAAATGTTGATTTTCACTAAACGAGTTTTAGCTACTAAGGTGTTATCAGTGACTAGCCTAAATAAGTTATGGCTTCGTGTTTGTCAAAATATATTTTAACATATTAATTTTTCGTATATGAGTAGTCCATAAGTGTTTCTATGTGTAGATAAACTTACACAACGATTCAGCACACCTTCAATATCGTTTACCAACTCTTCTGACTCATTATCTATCTGTGTCACTCATTTATTTCATCCATTCATTCATATAAAGATTAGTATATAAAAAAAAGTGTTCTTTCCACAGAACCAGACTTATAACCTTGCTCCGGAAAATTTCTTTAATGTCTACTTACCAAGCAAACATTTCCTGTGGAATGTCTGTGGATTTAGAGCATTTGGACGGTAATGATATCCTTTTACTACTAGAAACCGATCGTTTACCTGCTTACATAGTCTTCGATTTAGTCTTATTACTCTTTGGTTTAGGGCATTTTTTCCTGTTTTGTTTCGCAACTGCCAACTCAATTTACCAATTCTCATATTTACCTTCTATACAATTCAATGATCGACCTTAAACAATCAGTTTTTTTCTAACCCCCGACCAGAAGCACTGATTTCACAGCTTTCCGTAACTATTAGTTTATTTAATTTTGTGTTTAATTTATAACATTCATATCATATAGTGTACATATGAAAATTAATACTCAATTCTTACAATACAAAATGTTTAATTATTAAACTTGTTTTTTGCAATATCTTTGCCATTATCAGTGACTGAATATATTTTAATATTGAATGGTCTGGCCGTAACGTTGGCAACTACTACTACGTTTTCCGGCTCGAGTCTCTGAAATGAATTATGTATAGATTATAATAATGTTCCTGCAGAAGTTAATTATGGTACGTTTTGTATTTTCTTTCGAATTTTATTCATTTTCCGCGACTTTATTTTTATTTTATAGTCACCTTTCTCTGTGCATAGAATTAGCAGCGTTTTGTGTTAAGTTCAAAACACCTCACATATTTTTTTAATCGTTAATCAGTTACTATCGTATTCACTTGAAAACGTTTTTTAAATATATATGTATATAATGTCTTTTATTATATAATAATAAAAACAAATGAGGCAATTCAAATACAAGAATTATTTATTATTTTTTATTTAAAGCTTTTCGTTGGTAAACAGTACCAACATCTTCACGAATAAATAATACAATAATGCAAGATATATAATATACGTTAAATTAGAATCAGAACTGTTGCTAAAATCCCCATGAATAAAGAAAATAAACATGAGAGAAAAAACATAATTTATCAAATAGCAATATAAAACGTTAATAAAAAGAAAACTGTCAAACATAGTTATAATATTCTTAGAAAACAATATAATAATTTAATTTACAAAAATAATGATAATAAAACAATTTAAACTCCATTTTAATTTAGAGGTCATGGAATAAAACATATCACCAAATTATTTAAAAATACAAATCTTAAAATTGCATACAAACCTAATAAAATAATAAATATAATGAATAACAATAATAAAAAAATAATATGCATGAAATAGGTGGTATTTATAAATTAGAATGTGAAAGCCATAATAAAACTTATATAGACCAAAATATAGCTTCTAAAACACCAGAAATATACGAGTACAAATCAAACTTTGCAAATCATTGTATTAATAATAACTACAAATTTCAAAATGTATAAAATATGACATCTATAAAAAACATTAGTAAATAACTAAGAATGTACCAAAGGATCAACAATGTAATGAAGGATTAAGAAAGAATTAGAGGATAAGAACATTTATGATGCATTCGAAATACATGATACAATAATAACAACAAATTAAATGAAAAAATAAAAATACATTCTAAATTTGATTCTGTATTCATTCGTCCATAAAGTTAAGGAAATAAGATGAACTTGGCAATATTGTAATAAATTTGTCAACAATGCTGATTCTAATTTAACAATATATATATATATATATATATATATATATATATATATATATATATTTAACAACATAGGTTGTTCAAATACAAGAATATTTATTAATTTATATCCAAAGCTTTTCGTTGGTAAACAGTACCAACATCATCAGCAATGAAAATTACAATTTGTAATTACAATAAATTAATAAATATTCTTGTATTTGAATAACCTGTTGTTTTAAATTATTAAACAAGAAAACGTATTATATATATATATAATATAAAGAACTAAATCAAAATACATATATATGTAAAGAACTAAGTCAAAATACAAATACAATAATTATGATTGATTTTACATTTAATTCAATTATAATTCTTGTATATTATAAATTAAATTATAATTCTTGTATTTGTATTTTGACTTAGTTCTTTATTAATGCACAAGAATACATATTGCAATATATATATATATATATATATATATATATATATATATATATATATATATATATATATATGTCGGTTTTATAGTGTCTGCCGTCACTATCCGATTTCTAGACTTTGTGTTAATGTTTTCCTATTGTAGCAGTGTCCTTTCACACATAGATTTATTGATGTTTTCTCTCAATGTCAGTCTGATCTTCCCTTTTGTCTTCTCTCTGGTGGTGACCATACCATAGCAAACTCTCAACAATCTTCCTTTCGACATCCCCTTTACATATCAGCTATATCCTCTGAATCTCCTCGACCTCTGTCCCCTTTTTCACTATCATGTGTCAAATACTTTCATTGTCCTATATTTTCGTCTAGATACTTGGCATGACCTAAGAGCATCCTTTTCTACTGCATTGATCTTGCTTTTTTTCTATTTAAAATACCCAGGTTTCTGCCCAGTACGTCAAGACACGTTTTACTATACAGTTATACATTCGTTTTTCCGTCCTCTTATTCTTTCTCCGTTCTACCTTACTCCATTCAATCTTTTTACTGCTCTTCGTCACTGTCCTACTCTATGTTTTATTTCTGTTTTTCCCTATCATCCGTTGTTATTTCCACTTCTAGGTATTTGTATTTATCGCAGATTTTGATTTCTTCGTCCCCTTCCTACACCATTTTATTCTTCATATGGTTTCCAACGCACATATATTAATTTTTCGTTTTCTTTAATTTGTCGTGTCACATCTTCCAAGTCTTCTTTTTATTTTGATCTGTAATGAATCAGTCATCCACAAATTGTAATGTACGTACATCTGTATTGTTATCTGCAACCCTATCCCCTTGGATTTCTTGTTCCAGCTACAGAGTACTTTGCCGTATATTTTGAACAAGGCCGGAGAGATGCAGCACCCTATTCTCAGTCTCTTCGTCACCGGAAATCCTTGAGACACTTTCCTCTCACTTTGAACGTAAATAAATCATAAATATATGTTATAATACATAAATATACAATAAACCACTATGGTTGCCTATATAGGAAAGTAAACCGATCTCCAACAAAGGCAAGAGTTACCGGGCAGCGATGTTTCAAGGACATAATAATGTCTCAGACGGAATAATAGAATTTTTCAAGGAATTGCCATGTTACTCTGAACGCCTTTGCAAGGAACAACAATAGTAGTACAATAGGAGTGCTAATGCATCCTTATGCATTATTGGAAATTAAGTGTTGAATACATAAAAGCTGATACCTATTGATGATTTATAATACAATGTCAAACCGCTATAAGTAACTATAACACGTAACAATAGGTGAAATTCCCTTGATAAGACAGGAAAATTCTAATATTATTCCATTTCCTCTGTTATATTGTTCAATAACATTTTTAACAATAAAACATAAATCAAGATGAATATCAGGGTGGTTTTATAATAAAGTCAATCAAAATCGTTGGCTTGTAAAAACATTTTTATTTAGATATTTTCTTGGTCGGAATGATTGCAGACAATGCAACATTTAAAACAATTAAATCAGGTTATTATTATGATATGCCGTTTTATTTTCATAGAATATTTGTTTTTCGTAAATTTGTTCGTTAAATTACAATTGATTTCATTCCCTATAATTTATTAAATTGTAATTATTTTTAATCAAAACGTTTTTTTGACAATTTTAGAATAGCAATTTGATAGACCTGTGGGTCTGGAAGCAAAGCCATTAAATTACACGTTTTATGTTTTCACAAACATTTTAAGGTTCTAATGTTTCACATTGATGAAGGGCCTATGTAAATTGACAATATTTCAAATCGGTATAATATATGTCTATATTTTAAACACCGTTTTTCTGATACTCAAATGAACTTTGTCAGCTTCCGCAAGTTGATGTTAACAGGAGTTTGGCCCAGCCTGTAAATCAGGGACCAAATATAAGCTATGATTTAATAACTTTGAGTTTTGAACCACAGATTTCATAGTTTGCCAGCAGCACTACGACAGGTCAGTTGTAAGTTCACCATTAACTTTTAATTGAATAGTTTCCATATATATATATATATATATATATATATATATATATATATATATGGATAATGTATGAATACTTTCTGTATGAAAATATTATGTTGGTTTGTGTAGACTTCAAAGCTCAAAAGGTTCTGCAGAGATTGAGCTCAAATTTCGACACGACATACATCCCTCTTAAAAAAGCTTGTTACTATCTACTTTTTGTGATATTAACATACCCGCGACTGCGAGTAAACATCCTTTGGAACTTTTAGCTGTGCATAAGCGACCGCGCCACCTGCCGAAGCGATAACACTCGCCATGCCCGCTAATGACGGCCACAGTCACATGTGAAACATTACCTGTTCTCAATTACATTGTTAATTAACAAAAACAAACGTATCCACTTGCATCTTATTCCGGTTGTTATACACTCTGAATTGAATATTCACTTTAATCGAGGTACTTTTGTGTGATCTTGTGATAGAGCTGCACCCTTCGACAAATTACATCACCATTCCGATACGCGTCTTCTCATTTGATGTGGATTTGCGCCGTGAATATAGTTACAATACTATTGATATACAGTCATTTGTCTAATGAAGAATTTCTAAATTAATGCATGAGTTTAAATGCATCTATGAATCCATATTGCAAATGATAAGTTCAGGAGAATTCCTTCTTTTCAAGGGAAGGAACTGAGGGCACATTTCTTATCAGATTGATTCTGGCAACAGTTTGATGAGAAAAATGACATAGGCTTGGTCTGTATTGCTTTAAATTTCCAGAATATCCATTATATTAAATCAAAGCAACTGCGATGTATTTTTTGTTTTTTAAATAAATAAAACCTCGGTAACTGTGACATTTAAGAGCCATCTACGATGTTTTGGAAAATAGTTCAAAACCACTAAATAAAACGATATCTACTAGATATTTTTTTATTGACATTGAAAAGTTATTTTTTTTCAATTCAAAGTAGATTACAAAATTTACTGCGGAGGCATAAGTTGCGAATGGGTAGCGGAGTGATACAAATGTTTCGTGACGTCACAATTGTAGTAATTAACTGGTGCATCGGTGCGGAGTGATACAGTGACGTCACACCTGTAGTTGGTGTCTTAGCAATCTAAACTTTATGAATCAAAACCATGTCACTAAGCTATATTGATAACTATTATTTTTGTTATTGCCAGGGAAGGTGAATTTTATATATCTATATTGATATATACCTATGAAGTGTACAGTCAGGATGGATTTGATTATAATTTTATAAATTTAACCATTAAGTAATTTATAAAATTAAAACCAAATCTATCCTGACTGGATACTTTTAAGGTATATTTTAATATAGGTATATATTAATGTATAAATTTAAAACCAAATCTATCCTAACTAGAGACTTTATGAGTATATTTAAATATACGTACGCAAAAACCATAAAAATTAAGCCAAAACGTTAATCAAATATCTACCCACGTAAAGTGTGCGTGACGTCACTGTATTACACCGCGGCCGATGCATTGTGACACACTATATTCCGCACTGTGACGTCACGGAACATTTGTATCACTCCGCTGCCAATTCATCGCACTAAATTTTTTACCCTACTTTAAAAATTTTAAAAAATAACTTTCCGAGGTAATTTAAAAAAATCCTTGTGGATATCGTCCTATCTGCTGGTTTTGAACAATTTTCCGATATATCGTAGGTGGTCGCCAAACCTCACAATTACCAAAACCTCCAAATACAAAAACCTTTTATTTATTTATATTGGATGTACATAAGCATTTCAATTAAAAAATATTTTTAGTTGAGGTTTTATTTATTTAAAATGTATCTGTTATAGCTTTGGATGTGCGTTGATTATAAATCAATCAGTCGGGCATCTTAGTTTATAAATATAGATTAGTATAATAATTACTGGTCTATAAATTATAGGTTAAGCCCTTCTAGTTTATTGATCTTGTATTTTTCTAAATATTTTTTAATAGTTAGGCTTTCACTCAGGTAACATTAAAATACGCTGTTACCTTTGTAAATTGCTTTGTGTTACATGTTGTATTATACTTTGCTTTGATATAGATATAGTCAAACATAACTATAAGCTGTAACCATTGTGTGTTTGCCACTGATGATAACAACAAGGTTGTCGAAACTGTCTGGCATTAAAGTGTTGCAAATATTGCAAGAATTTAGTGGTTTTATTTGTATCTTTCGCAACCTTAAATTAGTTTTAAATATATATAAAGGTTATTTTACATTACCAACCTGAAGATAGGCTGTGAGCGAAACTTATTACAGAATACACTTCAACTCAAATTTAACAAATTGGTATACATATACGTTTATTCCCATACATGTTTCAATAGGCAAGCTATCATCTTAAAAGCCAAATTACATTAATAAGTACATCAAGATAAAATCAGTTAACATCAACTAAAATCCATTAAGTAATTTACAGAGTGCTATAAACGTATTTTAACATTTCTGAGATTTAGACTACTCAAGTATGTGATGCATTGATTAAAGTCTGTTCCAAATTTTCCATTTTCCAAATAGTTTTATGACCAAATAACTACTTTAAAAAACTAATTAATGATTACTTATTATCTTGAGAAAATGTGGAATATAAATTATTAAAACAAAATAACTGCACGGTGACAACAAAAGTTAATTTATTAATTATAATTCAGTACATTTTAGTTACCAGATAACATCCTAAAAGATGGTAAAACCATTATCTTTGAAGATACCTGGAACTAAAATTTACATTAGGTTTATAATAAATTCATTTTTGTTGCGATTATTGAGTTTAGTTATATGAAAGTTGTATAAATATTTTAAATTGATAGTAATCGACAAAAAATATACGTATATGATAGACATACAATTGTAAAATATTTATTACATTTCCATATTCTTTTTATGATTAGAGTTATACGTCAAAGCAAATAATTCGCTTTATAAATCATTTAAAACAATTCTATTTACTTAATGGTGAACAAAAAACTGTTTTAAATAGAGAAATGTCCAGTGATATGGCGATTAAAAACATTAGCAAATGCTCAATTTTGCACAGCAAACCTACGATATATCACGTATTTTTATTCAACAAACAAGTCCGGCTTGAGTGATGTATAAATAATATTATTAAAAATCGTGGTTTGAGGACAATTTCGAGCACTGCGTGCAATAATAAAACTTCAACAATATTATAACAATACCCACTGGAACGATTGCAATTACATGACAATTTTTCATTTTTTCTACACTTGCCTGTCTCTCTCGCACCACGACTACATAGACCAAATATATGTTTGGTCACGGAGTGCTATTTAATTAAACCCTCCGTTACACGCGTAGACAAAGTAACAAGGTCACACACCTGTCGGGGATTCTCTCACTCTAGTTTGTTTTATTAATTTTAATTATTTTGCTTAAGCAATTAATTTTCCTAAAATCTTTGAAGACTTAACTACCATTCTGTACAAATGGTTTTTTTTGTTTATTAATAGGTAAAGTTTGTTGAAATAGTCAAGTGATTTATAAACTTACAATCGTTGTTAATCATGTAAATGGAAACTTTATGAAAAAATGTTGAGTATGTTTATGTTTTAGTTGTCAAACGACAAACAATTCAAAACCTTTAATTTCATTTTATAACCTACTCAAGGTTAGTCATGTATTTGTTAAAGGTAACACCTTTTTAATTCATATTGGTTCAGGTAAATAACTACTGACTGGTGAATATGGGCAGACAAAGATTAAAAAAAGCCGGTATTTCCTAACTGTTCAGTTGCCTTAAACATTAAACACTATTATTAATTCGTGAGTAATGGGTTTGACCTTGAAATCTGAATTCGCGTCAAGGATTTTATAAAACCTGTGTCTGGCCACTGAAGGGTACCGCAACACACGAGAATTTGCATTAATATTGCCGATTTCCGATTATTTCCTTTAATTACGGACTTCAAGGTTTAATCCAAATAGAAATTTTGACTAAAATTACCCCTAATAAAAACAACCAATCACAGAATAGAAACAGTAGATGTAGCAATTGGATCTGATTATAAAGAACGAAATTAACCCAATTTTTAAATATATATTCACTATCAAAATCATCCTAATTGTTTTATAATCGTAGTTGCAAGCAACTCTGTAAGCACCTCATTGCTGCTCGGCGTGACCTTACCAGATACATTTATTAAAACGTGACCTGAATGTGTTACCGGGTCTTTCATCAGCTCCACAAGAAGAACAATTAGACCTGCCGAGTGTGTCTGATTCAAGTTTTATTGGGCACAGTATATTAATAAAACGTTTTACTAGCTAGATCTGTTTCGCGTCCCACAGAAAACATCAACTTCTTCTAGCAGGGAGATTTACAACAAATCAGAAAAACACACACACACACACAAGCACACAAACACACACAGACAGGCACACAAACGCACACACACACACACACGCACGCGCGCGCGCGCACACACACACACACACACACACACACACACACACACACACACACATACACACACACATAAACACACACACACACACACACACACCTATATACATACACACACACACACACACACACACACACACACACACACACACACACACACACACAATAGGCTGACGTAATCGAAGTTCCGGGTATTAGGTAGAATTACATATAGGGCCCAACGCTATTAAGGAACCTTTCCTATATCCAGAGTAATGTTTCTATATTCAGTCGGTGAATCACGTCCTTTTTATAGTGATACTCATACTAAACGGTGTCTTACTTTAACCATCTTCATAAATAGGTGATTTAATATAAATAATAGGTATTTTATATTAGCTCTGGTCTATAGTAACCTCTGAACAAGTACGCCGTGTCTTTCCCCATACCCTAAAGCCTGTAAATGTATTCCGTGTCCTTTCACGTACTCAAAAAAATGATCATGTGTTTAATGTCCTTCGCCATACATTAAACCCTGCACAAACATACCGTGTCTTTATTCATACCCTAAACCTTGTACATTTGACCCGTGTCCTTCGCCATACCTTAAACCCTGCACAAATGTACCGTGTCTTTATTCATACCCTGAACCTTGCACATGGGTCCCGTGTCCTTCGTCATACCTTAAACCCTGCACAAATGTACCGTGTCTTTATTCATACCCTGAACCTAGCACATGGGTCCCGTGTCCTTCGCCATACCTTAAACCCTGCACAAATGTACCCTGTCCTTCGCCATACCTTAAACCCTGCACAAATGTACCGTGTCATTATTCATACCCTGAACCTTGCACATGGGTCCCGTGTCCTTCGTCATACCTTAAACCCTTCACAAGTGTACCGTGTTTTTATTCATACCCTGAACCTTTTACATGTGACCCGTGTCCTTCGCCATACCTTAAACCCTGCACAAATGTACCGTGTCTTTATTCATACCCTGAACCTAGCACATGGGTCCCGTGTCCTTCGCCATACCTTAAACCCTACACAAATGTACCGTGTCATTATTCATACCCTGAACCTTGCACAAGGGTCCCGTGTCCTTCGCCATATCTTAAACCCGCAACAAATGTACCGTGTCTTTATTCATACCCTGAATCTTGCACATGGGTCCCGTGTCCTTCGCCATATCTTAAACCCTGCACAAATGTACCGTGTCTTTATTCATACCCTGAACCTTATACATGGGTCCCGTGTCCTTCGCCATACCTTAAACCCTGCACAAATGTACCGTATCTTTATTCATATTCTGAACATTGTACATGGGTCCCGTGTCCTTCGCCATACCTTAAACCCTGCACAAATGTACCGTGTCTTTATTCATACCCTGAACCTTGCACATGGGTCCCGTGTCCTTCGCCATACCTTAAACCCTGCACAAATGTACCCTGTCTTTATTCATACCCTGAACCTTATACATGGGTCCCGTGTCCTTCGCTATACTTTCAACCCTGCACAAGTGTACAGTGTCTTTATTCATACCCTGAACATTGTACATGGGTCCCGTGTCCTTCGCCATACCTTAAACCCTGCACAAATGTACCATGTCTTTATTCATACAATGAACCTTGCACATGTGTCCCGTGTCCTTCGCTATACTTTAAACCCTCCATATAAGTACCGTGTCTTTATTCATACCCTGAACCTTGCACATGGGTCCCGTGTCCTTCGCCATACCTTAAACCCTGCACAAATGTACCCTGTCTTTATTCATACCCTGAACCTTATACATGGGTCCCGTGTCCTTCGCTATACTTTAAACCCTCCATATAAGTACCGTGTTTTTATTCATACTGTGAACTTTGTACATGTGACAAGTGTACCGTGCCCTTCCCCATATACTGAATCTTGTACATGTGTCCTGTATCCTGCCCCATACCTTTAACCCTGCACAAGAGTGCCGTGTCTTTATCCATATCTTGAACCTTATACATGTGTCCTGTATCCTTCCCCATATCTTCAACCCTGCACAAATGTACCGTGTCCTTACCCATACTCTGAACCTTGCACATGTGTCCTGTGTCCTTCTCCATACCTTAAACCCTGCACAAGTGTGCCGTGTCCTTCCCCATACCCTGAACCTTGTACATGTGACCCGTGTCCTTCGCCATACCTTCAACCCTGCACAGGTTTACTGTGCTCTTTCCCATACCGTGAACCTTGTACGTATGTGCTATGTCCTTTCCCATATATTTAACTCTGCTAAAGCGTGATGTGTCCTTATCAATACCTTCAACCCTACACAAGTGTGCTGTGTCCTTCGCCATACCTTAAAACCTGCATACGTGTACGGTACCCTTTCCCATACCCTGAACCTTGTATATGTGTACTGTGTTCTATTCCATATCTTAAACTCTGCATAAATGTGCTGTGTCCTTATGAATACCTTGTACCCTACAGAAGTGTGCCGTGTCCTTCCACGTACCCTGAGCCCTGCACAAGTGTGTCGTGTCCTTCCCCATACCCTGACCTTGTACAAATGTCCTGTGTCCTTCCCCATATCTTAAGCCCTGCGCAAGAGTGCCGTGCACTTCCCCGTACCCTGAACCTTGTACATGTGTCCTGTGTCCTTCCCCATATCTTACACCCTGCACCAATGTGCCGTGTCCTTATCCTTACCCTGAACCCTGTCAAGGGTACCGTGCCTTTCCCGATACGCTGAACCTTGTACATGTGTCCTGCATCTTTTCCCATACCTTAATTCCTGCACAAGTGTGTCGTGCTCTTCCCCATAGCTTTAACCTAGTAAATGTGTGCTATATCCTTCCCCATACCTTAAACCCTGCGCAAGTGTGCCGTGTCCTTATCCATACCCTGAACTTGTCAAGTGTACCGTGCCTTTCCCCATACCCTGAACCTTGTACATATGGACCGTGTCCTTCGCCATATCTTTAACCCTGCACAAGTGTGCCGTGCTCTTCCCCATAGCGTTAACCTTGTACATGTGTGCGGTGTCTTTCAACATACCTTAAACCTTCCACAAGTTTGCCATTGTCCTTCCCCATACCTTAAACCCTGCACCAATGTGCCGTGTGCTTATCCATACCTTGAGCCCTGTCAAGTGGACCGTGCCTCCCCCCATACCCTGAACCTTGTACATGTGTCCTGTGTCCTTCTCCATACCTTAAACCATGCACCAATGTGCCGTGTCCTTATCCATACCTTGAGCCCTGTCAAATGTACCGTGCTTTTCTCAATACCCTGAACCCTGCACATGTGTCCTGTGTCCTTCCCCATACCTTAAACTCTGTACAAACTCTGTATGCCGTGTCCTTCCCCATACCCTGAATGAACCTTGTACATGTGTCCTGTGTCCTTCTCCATACCTTAAACCCTGCACAAGTGTGCCATGTCCTTCCCCATACCCTGAACCTTGTACATGTTTCCTTCCCCATACCTTCAACCCTGCACAAGTATGCCTTATCCTTCCCCATACATTAAACCCTGCACAAATGTGCAGTGTCATTATCCATACTCTGAACCTTTCAAGTGTACCGTGCCTTTTCCCATACCCTAAACCTTGTACATGTGTCCTGTGTCCTTCCCCATACCTTAAACCCTGCACAAGTGTGCCTTGACCTTCCCTATACCTTAAACCCTGCACCAATGTGAAGTGTCTTTATCTATACCCTGAACCTTGCACAAGTGTACCGTGCCTTTTCCCATACCCTAAACCTTGTACATGTGTCCTGTGTCCTTCCTCATAACTTAAACCCTGCACAAGTGTGCCTTGTCCTTCCCCATACATTAAACCCTGCACCAATGTGCCGTGTCATTATCCATACTCTGAACCTTGTCATGTGTACCGTGCCTTTTCCCATACCCTAAACCTTGTACATGTGTCCTGTGTCCTTCCCCATACTTTTAACCCTGCTCAAGTGTGCCTTGTCCTTCCCCATACCGTAAACCCTGCGAAAAATGTGCCGTGACATTATCCATACTCTGAACCCTGTCAAGTGTACCGTGCCTTTTCCCATACCCTAAACCTTGTATATGTGTCCTGTGTCCTTCCCCATACCTTAAACCCTGCACCAATGTGCCGTGTCCTTATCCATACCTTGAGCCCTGTCAAATGTACCGTGCTTTTCTCAATACCCTGAACCTTGTACATGTGCCCTGTGTATGTTCTTCCCCATACCTTGAACCCTGCACTAATGTGAAGTGTCCTTATCCATACCCTGAACCTTGCACATGTGTACCGTGCCTTTTCCCATACCCTGAACCTTGTACATATGGTCCATGTCATTCGCCATACCTTGAACCCTGCACAAGTGCGTCTTGTCTTTATCCATACCATCAACTCTGCACAAATGAGCTGTGTCCTCCTCATACTCTAAGCCCTGTACTAGTGTGCCGTGCCCTTCCTCATGCTCTAAACAACACACAAAATGCCGTTTGCTTCCCCATATCCTTAACTCTTCACACGTGAGTCAAATCCTTCCTAATACCTTAAACTCTGTAACTGAAATTTCCGGGAGGATTTTTGATCACACCAAAATTTTATAATCAATCATTTGTAGACCATGGTGAGGATTTTTGACTTCAAGACCTGTCAAATATTTTACGACATTTAAGACAAACATTTGTAGTACGTATTACACATAGGGGAACATGTACCTTGGATAGGAAACTGGCGTAAAGGGCATTATGAGTTTGGTCTTGATAAAGAAACGCACCAATATCTGTCTCCAAACCTATCCCCGGCGTCTGAACACTTTTATAACCGAAGGGAAGCTCGAATTTAGTATTCATAACGTATTCTACCTTTTTGTCTTTAGACCTTGGTTTACGTTTTAAAAGGATGTGCTGTTGCCAATGGTGATTCCGAAATTGGGTACGGTGGCCTCGTCTTCTGCAAGGTCGTTCCTGGTCTTCCTTATTGATCAATTAACATTTGGGACCAATACACTCGGTGAGTGTATTGAAGTAGTAATAAATAGGCTACAGTAGCAATGACTGAAGCGTGTTGGCTTCTCCGACGAAATAGCATATTCAAGTCATGTACACAATGGAAGAACTCACACTTACTGGACAGTGGTTATAGAAGTTACCTTTTTTTGTAATTTGACATGTTTTATGCAAAACCTGGCCATTATTAGAGGCCTATACATATGCCTACTATTTATGTCAGGCAGTTAGTTGATGTTTAGTTGTTCCATCAACCCAGGTTGGTGTGCACAAATGATGGTAACTTTGTTGCAGAAACATGACACGACTGATTACAAATAGAAGTAATATCCGTGAGAATTCAGTACTAAGTGTAAAATTATCTGCCCCAATAAGTTTATATGAAGACTTTAATTCACGGATGAAATAAATATTATCCAAAACATTACAAAGTCCATTTTTTTGTAGTAAAAACTCATGATATATTCACTAATATTAATCTCTTATATACTCATGTTATTTTAAGAATTCACTAGTATTATTGTTGGCCATTCTTGGATTGGTCAACATCTTCATCCCTCCTTCTCTAGCTAACTGCTTCCATCTCTCACGCGCTTCTAGTTAGTAACCCCAACGCACTTGAAGGAAACGGTGTAGATTGCCCGTGTATAAAGCTGATATGCTCTTTCCATCATAAATTAAGAGGCAGCGAAATGAAACAGTAGATTGTGACACTATGAGCGGTTTGAAAAACCTGGAAAGAAAGAATACTTGCCACGAAAACCATACAGGAACCCTGGGGGCTATGATGCCCATATGCTAAGGGAAGAATAGGGGTGTTACCTTACAAATGCCTGATTATTGAGACTATAATGGCATGAACTTCTTCCAAAGTAAACACGGAACTAAAATGGCAGTCAAGGCAAAATTAGTACTTCCTTTAGGGCTAAACTGCGTTCCTCAGGATGTGCCTCTGCGTAACCTGAAACAAAACTGTGAAGCAGCTCATTATTACTTTACATTTTACTTACAGCCTCGGGATTAGAGCTAGGCGGTCAGTAGGAACAGCAACCGTCATGGGTGGAGTCGTACCTACCTAGAGCAGTGTGTTGCCATCCACTGGAAGTATTTTACAGCCCTCTACAACTATTTTACACTATATGGAAGCATCGAAACGCTCAAATTTGAAAATGCTTTCACGGATTGCAGACAATAGTATAAAGAAGTATTCACGATTTACACGAACAAAGCAAACATACATAGTTAGGAAATATTTTCGATAATTCCATTTCACAGCGAATTTTTATTTTTAATTTATCTTATTAAAACCTGTTTTATTAAACCAACCATTTCTTTCTTGCATTATCTTACCCTAATACTCATATAACTAAAGTGCACATTAACTCTTTAGTTCTTGTCTGTGTATTGACAATTGCATATAGGCTATTAGAACTAGCATAACACAACACAACACTTTGAAAGGCATTCAATTTAAGTTGACTTCTTAATCATCGTAATAATCTAATAAAAGAAATAGATGTCTAACTGTGAAAAAATTAATTAAACATTTTAATTTTGTAAGCTGTTGCAAGTAATAAAAACACCAATCGTTAAGTAATTCAATGAGAAAAGTACATTTCATAAAATGTTTCATTTTATAATAAAGTATTATATTATGTTAAAATCCCCTCCACAATCTAAAACAGTTCAGGTTTAGAAAAAGGAAATTAAATATTGCGTAAACATAGTAAGTTAAAGGAATTAGTAACATTTACAAACCAGGTGAAATATATTCGGGAACACGGACAGGTAGGGCAGGATTAGGCCAATGTTGAATAAAGAGCATTGTTGGACACCAACTCTACGGGCCGAATGAGAAACGTGGAATCGGCTTACAGCGCATTCTTACGTGTGATTTTGGTACATCATGCACTGATGAATGCAGTATTGATCGCTCATGCAGTTTTGACGACCTTCATCTAATACCCAACTAAAATTAATCTGGAGCTCTGAAAGCTTCTACAAATTAATCTTGGTTAATAACAATTTTAAACAAGCATTATCTTATATCTTTTCAGAAATATTAAAATGTACAATGTTTCTAATTTAAACTGTAGGAAGTGTTTTAACAATTTTACATTTAAATCAAATCGTAAGATTTGTTATTCTAACCCACAATTAGATTTATGAAAATAATTTCATTTCTTCTATATATTAATACATACATTTAGGATAATATATAAAATGAGCAGCAGAAGACCTGTAACCAGTATTTACTCTAACTTCATTTATTTGTTTCAATAATCTATTTAAGATATTCACAGGTTCCTATGGCCATTATAAACACTAACATTAAAGCAATAGAAAAATAAAATACTGCCGTACAACGTAAAACATGTAAGAGTCAACTTTTTGATCCTGTCAAACCAATAAATTGTCATGAACACATTTAATTATTCTGAGTTTGTAATAACAAAACAAAAATAACTCTTCCAGTTACACAGTCTTCATTTGATTATATTAATCGTTTTCCAATATAAGAAGTAAATCTTACAATTGAACACAAGCCTCATCCCGTGTAAGTACGTATGTTAAAACTTAATTTTAACCTCTTCTACAATTAATTCAAAATAAAACCGTGTGTCAATGAATGTTCAAAACAAAACAAAATAAAAGTTTCATATCTAAACAGGTAGTGTTAAAATATGCTAAGCTACTTTCAAAAATTTTTTTAGGAATTCTGATATTTCTAAACACAGGAATTTCATTTACGCTTCCTGTACCACAAATGATTTTTGTTTATAATTAGTCTTGAAAAAAGCTATTTAATTTATGTAGGTTTCTACAATTGGCGGTGCCGTTTCCAAAAACACTTTCAAGCCATCTAAACAATGTTAATACTTTTATGTAATTACTTGGCAAAAAACCACTACTTACTGATTGATTCAGCAGACGCGTTTCGCCCTAGGTCAGTGCATTATTCATTGCTGTGAATTACCGACAACTCTGTCTGGTCAGTGATTCACAGCATTGAATAATGCGCTGACTTAGTGCGATACGCGTCTTCTGAATCAATCAGTAAGTAGTGGTTTTTTGCCAAGTTAATACAAAAAATTATAATTTATACAAAAAGCTCAAGATGTAGGGGAGACCCGGTCAAAGTGAATAACGTTTTTTTAAACCGCTGACAAATCTTGAATGAAGTCAAAAGTGAATTTTGTACTCATTAACCTGAAAAAGGAAAAATGTTGTGATAAAATGCACACAAGCACAAAATAACTCCTTAACATTAAATTTTACAACATAGTCTAAGTCTTAATTTTAGTGTACAACTAAGACAAAACATTTTTAAAAAATATACTTACACTCTTTAAATTTTTAACACTAAGTAGAATCAAAAGAAATTATATTGTTCGTCTACTTTAACTGTCGTGACACAGGAAAAAAATATGATCCTAATCCGCAATAGTCTGAACTACCTTTATGAGTCCATTCAAGACACTTCCTGTACTGTATCCAATCATCCAGAGGGGGTCGTCGTATTTTTCCTGGCAAATTAAACAACGGGAATATTTTTCTCCTCTTTTAAAATTGTGAATTTTTTTTACTACTGACAACTGGTATTGTTTTTGTTTTCTTTTTAAGGCTTCTTTAAATCCCGTTTCTTGCAATGAGTGGCAAAGGGAGTATTTTAAGATTTTTACGACCCTGAAATGGAATTAGGACCATCTTGAATAGATTTTATGGCTAATTTTAAACTTTATTCAGACCA
>JBAIZL010000002.1:37598162-37605662 GCA_036971475.1 Prosapia bicincta
CTTAAAATGCAGTGCGAAAAGTATTGAGCAAAAATACGAAAATAAATTTCTGCATTGCTCAGGTCAAAGGAATGTTGTTTTTAATTTGACGAATCGAATGTCAAAGAAACATGTTTTTTCTTAAATAATTTGATTAACTGTAGGCATTACCATAACGATCTTCATTTGAAAAATATTAAATCAACAGGTAGAAATATTTTGTTTAGTAATTATGTTAAAATGGATAATGATTCTATTAAAACGAATCGATCTAACAAAATTAAGATTACAACAGTTACAAATCCCAACAATTAGCGACAAAACTATTCTTGTACTTCCTAATACTAATAAAAGCAAAAGTAATTATCAGCCAAGCAATAGAACCATTCAGTACATAAATCGTCTCAAAATAGTTGAATACTATGTAGGCCTGTATTTATGTACGGCAATAAACTTTTGTAAATAATGTAAATATTTCTTATGGGTTTCTCCGCACCACAGATTTATATGATCTATATGTGTGGGAGCCACTTTTCCAAAAAGAACGACCTCCGACTTGGTGGAGAAGTAGACAATTCCTTAGAGGCTTATCACTAACGTTCACGGATCGCAAAAATATTCGCTATACATGATATGAAGTTTAATGTATCTGTCAATTACGCGTAAGAACGCCAAAAGACTTTTAAAGAAACTGTAAACAGTGCGACAGTCAGTAGGGAGCTGTAAGGCCTGTAGTAGTAGGTACTGCTGCAGTGCCTAACGTCACACCTCCTGTGCCCAGGCCTTCTGTCTAGGGGGTGACGGCTTAGTGCCAGTATTCAAGAGTCTTGCGACTTTACTATAAGGCTTAGTCTAGTGACCGCCTCTAGCAAGAGACACTCTCCAACCAGGAACGGGACCGCGACTGTTTTTCCAGAACTACTCGGGACCAGTAGAACCTTCCGAACGACTAGGTTACCGTACCTCGATATCCCGTCTAATTATTTCGGTACAGTTAGTGCATCGGACCTTTGTCCACTCTCGGTTGGCCTTACTTAAGAGCCGGACCCTCAGACTAGGGACATAGTCCTGGGTAGGCATAAACCCAGCCCGTGAGACACTCAGACTAGGGACATAATCCTGGGTAGGCATAAACCCAGCCTGTGGGACCCTCAGACTAGGGACATAGTCCTGGGTAGGCATAAACGCAGCCCGTGGGAATCTCGGACTAGGGACATAGTCCTGGGTAGGCATAAACCCAGCCCGTGGGACCCTCAGACTAGGGACATAGTCCTGGGTAGGCATAAACTCAGCCCGTGGGACCCTCAGACTAAGGACATAGTCCTAGGTAGGCATAAACCCAGCCCGTGGGCCCTCAGACTAGGGACATAGTCCTGGGTAGGCATAAACCCAGCCCGTGGGACCCTCAGACTAGGGACATAGTCCTGGGTAGGTATAAATTCAGCCCGTGGGTCCCTCAGACTAGGGACATAGTCCTAGGTAGGAATGAACCCAGCCCGTGGGACCCTCAGACTAGGGACATAGTCCTGGGTAGGCATAAACCCAACCCGTGAGACCTTGAGAGCTTATATCTCAGTACAGGGAGCTAACGAATTGAGGGCGACCAAAATATTTGAAAGAACACAGCCTTTTGGGTTGGAACACTCCTGGTAAAAATGATATGACACACTTTACATATAAAGCTTGACTGTATATTGTTTTCAATACCAGACGTATGGTGGAAGTACGGTGTCAATAATGACTTCTTCCCTGACTTATTTCTATCTAGCTCACTAACGACGCCTGGAAAGAATATTAAACTGATTTTTTTATTTAAAAAACATCTGAAAATGGCATAAAGAGAAGTTTATCTCTCTCACTTGATTTACCGGGCCCGCAGGCAGTTGTTTACTCGTTGTATTAACTAGTACTGCGTAACATATTTAGTGTTCACTATTTTTGAATAAATTGGTGAATTTATAACAAACTACACAAATCGCCTACAACCACGTTATTTTTTTTTCTTTTAACGCCATGTACATTTCGAATACAAAGCAACCCTTAGAGTTGTAAAATAACTCACTTTTCTGTTTGCCTCTGAAATGGTTATTTTGTAACCGAAGTGTACATAAGGTAAGTTATCGTGGTCTTATAAAGTTTTGTATTATTTACGAAAGTTAGTGTATTAAATGTGCTCATATGTCTATTATGGTCTTACTTTGTTGTGAGTACGAGTTGTGTTTTTTGACTGAGTACCACGACCCTTTTAATTACTCATCTGCTCATACGTTTTTTTTTAATTAGACGTAGTTAAACGTTTTTTAAATATCCATTTAAAACAATTGATTGAATTTCTAACAATTATTTACTCTTTGTTTTCACACGTGATTTCTGTAGTCAGTTCTTTTCGTTCCCAGACAAAAAGGTTTTGTTTAGGGATGGGCCGATTCCTAAAATTTTCGATTCCGATTTCGATTCCGATTCTAAAATTTTCCTTTCGATTCTCGAATCTTTAGTCGATTCTCGATTCTTTCAAGTTATATTAGCTTACATGCTAGTTCTCTAATAATTAATTTAGTTAACATCTTGGTCATATGGCAAAACCTTTTAAAAGTTCTGTTTTAATGTAATAGGCTACACAAAACCTTCAACCGTGAGAGTGATATCTGTCTATAATATAATTTATTAAGGTTAAGTTTCGGAGGAATGATACAGTGTTTCTGTTATCCGTCTATTCGCTCAACCGTCATGGCCACGGTTCAGACGGTGACGGTTAATCGAGTTTTTACTGTACTTTTTTGTGTTTTGTTAAGACATTTAGTGTGAGTGTGTGTGTGTGTGTGAGAGAGAGAGAGAGAGAGAGAGAGAGAGAGAGACGAGCGATGTCAAACGACCGGAAATGGTTACGATCTTGATTGCTGTTGCTTCATAAATAATAATATTTTCGTTTACTGTAATCATTTAATTTATTCAAATCAACTAATACATAAATAAGACATAGTTGGTAATTAATTATTTTTCCACACAAATATAATAAATTTTGGTAATAAATTTTGTTTGGTAATAAATTACTCCACACGCATATTTTAATAGTTAACAAAATAGGAATCGGAATCGACACTTTTATGAATGAAGAATCGAGTATCGACGATTCCTCGATACCACCTAGAATCGACGATTCCTGGAATCGAGAATCGGAATCGGCCCATCCCTAATTTTGTTCAATTTTAATTGGATATTTGAACCCAGTACAACCGTCAGAAATGTCTACGTTCTTCTTAGAACTATGCATATTTTTGTATCAGTACCATAACTTTGAACAATATCTGAATGTTACTAACGCACTTCGTACGCTGTTTACCATAAAACATTTTCAATAAGGAGTTCCCCAGGACCAGGTTCTAAGAAATGAGTCACACTTTCCGGACTCCGCAGACTTTGGGAATCCCTCTCTTTGAGAGTGGTGACACCATCTATGACTCATGAAATTAATTGATGGCAGTAAAAATATACTAACAGCTTATTCAAATAATTCTCTACTAAAGAATTTGCAAATTCTGAAGCCTGTCAATTCATAATTGGTCTTGTGAGAGCTATACGTAGAGACATAGTGCGCTCGTTTACATGAGATTTAGTGTAATTTGTCAGACTGTAAACGTTTTAGGCTATACAACCATTTATATACAAACTTTCACTAATTGTAAGAATGATTTAAGGTACTTTGATTTCATTTAGATTATTAAACTAATATTTCATAACTACTTGACACCAATTCTTTGAGTTAGTCAAGAAAAACTAATACAATAAAAACATAAATATTCTTTAGAGTTAGTTAAACAAAATTAATGCAAGAGGAACAAATCATTTCTTAAAAGGGGTTTTACAAAACTAATATAGTAAAACAAACCACTAGTTCCTAAGAATTAGTGAAGTGAAAATTAATGCAATATAAAAACCATCAATTCCCAAAAAACATAAACAAAAGGTATTACAGTAAAAATATTCATCAATTTATAAAGTTAGTGAACAAAAATAATTTAACAAAAACCCACATATTCCTATAGAGATTAAACAAAAAATTAATATAATAAATATTCCGCCAAATCTCAAGAACAGTGAAGACAAAACTAATAAATTAAAAAACACTCCAATTCTCAAAAATGAGTAGGTTAATTGGAAACCCAATGCAATAAAAATGAACTAATTCTTGAGTGTCAGTCAAGAAAAAACTAATAAAATAGAAACTCACAAATTCTTATCGAAATTTAGTCAAGAAAAAATTATTACATAAGAATAAAAAGCCCGCCAATTCTTAAAGAGAATAAATGAAAACTAACGCAATAGAAAACCCTACAAATTTATACAATAAAATCAACCAGTGTGAGGTGAGTTTTATTGTATTAGTTTATTCTTGAATAACTCTTGAGGATTGATGGGTTTTGTATTATCTTATTTTTTAACTACTTAAGGTAAAATTTTTTTAAAATGAAAAATCACGTCTCTCCACTTCCTCCAGAGTAGTGGTGAGTGGATGCCGATCCTCGCCAGAGAGTAGGTTTAGTTCAGGTACAATACTCCGGGCACACAAACCATGATTATCTCTGCTTCTAGTACGGAAGGAAAATCAAGTATCTAACCTTCTCCGACCATACTCCAGAGTAGTGGTGAGTGGATACTGTTCTATAACCTCTGTAGAGAGTAGGTTTAGTTGAGATACATTACTTCGGGCACACAAACCACGAGTCTCTCTGCTTCTAGTACAGAAGGAAAACCAAGTATCTAACCTTCTCCTACCATACTCCAGAGTAGTGGTGAGTGGATGCCGTTCTATAGCCTCGCCGGAGAGTAGGTTTAGTTCAAGTACATTACTCCGGGCACACAAACCATGGGTCTCTCTGCTTCTATTACGGAAGGAAAATCAAGTATCTAGAAGTCTCCAACCATACTCCGGAGTAGTGGTGAGTGGATAATGTTCTAACCCCCCTGTAGTGACTAGGTTTAGTTCAATTACATTAGTTCAGGCACAAAAATCATGAGTCTGTCTGTTTCTAGTAGGGAAGGAAAATCAAGTATCTAAACTTTTCCGACCATATTACAGAGTAGTGGTGAGTGGATGCTGTTCTATAGCCTCTCCAGAATGTAGGTTTTGGTCAAGTACATTACTACGGCCATACAAGCCATGGGTCTCTCTGCTTCTATTACGGAAGGAAAAACAAGTATTTAGAAGTCTCCAACTATACTTTAGAGTAGTGGTGGGTGGATGCCATTCTATAACCTCGGTAGAGAGTAGCTGAACTTCAGGTACATTACTTCAGGCACACAAACCATGAATCTCTCTTCTTCTAGTAGGAAAGGAAAATCAAGAATCCAATCTTCTACATTCGTACTCCAGAGTAGTAGTGAGCGGATGCCGTTTTATAGCCTCGCCAGAGAGTAGGTTTAGTTCAGGTACATTACTCCGAGCAAACAAACCATGAGTATAGTACGGAAGGAATATCAAGTGTCTAACTTTCTCCGACCATACTCCAGAGTAGTGGTGAGTGGATACTGTTTTATAATCTCGGTAGAGAGTAACTGTACTTTAGGTACTTTACTCTGGTCACGCAAACCAAGAGTCTAAACTCTTCTGTGAACATCGTTCATTTCGAGCTTTTACAATATTTTACATCAGTGAAAGAACAAGTGTTGAACCTAACCTAACCTTAATAGAAACTTTCTTTGCCAGCAAGAAAAAGTATTAAGAAATACTCATTGCTTCATTCTAAAACCAATTTTTAGCAACAACCATTTGAAAAGCCGAAAATCTATAAAATCCTTACATTTACTAACTCGTGAAAATCCTAATGTTTACTAGTAAAGACCTAAGATCTATCAATAAACGGGCTTTTACAGTAACATCTATTTTATATTAGTATATATATATATATATAATACTATTATATGTATGACACTAATTTATGTATATAATACTTATACATGTATAGTACAAATAAATGTATAATATCAATATATATTATTTCCAATACATCTATAATACTAATATAGTATACTAATACTAATGTAACTCTACACGATACATTTAGATTCCTACAAAACGATGACGCCGATTATGTGCGTTTTAGCTTTAACTTACAGAAATTGTTTTTGTGTTTTTTTTTTTTAATATACTCGTACTGTAGATTTTTATTTTAAATTTCTTATTACATTTGTTTTTGAACATGTTAAACGTTATTAGAATATTGTTCGCAGGTTGTTATTTGATGTTGAAACATCAATGCTTCTTAAGATTAAGACATTTCATAGCCCAGCTTGTTTACTGGTATTATTTCAAGCTTTAAAATTAATACAAAACATCACTCAGGTGTTTAGCAAAATTTAGATGTAAAAGTCCTTGATATACTAAGGACATAAATCTTGCCTTCAATTTCCACCATGTTGCGTCATTACTCACCGAATGTCTACTTACCTATAAATCGCAAAGTTTATAAATTTAAAATATAAATTCCAAATATTGTCCAAATGTGGGAGAATAAGATAATTTGTATTATTTTCTATTAATTTGTTGCATTATAATTCTGGCGGTCTCTGCAGACAGAGAGCGAAGGACGCCCTTGAAGCGAGAATCTTGGCAATTTATGGCCACTAGTTTATTGGGTGCCTCGAAATTCCTTACTTCCAGCAAATCAAGAGAAAGATCGCCGTTCGCCAAATACAGGAGTTTTGAACAATAACTGAGGAATTCTTACATTAATTAATGTAACAACTATTTAATATTGCAGACTGGCTCACAATAATGCATTTCGATGGCAAAGTAATCATCATCAGTGAATTAACTACTAAAACAATCTAAATTAACACTGAAGGGAAATTTTTTTGAAGGCCCTTTGAGCTCCGGATTTAATAGGCCAGCCCTTGGGCATCCTCTAGTGAGCTGTCTCCGTCTCACAAGCACATACGGTTAGTATCCCTACCACGCGGGAAGAGATCGGGGTATATTGCGCATGTAGGAAGCGCGATGTACATTGCTAAGAGCGGGATGAATAAAGCCATCAAGAAAGAATCACTGCCCGTTAAAAACCCATCAGGACTGCTGGGGGCTCGGAAATCCCAAGTATAAGAAGGGGCAATACCTTAAAAATACCTCGTTAGTGAGGTTATGGTAGGACATAGTCTACACTTCCTCTGCTGTTTACTCGAAATTGAAATGGCATGCAAACAAAAGTTAGTACTTCCATTGGGGCTAAGCTGTGTCGGAATGTAAAGTAATCTCCTAATAAAGTATCTCCATGTAAAATCAGGAGACACTAAATCCGGCAAGCATCGCTCTAAAAGAGGGATAAAAAGCCTGAAAAGAAAGAAAACTTGCCAGGGAAAACGCGGGAAACCTGGGGGCTGGGATGGGCTTACTTCACGTATTTATACAGTGCCACGCATTATGTATCAATATGGGATGTAATCGTACTTTCACTTCAGCTTCAATTTAGCTTTTGCAATATACAAAACTCAGTGAGGATATTTCATCATCATCGAAACCCGTATGGC
>JBAIZL010000002.1:37613162-37633162 GCA_036971475.1 Prosapia bicincta
GTAAATTTATTTATTTTCAAAACATTAATAATTATGGTGTCATTAAATGTCAGTTTTTAGTAAACATTTAATAGGCATACAAAACTAGAGTCCAAGCTGAACTGTTCTGATGAGTTACATCATTAAACATCCGGGCATTGTTCCTTTTGCGTGACACTGTCGCGTGTATTTGTAGGAAGTTTAGACACCGCATATCCTATGAAGATGAGCAATTACAAAGATAATACTTCATACAGCGACTTATCAAAATGAATCGGTGCTTAAAGACGAAAACGAAGTATTGAATTAAGAACGTCAAAATCCTGTGAAGAAATTAAAGTTCTGGGATGATTATCAAAGTAATTGCCAAAGCTCGGTATTTATTGCGAAATCAACCGCAAAGGGAACACTTGATTTTGAATAATTGTAAACGAAGAAACATATTTACATAGAAACAGTTAAGCATATTTCTGTTATGGAAATTCTAAATCAGATCCGTCATACAGTGTACTGCCTTGAAAGTTTGGACCTCTACCTATTTGTTCTGCGGATGGTATTTTACAAAAAAATATTTTATCAGTTGGAAAACTACTTTGAACTGGTCACATCTGTAGATAATTTTATACGAACTATAAATTGTCATAAGGATATCCAAGCATTATAATTTCAATTAAGTGCATAAACGAGTGTCCAATACATTGGGTGCTGTGAATAAATAGGCTTATATAATGTTCCATAACGATTCCAGTTAACTTCGTTTAGGCAATGAATGCATGTTTCTTGCATACAAGTTATGAAAAGCGCCTAAGAAGACTGCAAAAACTTCAAAAACTCTTTTACTTTCCAACTCTCCGAACGCGTTTAAAAAATCCATATGTCCTTTTGTAAGAATTGTATTTTATACAAGTGAAAATTTAAAATTTGCTTTCGAGACCTTATTTTTCTTGCAACCTTTTAAACTGAATTCTTAAATAAATGCCACTGTACATTTACCAAATTTTCCAAATGTTTCCTCAATAAAGTTGTGTGTTAACGTTATTCCCAAATGCTCATCAAGCTGTAGTTTCCTCCTAATTAATGATTGGGCTAAGATTACTCCAAATCTTCCTTCCAAAATAACGGTTACGCTAAGATTACTTCGTAAATAATGGATGGGCTAAGGTTACTCCCCAAGATCACTCTATGGGTACTCCCCAAATAGAGATTGCGATAAGTCTACTCCCCCAATTATGGCCGCGCTAAGTTTACTCCCCAAACACCTACCCTAATAATGATTGAGCTAAGATTACTCCAAATCTTCCTTCCAAAATAACGGTTACGCTAAGATTACTTCGTAAATAATGGATGGGCTAAGGTTACTCCCCAAGATCACTCTATGGGTACTCCCCAAATAGAGATTGCGATAAGTCTACTCCCCCAATTATGGCCGCGCTAAGTTTACTCCCCAAACACCTACCCTAATAATGATTGAACTAAGGTTACACCCCAAATAATGGTTGCGATATGGTTACTCTCTCAATAATATTTGCACAAAACGTGCTCCAAAATACCTCCTCAAATAATGGTAGCGCTAAGGTTACTCCCAAATACTTCCCCAAAAAATAGTTGCGCTAACGTTACTCCACAAATAATGGTCTCGTTAAGGTAATGCTATTCCCCAAATAATGGATGCGCTAAGGTTAGTTCGCAAATATACTACGCGTCAAGATTACTCTCCAAATAAATTCCAAAATAATGGTTGCACCAAGGTTATTCCCCAAAATCGCCATATGGCTACCCCCCAAATAATAGTCGCACTACGAAAACCTCGGAAATATCTTCCAAAAAATGGTTGAACTATTGCTATTCCCAAATTAATGGTTGCACTAAGGTTATGCCCGAATACCTTCGCTAAAGTCACTATTCAAATAATGGTTGCGCTAGAGTTATTTCAAAATCCCCCCCCTAAATAATGATTGGGCTAAGGTTTGTCCAAATATTCCTTCCCATATAATGGTTACACTAAGGTTACTCCTCAAATAATGTTTGCGCTATGGTTACTGCCATAAAAATGGTTACTTCGAAATACCTCACCCAATAATAGTTCCGGTAAAGTTACACTTAAAATAATGGTTACTCCCAAATATCTCTCTAAATAATGGCTGTGCTAATGCCACTCCCAAATACGTTTCCAAATAATAGTTGCGTAACGTTACTCCCAAAAACAGTTGCTCAATGACAGTTGCTCTAAGCTACTCATTTCAATAAACAAAGATGCTCTCCAAATAATAGTTGAGCTAAGGCTAACCTCAAGTACCTCCCCAAATAATAGGTGCGCTAAGGTTACTCCCAAAAATGTCTATCATGATAGTTGCACTAAGTTACTCACTTCAATAAACAAAGATACTCTCCTAATAATAGTTGTACTAAGGATAACCTCAAGTACCTCCCCAAGTAATAGGTGCGCTAAGGTTACTATCCAAATAAAAGTTGCACCAAGCTTACTCCAAATTACCTAACCAAACAATAAATGTGCTAGAGTTATTCCCCAAATACTGGTTGCGCTAATGTAACTAAAAAATATCTGCCCAAGTAATTTTTGCGTTACTCCCTAAACAAGAGTTGCAATGAGGTTACTCCCAAATACCTCTGAAATAATATTTGCTCTAAGGTTACTTTGCAAATAGTAGTTGCACCAAAGCTACTCCCAATTACCTTCCCAAATAATGGTTTCACTAAGATTTCTCCCATATAGCCTACCTAACTAAATAATGGTCGCCCTAGGTTACTCTCAAATAATGGTCGCTCTTAAGTAAATTCCAAATAATATTTGACCTAAGGTTACTCCCAATTAACTTCGAAAATAATGGTTTCACTAAGATTACTCCCATATAGCCTACCTAACTAAATAATGGTCGCCCTAGGTTACTCTCAAATAATGGTTGCTCTTAAGTAAATTCCAAATAATATTTGACCTAAGGTTACTCCCAATTACCTTCGAAAATAATGGTTTCACTAAGATTACTCCCATATAGCCTACCTACCGAAATAATGGTAGCCCTAGACTACTCCCCAAATAATGGTCCCTTTTAAGTAACTCCCAAATAATAGTTGACCTAAGGTTACTCCCAATTACCTTCCAAAATAATGGTTTCACTAAGATTACTCCCATATAGCCTACCTAACTAAATAATGGTCGCCCTAGGTTACTCTCAAATAATGGTTGCTCTTAAGTAAATTCCAAATAATATTTGACCTAAGGTTACTCCCAATTACCTTCGAAAATAATGGTTTCACTAAGATTACTCCCATATAGCCTACCTACCGAAATAATGGTAGCCCTAGACTACTCCCCAAATAATGGTCCCTTTTAAGTAACTCCCAAATAATAGTTGACCTAAGGTTACTCCCAATTACCTTCCAAAATAATGGTTTCACTAAGATTACTCCCATATAGCCTACCTAACTAAATAATGGTCGCCCTAGGATACTCCCCAAATAATGGTCGCTCTTAAGTAACTTCCATATAATATTTTACCTAAGGTTACTCCCAATTACCTTCCCAAATAATGGTTTCATTAAGATTACTCCCATATAGCCTACCTACCGAAATAATGGTCGCCCTAGGATACTCCCCAAATAATGGTCGCTCTTAAGTAACTACCAAATATTAGTTGCGTTAAGGCTACTCCCAATTACCTTTCCAGATAATGATAGTAATAAGCATACCTTTACTAATACAATATAAGAAATGCTCTTATTTATAAGAAGCGAAATCGTATAGAAAATACGTTTCATTTTAACAATAATTTGTTTTGCATGAATTTAATAGACAGTACAAATAAAATCATTGAGTATAAACTTAAACCAATAATTGTGGCCTGGCCAAAATAGAACTGATAACCTACTTTATTTCTAACTTAGGAATTATTTTAGACGGTAAGTGTGCAAATATTTTCAAAATCACTATATGGTAATGTACACATTTAGGCGATACTAACCAAGCTCTATCTATTTATTAAACACTATCTATTAATGTTTATTTATTTATTTATGAAAAGATTACAACAGTGCTTACATTACGTTTTTTTTATTCATTTTTATAATCGACATTCTATTACGTATTTTATCGTTGAGTTTCAGAAGGAAATTGAAGGTTTATTTATATAACTTGTGCCGTTAAGTCACTGTAAAGGTCAGGAAATGAAAAGTCTAAAACGAACAAACTCTTTCAATCTGCAAAATCGTCGACAGATTCGACTTCCTAAAATAATTCACAATATTAAGTAAAAACAAAAGTTATCTGGTATAATTGTATTCAACGAATTTTCTGAAATTCCATTATACTCAGTGATTCTTTGTAGTTTATGAAAATGAAGATTTATTGTCGCCTTAAAGACTTGTTATTTCTAGCAAGCTTTTAAATTGCTATATAAATTACCTATATTTAAATTTCTATATTTTAAATCACCTATATTTTAAATAAATACCAGTCTATACACGGTTTCGAATTAAATTTTTCAAGTACTCTTTCACTTTTAGAATGTATTTATTTAAGAACAAATTTAATTTTAAGTTTTCGAACGTCATAAAATGATATTTAATTTTTTAAACCAAGAGGAAAGCCAGGACAACTACGAAGCATACTGGATGAATGAAGTATCTCAACGATTATCTGTCTCTGGGGCTCCCAAACTTTCAGGTTCTCTACCCCTCCTTATGACACTGAGGTCCCACCCACCATTTACATTTGCTTAAGATGTACAATCCTTTTCAAGAGATAGAGGTTTATCAATCCAATTAAACCATAAACCACAGTCTATAACATTCATTAACAATACTTTTAACATAATTAAAATGAAATATTTCATTATTCTTAATAAATAAATAAATAAAAAGGATTTTTAGATAGAAAAACAAAACGTAGAGTGTATTTGTAGTAGCATGAATTTGTATATGATCTGTCATCAACCTTCAACACATTAAATAATTCATATTTTTTGATTCCATCTTCACGTGAGCTACTAGTTATTACTAAACTGAGTTACGGTCTGAGTTGACAATGGGACACATCCCCCGAAACGGCCGTCCTCAACAAATATAAGTAAGTGCTACTGTAGGCAATTTATAAACATTTACAAGTGTTTATTGATTAAATAATTATAACAGACATTAAATAGTTTTTAACACACATTAAATTAGGTTTGAATAAAAATGTATTTTACTCTACACCTGATAATGCTGCAATCTCACAGTGATAGACTTGATTTGGACCTTGCACAATATATATCTTACAAAATTGATAAAAATGCATAACAGGTAAACATATAATGTCTTATATATTTACTCATCAGTTTCCCCCTTTCATAGTAAAAAGGGGAAAACTTTTATTTATTACATTTAAATTAAGACTATTGCTTATGATCCAGAGATGTTACACTTTAGCACAAATACTATAACTCAGCAACAAAGGTCTATCAAGAATAAAACATTCTACAAAAAACAATGACTTAGTCCAGTCACTTCAGTTTACTCGATGGTACACCTAATTGAGTAAAAAGAATTCTCGTCTGTAGACAGTTTCAGTGCACTTATCCACGAAACCCAGTTTGAGAACCCCTGATGTAGCTAATTAGCCAGAGACTAAATAGGAAAAGTTGAAATCTTAGATTAAAATCAAATAGATTTTAATAGGTTACATATTCTCGACGTTTCGATACCACTATGGTATCCTCTTCAAGAGTCCAATATTATGTCAGAGCTGACAAATCCATTCAAATTAAATAATACTCACTACCGTAATAAAAACGCTACACTGCCATACAGTCAATCAATGGATCTTGATAAACATTAAAATTTGTTACAATATTAAGACACGAAATCGTTAACTGATTTAAGCTCCTAAACATGATAAAATCGATGTAAAAATCCCTTCCCACAAAGGTAACCAAGACCAGAATGCGGAAATTTTAAAAGTTTAAAAACATTTTTAGAAAATTAGATTCGCCTTCTAAAATTGTTCTCAAACACATAATTTAATAAGTCGAAAAATCGTTTTCAATATAAAGTTTTGATGTTAGCAATGATGAGAGATAATCATAACATATGAACTGCACTAACGTACACACTCGTACTGTACTGAATTGGAAATCGTAGCTTACTGTAAATCGTGTCGTACTGTAACGATTTTCTAATATTCAGCTAAAAGTTCGATTGAATATATTTTGCCCCCCCCACGTTTTAGAGGTATTGTTCTTTCGTCACTATAAAGAGACTAACATCGATTGAGTGAGATCACGGACGAAAACCTTGGATCTTCGTGACTTATGTGTTGTACGGATCGTACGCCTCTAAACAGTTCTTAAATACAGTTCCTAGTTTGCTTCAAAGAGTAGTTATTATTTCACGAACGTTCAAGGAATCCTACCGAAAGCCTTTAAGGCGGTTCCGTCCGTGACTGCATAATCGTGTTTTAGTTCAATGTCGTCACTTTATTGAAGTCGGTAATCATTGTTACATACTCTTCAACGCAACGATAGCAGATAAATTAGCTATCAAGGACTACACACGTTTCTTTTAGTACGAGGTACCTTCCCTGGTTCCTGGTGGCTTCCTTTTCACAAGAAATTCTGAGTAAAATGGAATAAAAACTCTTCCTGTCGGAGTAGAGTTAAGCTTCATCCGAAAGCAAATTCTATAACACATACTCTAGACCTCCTCTAAGCCTGTATAATGATATTTTACCGGACCGTTAACACGAAGAATTGTCTCTAAGAGGTGGACCTAAATGACATAATAAAAGTCAACGTGTAAGATTGTTCACTTTAAATGAATCTGTGGACAAATTCGCCTAGCGGGGATTATAGCGGGGGTTATTCGCCTAGCGGGGGTTATAGCGGGGGTTTTCGCCTAGCAGGGGTTATAGCGGGGGTTATTCGCCTAGGAAGGGTTATAGCGGGGGTTATTCGCCTAGCAGGGGTTATAGCGGGGGTTATTCGCCTAGCGGGGGTTATAGCGGTGGTTATTCGTCTAGCGGGGGTTATAGCGGTGGTTATTCGCCTAGCGGGGGTTATAGCGGTGGTTATTCGTCTAGCGGGGGTTATAGCGGTGGTTATTCGCCTAGCGGGGGTTATAGCGGGGGTTATTCGCCTAGCGGGGGTTATAGCGGTGGTTATTCGTCTAGCGGGGGTTATAGCGGGGGTTATTCGCCTAGCGGGGGTTATAGCGGTGGTTATTCGCCTAGCGGGGGTTATAGCGGTGGTTATTCGCCTAGCGGGGGTTATAGCGGTGGTTATTCGCCTAGCGGGGGTTATAGCGGTGGTTATTCGCCTAGCGGGGGTTATGGCACTGCAGGTTTATTGTTAGCTTGTTTATTACAATAACATAGAGCAATTGAGTGTGATTTTTTGCATAAATAAATAAGCCCTCTTAATCAAAAAAACGTTTTTGAAATCATTATGTACATTTCTATTGCGTAGTAATCATCTTAAGAGGTGTCTTGTACTAATTTCCTCTGAAGATAATTGCTTTGCAATCGAAATGTACATCTGGGTTCGGAGAAAACGTGTTTGTCGGTAAGGGGTTTTATTTATTTTTAATTGTTCATTATAAATGAATAAATATCATAAAGACTTCTTCGAAATGACTTTCCTTGAGGCTGTTTTGCAAAATGGGAGAAGCGTATCAGATGACAGTGACACCAAAGATAGCAACATTTAAATAGTTATTAAATTCAAAGCACCTATTGTCTGTCAAACCTTTCTCATTTTCGTAAAATATAGCCTATAAGAACTGACTATTAGATCCCATGAGGCCCAACCTTTTGGAGGTAGGGGTTAATCAGATATAATAAATTATAGTTTTACTCTTAGACCTTTTTGCAAACCATGAAGAGAAGAATAAAGTTGTTTTTAAGGCACTGTTATTACATTTTTTATATTCTAATATGGTTTTGCCCTTCCGACCTTGGCCTTGAACCTTTCTGAGCTGGCCTTAGTTTACGCCCTCTGGCTTCTACGGGAATTTCTGGTAAATTCCTTTGCACTGTAAGAAAAAACGAAAGAGAAAGGATGTTCTACGTATTATATTTTTCTATTTTATTATCTACACCAAACAACTATTCTTCTTGCATGAAATGTAATTAGTTTTAAAAATTCAATGTTTTACAAATCCGAACCTATCAAAAACACAGTTCCCAACTCGCAACTCACACAAAACCGTTTCGATGCTAAAAGATTTATAAGTTAAATACATTAGCCTTCAAAATAACAATTTACTTCTTTTATTTCAACAAAATTGACTACCCAAAAACAGCATTGACTTTAAAACCATTTGGATATCTTCGTCGACAAACTATAAAACAAATGTAACATACAATGAGCTTATTCAAGGCCATTGATGGTAGAAAATTTATAAATAAATATTGTACTATTTATATTTTAATGTTGAAACTATTTTGAATTTAATACTTTAAATAAAATATTATGATAAATATTATTTATATTGGATTATAGCAAAGTTTCGAGTTCAACTAATTAGGTTATACGTAACAAAAACTTTTCAGCTCTGAAGCAAGCAGGGATGTTTATCAAATTTAAACTACTTAAAAGTAGACGTTGAAATTAAACCACGTCAATCCATAATATAACATTTAAAAATCTGACTAAAATGTATGTTACCATAACTCATTTAATAATTTATTAAATAATAAAACTAATAATCAACTTTCAACAAAAGAACTTATTAAACAAAATTAAATTCATTTATAACTTTAAAAACCAGGTTGCAATTTCTCTTTGATCGCAACCTTTGCATCCGTAGATTGTTTAATAACGTGAGAATAGTTCAGAAGTGTAAGACTGTATTCCCCAGAGGTTTTGCTCTCATAATAAACGCAACTAATTTTATTAAACTTTACAATGCGCGTCCAGAGTAAGACTTCTAGGTAATAAAATTATGTCATAATTAACGAAAAAAATATGTAGCAGTTTTATAAATGAATACTAAATTTACCTGCTTTTGTAAAAGTATTGGACCTGAACCTGGATAATTAAAAATGTTTCTTTCACTGAAGCAGACGCACAATACTAATATAAACTTGATTTAAAAAAATTTCCCACGTTCCTAAAGCTTTTATACTGAGCTAAAAATAATGATTATTAAAAACGTACTCTGTTTATCCCAATTTATTTGGAATAAAATGTAGTTAAATAATAATAAATGTTACTAGGAAACCTCTAAACTTAAATATGTTTTTTTAAAACATGATGTACATTTCGATTACCTGGAAACGATAATAAAGAGGACGGTTACCTGTTATATGAACATCAGGGTACAGTAAACATATTTATAGAGGCTTTTAGTATAATTTATTATAATCTGTATCCGTCTATCTTAAAATGGATGAGTTAAACAATACACCAATACCCTGCTTCCTAATGGGCCCCACACAAATCATAATACTAAAGACAGATTCATGATACTAAAACATACAATTATAACTGCTGCGTTTGATTAAATATATCACATTCGGCAGTGTATTATGTGGAAAAGTGCAAGAAGAAAGAAAGACAGTGAAAAAAGAATGGTGAGAAGGAGTACATCTTTCGACTTGACCTACTTGTCAAATAACACAAAGATATATCCTTTGTGGGGCATCTCCCGCCTGACATATGAAATAACTACCTCCACAAATCCAGCCTCAGGCTGGTGACATCCGCTTGGATGACTAACAACAGATCCGAGACTGGGAGTGGGGTAGGTACTTGATGCCACGACCCGTTGAACCTGAATGAAAGAGTCTTGCGACCTTGCTGCAAGGCCTGGACTGTAAGGCCCCACCCTGGGACGACACGAATTCCAACCAGACACTGCTGTTTGATCGCTTTTCCAGATCTTCGGGACCAGTAGAACCTTCCGAACGGCCAGGCTACCGTACCTCAATACTCCGTCTGATTTGTTCGGTCTAGGTAATGCAATCGGACCTTTATCCACTCTCGGTTAGCCTCGCCCAAGACTGACCAACATAACTTACAGTAATCCATTCAGGTTGAGAGCAGGTCTACCTCGGATAATTCACCCTGCCTTCCCGATGGCATATTCCACTGGGGTCATTACGACCTTTCCCTAGTCTTTCTACTTCCATATGCCCTCCGTTATCATTTTTCTTAATGAGCGTGTAACAGGTAAACCCCCTTCTATAATCCCATAGAGGTCTACTTTAAGTAAGTCGCAATGACATAATTTCTCAGGAATTATAGTTCTATTTCCTTAATCCTAATAAATTCCCGCTACCTTTCTTTACAACCGATGAAAGCAGGTCCACTTCAGACAAACGATCTTGTCATTGCGAATCCTTAATGTTTCTCTATTCCTAATCCCAGGAATCATTATGTTCTTGCATTAGTCATTTTCCATTCCTTCTGTCTTCCCTTATCCTTCTTACAAGAAGGATAAACAACTACACAGATCTTTATCCCGATAGTCAGGTGCCGCGCTACTTAGACCCGCGGTCCAATAGTTTCTCCCTATTCATAGATCCATGGAATATTGGTTTTCGCTTAACACACAACGAAATAGAAAAAAAATATAAACTGTTTTAGATAATTTTACTCAAAAAGTAGTTCGTTGTTAGAAACTTCAAAACGTCAAGCGCTACTTTTATCAAGCATAGATATGGCTCAGCAATGCCTAGCCTACATTTCGGAATATTTTCCCCCAAAAAATTAATAACCTGTATATTAATTTAGTAATTTAGAATATTTAAATATTACTACTAATAGTGAGTAGAGTGTCAGCTTCGTAAATAAAACGATTGCTTCGAAAAGCGTCAGCAAGGAAGATTTAAAATTTTCTCTTCGTTACGCAAAAATTATTACTTATAGTTTATTCTGTGAATTCAAGATGATTACAACAAACAACTTCACAAATAATTGTTTTAAATACCATGCATACAACTTTACTTTTTAAAGCATTATCACGGCATTACAATATTTATTATATCTACTTGGAGTTTTAAACTTGGCTGTTAATTAAGGTAATAAATTGAAGTTTTACACAGTTCCAAGTTTGATTCACATTATATGTGGGACGTTTGAAGTTTGGAATACTCGTACATTTCAGCTGTGAGGAAGTAAATTCATTGTTTTATATTAGTTTTGTTCTAATCATCACGTACGATGGACTGACATTTACGTAAACAAGACATACAATAACCAAGTGTTTATTGCAGTAACAACCGATAATGTTTCACTGTAAGAATGGGCAAATGACAGCGTGTCAAGCATTCAGGAAGTCGATCTTCGTGCGAAGAAAGGACAGACCATTGTGCTCCCTTTACTGTTAATGTTGCTCGGCCAAGGTTGTTCCGTCACTTGCTTTCAATTAATGCCAATAGTTTTTGTATTAAGCAAACATAAACCGACTGTTTATGCCTCAGTATGACTTTGTCTAGAATCGCAGCCGTGGCATTCGCGTCAATCATCCTCTATACATCATTTTTCAAACTCTTTTCTTCTGGAAGTAGACAAATTATCCGCATCTTAGTTTAGCCATTACCATAAGAATGCATTGCGCAGCTGTGTATCAAGACTTGCGAACAAAAATATTAGAACACTTGCGCTATCCTGCATCAAAAGTTAGTAATGCAGAGGTTTGTTTCAAGAGCAACTTCTTCGTAATTATATGTTTATTTCAAAATACCAATACTTTACTAGGCTAATACAGATTAATTCGTATCGTGTTAAAAAATTAGGCTTCTATTTTTAATTCTCATATTTCGTATATTTATTCAGAAAAAACACCCTATTTTGTAGAATTTATCACATTATATTCAGAACATTTGTTTATTGTGATATTTTATTAGCTAAACTATATGACACTGCCCAAATATATATATATATATATATATATATATATATATATTCAGCTTATTCTGATACTCAGGGTAAGCTGGAGTGTCAGAATAGGATCGAAAAGGAGAACAAAAAATTAATAGTTCTCTAAAGTCGACTAAATATACGTGTATATATGTGTATGTGTGTGTGTGTGTGTGTGTGTGTGTGTGTGTGTGTGTGTGTGTGTGTGTGTGTGTGTGTGTGTGTGTGTGTGTGTGTGTGTGTGTGTGTGTGTGTGTGTGTGTGTGTGTGTGTGTGTGTGTGTGTGTGTGTGTGTACAACTTTGCATATATATATTTAGCTTTGCAACACTGGTAAGAAATAATCATGGTTTGTTAATAACCTACTTGTAAAGCAGTCTATCATAATCATTGTGATTATGTAGGCTCGAGGGTTACTGTACCCTCTATTTTAAACGATAAAAAGTATATAAATTTATAAAAACATCTCATCTGATAACTTAAACAATGAGATGATAGACAGGAAGATTATAGAAGCGCCAGCCCTTAAGCTCTTAGTTACTAAAGTTTCTTACTCGGTGAAACCGGCTTTCTAAAATAAGGCGTGTGCCAAGAGAGACTACGAAATATAAATGACCGAGAGAAAAATGCTAGACAAGCCAGAATTGGCTAAGTTAAGAAAAAGAAAGAGCACTGGCAGACAAGGTAAGAGAAAGGGACACGATAGACGGGAGGAGCGATCAAGAAGTCGAGGAAGGAAGACCAGTTACGTTTTGGGAGCCAGAGGAAGGGGAAGCTCGGAAGCCAACAAGGGAAACCCAACGAGAGAGAAGCCCAACCAGTCGAAGGTACAGGAATCCAACCCTGGCAGGTGAAGATGAGAGGATAATGAAGAAGTTATTCCTTCATCCTTGAACATAAAGTGGTCACAACGCCATCGCACGGGAACGCTGAGGATCGACTAAGCTACTCCAGATCGACTTAAGTATCAATTAATTAACTATTAAATATTAAATGTTTGTAAAATACGTTAAAGCCAACAATTACATTAAAAAAACGGCCATAATTGCTAAATTTTTAATTTGTAGAGTTCTTTCTGTTGTGTCTTATAACTGTAAAACTCATTACTTTTAGTAAATTAGAGTCAAGTTTAATAAGTAATCAGCAAGTTTTTTGTAGAAATAAAACGACTGGTGAAAACGTTAATTTCTTTTGTTTTTTAAATCCAGAAAAGTTTTTATTACTTTTAATCTTTTGAATATGCAGGTTTGATTTCCAACAATAAGTTTTTAAAGTAATATTATTATTATTTTTATTATTTTAAATAATTATTACATTTTTTAGTATGAATTTTATTACTATTTTAAATTATTGTTTTTTATTAATTTTATTTCGTAACTTAACAAAGTAATGCTATGTTAAAGGTAACTTTAGCATCGAAGCAAAGCGTTTTGTTATATTAAATAAATAAATAATCATATATATATATATATATATATATATATATATATATATATATATAGTAATTATATGAAGTAATATTAGGACCTTATTTTATTAAATTTCACGATTAAATAGTAAATATTAGGATTGCGTAAATATAAGGATTTAAACAAGAGATGATTTATCAAACTTTTACCATTTTACCTACAGTTCGGAAGTTTTAACAACGGCGGTTGGTAAATGTGGGTTTTGGGAATAAAACAATGATTATTTCTTGCTAGCAACGGGACTTGTCTATATTTCCTAACCTAACCTTATGTAATAAACATAGGTAACTATTTAGGTTATGACATTTCAGTCCAATTATATATATATATATATATATATATATATATATATATATATATATATATATATATATACATATATATATAATAAACAGTATTACAACTATAAAACGTGAGACGTTGCATGACTTTGGTAACTGGTTTAAAGTCATAGGATATTATTATATTGATATAAGAAAGAAAGATACTGATGGCCTGATTGAAGGCATTAAGTAATCAATTCAGATTCAGCATTGAGTTATTGACACTTAAGATGTATCAACGTGTGACATTTAATAATGTCTCTATGTAGGCTACTTCAACAATGGACTTTGAGTTCGGAACTTGGATCTAATTAATTAATAACTATTACAATTAATAACTTCTATAAAGTAGGATGCTTGATATTACTTTATCATGGAGTTATTGAAACCGATTTTTGTGTTTACCAAAGCCATGAAGGCTACCTCGCTGAAATATTTAAACAGCACTTGGACCTATTGACATTATAGTTGTAATGGTGTTCAGTATATAAATACTACGTTGACTAACTGCTAGTAAATATCCATTTATATCTCTCAACGTTTTGACAGAGTGTTGCTTAAGCGTATAAAGTAACAAACAAAACATCGTTACACACGATGAACCTTCCTGATAAGCGAGAGAAGTGATAACGCCACTCTTCATCGAATACTCATTTGTATCTACGACGTGTCATGTACGGAGAAAGTAGTGATTAAGCACCGCCATTTTATGTTACACAATGGCTAATTATTGTGACCTCTGTTTAGGCCAAGGCTACGATCGTATAAGGTGGCAACTATGTAACATAGTGTGTAAGGTGCTAGCGGACTTACCTCTGTTGACAGTTGGCAGCAGCCACAGGATGGTTCAATGTTAGGCCTATAACCAGTTTAACTTGTAATAAACTACACGTTACTCTTCGACCTAAAATTTAAGCATTAAAGCATGGTGTTTGGCTTAGCTAATTTAATAACGACACATTTTGTCTGCTTTTTTCACTAAATTATTCGTTTTACATTCAACGACTTAGTTTCACTTTGTTAAACTTCAATATTGTAAGGCGTTTGAAGGCGAAAATTGTATTTAGTCGGTCGTCAATTTAAACGATAAGAAAAAAAAGGACGTGGGAGAGAAAGCAGCCCTCAAATAAGGTTATGTCGATCTCGGACGTATCGACGGTCAACTCGTAATAGAAATCTGTTTAAATTTATTAAGAACTTGTTACGCACTTGTTAAGAACTTTTTAATAAATAAATAAACAGTAAATAAACCGTTTAATTACTTAAATCCTAACCTGATTTATACGTTTCAATGGTCAAGAAATCATCTTCAAGGGAATCTGTTACAATAATATCTTATACAAACAAAATAGATAGTTAATAAAAAAATTTAGTCAGTGTAACTGGCCGACAGAAGGTAATACAGTAAAGTTTTGAAATTCCGAGTCCTGATTTTTCAAGCTTCCGTCAAGTTCGAGTCCGGTTTCGCATCAGCTAAGCCGCGGAACTGCCCGAAGCACTGCTTTTACCTTCAGCATCCACCAGAGCCGTTCCATCCTTAAAGAGGTTGAAGCGCCTCTCAGCAAGTACTTCACATCTGTAAATAATGTGTGTGGCAGTCTCCAGTTCCTGCCCGCATAATCTGCACACTGGTTCATCTTTGTAGATACCCATTTTATGCAAATGTTTCCTTAGTCCACAGTGTCCCGAGAGTAGACCTGCGGCTATCCTCAATTCCTGCCTAGACAGATAGATGAGACTCTTCTGCAGCCCCAAGGAAGGTTTCCTAAGGGTTAGCTTACTGTGTCTCATCCCTTCATCCCTTCAGCACACTGTGTCTCCAGTGCTCACAGTGTCTTTCAGCCATCCACCTTCGCACTGTCATTTTGACCATGGCTTTGGAAATACCTACCGCAGGCTCCGGTCCAATCAGGGGACTCGAAGACCCCTCCCTGGCCAGCGCATCTGCGGCTTCATTTCCAATTATTCCCCTATGCCCTGGCACCCAACCTATCTTGATTTGATTGTGCCTTGCCAGGGCTTGTAGGTTATTTAGGCACTCCCTGACTATAGCCGAGGTGACCACGTGTCCGTTTAGTGCCTTAATTGCTGCCTGACTGTCGGAGAAAATAGCAATCCGGGTCCCGTGTGTTTCCCTTCTCGCTATCTCTCCCAGACAGGCATTTATAGCATATACTTCGGCCTGAAAGACAGAGGTATGCCCCCCCAAGGAAAAACTAGTTTTACCCTTGGGTTTTTACAATACACCCCCGCTCCAGTGCCGAAGTCCATCTTGGAGCCATCTGTGTACCAGATCTGAGCTCCCGATGTTAATGTCCCTGACCATTCCATCACAGTTTGGTGGACCTGGTCAGGTGCAAACGTTCGAGTAATGTGGTTGCTGCCCATTTCCAAGACGGGTTCTTTGACCACGCACTCGATACTCATATGTCCCGAAACATCTGGGAGGTTAGCCCAGTTGCTCGAGTTGCGCAATCTCCACGCCGCCAGCCTCGCCTCTCCCCTAAGGACAAGCTCAAGGGGAGGGAGGTTAAGCATTACTTCCATTGCTGCACCTGGTGTAGTTGACATCGCTCCCAGTGTGCACAGACAGGCAAATCTCTGGATAGAGCTCAGTTTAGCTCTTGTCTGTGCCTGGTTGGCCTTTGTCCACCACACCAGAGCTCCATAGGTAATCATAGGTCTTATCACCCTCAGATACATCCAGTGCATCATTTATGGCTTCAGTCCCCATTTCTTACCTACCATTCTTCTCACAGTCATCAGTGCCCTTTTGGCCCTGTTAACTGTCCTCTCAAGATGTGAGTTCCAGGTGAGTTTCCTGTCCAGGGTAACTCCCAGGTACTTCACACCCCCCACAAACTCAAGGTATATGGCTGCCGTTGGCACCTCTGCTACAGACCCACGGTTTGCCGTCTCATTGGCTCCCGCTGTCTGTGCAGTCTCAAAATCAATTTTTGTGTTAATCTGGTCCATAAACGACCCACGAGTATAGGGGAAATAACGGTCGACCAGAGCAGAGCCCCCACTGCCCTGGCAAGACAACATACAATGAGGTTTTGTCTGGTTCCTCAAGGGGATCGTGCGACTGCATTTTATACCCTGCAGCCATTCATCCTTCGGCACGATGTCTTCCACCTTGGATTGGGTATTCAGTCACTGACCTTGAAGCACACCCCAAGTTCAGGACATTATTAACTGTTGCTCATGGAGCGAACAGCCTGCTTTACTCTCTATTTTACAACTGTGTCGTTAGGGTAGTTTCCCGCCCATACTTCACTGTCGCATTGCCCTTGGTTCACCTGGGAGGTGAGAGTAGCATTGTGAGGACTTAATTCCCAACTACCCCAGTCTCCCCGGTCAGAGCAGTTATTTCTACCACACCTAACCGGTTGACTGACGAGGAGGGATAATTCCTCACCTTTGAACCATAGCCTCGGTCCAGGCCTGCATATTCAGAAACCTTCCGGAATCCTTATTCACAGGTAACCTACATTTCTGTAGGCCGTCCCACTATCCGCCACCTGTGGACCCGCCCGGTTGCTCAGGCCAGCTTGCCGGGAATTAATCATCTAAGCCGCCGGGTTTTGAAAACATTTCCAAGTCAGCACTGTCGGTTTCATATAACAACTAAACTGCTATTGGATGGATAGAGAACTATTCAAATAATGATTTTTTAACGAGTGTCTACCAGAAACTAAAAAGTTTTTAAAAACAGAGTTTTTGACTTGGATAGCAACTTTACTGTTAGAGAAACTACCATCGCATGCCGATGAAGATCAACTGTGCTCTGATGATATCTGTACTTTATATCTTCCCGCAAATGTTATGAGTCTAATCCAGCCCAAAGATCAGTGTGTTCTGGAATGTATGAAACAAAAAGAAACGCACGTTACCCTTTACTATCTCTCTTGGAAGGAACTAAAGAAAAAGAAAACATTGTAGGCTTCCTTAAAAAAAGAAATAGAGTTGATGAATTGTGTACTGGACAGCCGAATCATGGAACAAAATAAAAGAGAAACATTAAGTAAGTCGTGGAATAAAATCCTGAATCATAATGAAACTATTTACTGATCCATGATAAGAAAAAGATTTGACATTTCTTATCAAGGAGCTTCCAGGTTGTGAACATTCCTATGTGAACAATTTGAGAAAACTGATGTTACGATCTGAACATTTATTGAAAAGGTGCAAAAACTACTGAAGGCAGAGATGACGAAAATAAAGATGAAGTTTCGACCGAGACAATACAAGAAGGGGAAAATAGTGATGGTGAAGGAACGACCGCCTGGGAAACTGCACTACGCCGTATTAAACAATAGATAAGCTACGCTATATAAACATTACCTTCTGCTAAGATGTCTAAGCTACACGATAGCAAGAAACATAACAGCATTTTTCAAAAAATGTAGCAACCGTGATCACAATGTACTCCAAAGCAACATTAATTTATGTAAGTATTCAAATCAATAAAATTCTTTATACGTATTTTGTGCATTCTTACTTGAAGTATTAGAGTTCATTAGCTCTCCTGTTTTGTCTGATGTACAGAAACGTATTTTCCTGTAATCCGAGGTTTCGGAAATCCTCGATGGTCTCGGTCCCAACTACTTCGAATTATCGAAACTTTACTATACGCCTACTTCATTTGAAGAGCATAGTCAATAGAGGTTTTAATAAATCTATTTACTGTAGTTAATAATAAAAAATGTAATAATTAAAAACTTTACTAACAAAATATACAATAATAATTTTTTTATTTATTATACTAAATAAAAACTTATTTAACGAATTTTATTGAATTTAGTTCTTAAAAAGTGTCAGACTCGCCTAAGAAGCTTTTATTTCAAAAACTATAATAACAATGTATTTCATGATAACTACATTGAAATGATTAAAGTATTTTCATGGAATACAAATAATGTGACATCGGCTTCTTCCACGAGTACCTGCCTATCCGCTGTTGCAGTGCTCCCATACTATCACCTCTCTTTTTACACAGAACGATCACTAAGTGCTCCGCATTCGTCCTGCATACCTTCTCGAAGGCATCCTCAATACCCTAATGAGATATATCCTTCTTGACTTTTCTGAAAATGTCCGCAAAGGAATTTCAACATCCAATGCTTACGGTGCTGGGCGGGCAAATGTCCGTTCCCCTCCATGTTTTCTTCTCCTTTTTATTCAACTATTTCTGATAGCTCACACTCTCCTTCCATATAGATATCTTGTAGAAATCTTAAATCGATAATAAAATTCGTTTCTATTCACCCAGTCAAGTTTAAATACATTTTTTTAAACCTATAGTGGATAATAATTGATGTCGCTACAGTTTTTCAAATATTAATTGAATAATGAAATTTAAAAAAAACTTAATGTACTGGTCGGTTCGAACTGAGGAACTACGTATATGAAATCCAACACTTTGGCACTGAGCTTACTTTTTCATAGCTAGAAATAAATTACGTACTTATAGATGTATATGCAATTATAAGAGAAAGGTTCCTTGTAATAGTAAAGCATTACAAGAAGTGGATAGAATGAGACGTTATAGACCATAATCAGCTTCATAAATTAGAAACGAAAAAAAGCGAATACATAGTAACAAACAAGAATAATAGTCATACACCATATACTGTATAGAGAGAAAAATGAAAGATTCGAACGAAATTAGATTTCTATTTTCCTACTAAATATTGTTATTCAATCATTTGTCTATAGATATTTATATTACTTGTATTATAAAATAAAAAGTGACTAAAAAGAAAATTTTCTTTATCGACCATAGTAGGAATTTACTTTGAATTTTTTTTCAGTATTACTTGTTTTATATCTGAGAGGGAATCAGCGTAGAACGTAAAACTGAGAGCCCACGTTTTTAAGGCCTGTTTATGGCATTTCTACCTGCATTAAAGATATGAGATGTTTGCGTCATTTTGTCTTTGTTAACCTTAACCTCTGGCACGGACTTTAAGAGATTTTAATGAGCTCTTAGACGTGTCCTTGAGTAGCCTGTGTAGATTCGTCTCCTCCTGGATGACCTCCACAGGCGAATCGATTCCTTGCTTCACTCTTCCGAACCTCTTGTAGTTCGGTCACTTGTAGCATTAGACGTAACAGGATCCGAGTGACGAAACCATGCAGCTCGGCCGCCGCTAGAACACGACACCAGGGTCTGCGGCCTTTACCAGTACCTAGACCTCACACATACGGTACTGCATCCTTTGTTGAAACTTAAGATTTTAAATTTAATGTTGGTTATGTTTTTCTTGTTGTATTAGTAGGTACTGCCTTCACTCACTCCATACAGACGGCGGTACTAGGGTATCCCGCATTCCTACCGTAAGTTTATTAGCAGTTGTGGTACTCTTTAGA
>JBAIZL010000002.1:37638162-37670662 GCA_036971475.1 Prosapia bicincta
ATGACTAGTTTTATATAACCACTATATTTTTAAAGCTTGAATTGTTTATAACTTTATTTCTTAGAAAACTATTTTTTTTTTAATAAATAAATAAAAGAAACTTCATATTCAATTTATGAAAGTTTCAACACTGACTAGATTTCAAAAACCTGCAAACCCCCTAAAAATCTCTGCCCTCCTGATTTGTCGACATTAACAAAACCGATGCAGTGACCAATCAGGATCCAGTAAAATAATGACTGATAAAGTGTGAAGAGAATGCAGACTAATGCAGAGTATGTGATAAAGGCTAACAACTTCATGGTAGTATTACGGTAAGGATGTGTAACTTCCTGGTAGGATTGCGGTAAGAATGTATTACCTTCTGGTACGATTGCTTTCAAGGTGTATAATAATGTCCTGGTAAGTTCGAGGTACGGAAGTATAACCTCCTGGTAGGATTGCTGTCAAGGTTTATAACTTCCTGATATGATTGCGGTAAGGATGTCTAACCTCCTGGTAAGATTGCTTTAAAGATGTATAAACTTCTGGTAGGATTGCTTTCAAAGTGTATAACGTCATGGTATTATTGAGGTAAGGAAGTATATCCTCCTGGTAGGATTGCGGTCAAGATGTATAATGTATTGAAAAGAACCCCAATACCACAAAAATAATCAAAAATAACAAATAAGACAAGTTACTTAAGATTAAACCCTTATGTACATTTCGATGACCATGTCATCATCATCAGAGGGTCTAGTTACAAAACACAATCTAGCACACAAGAAGTTACAAACTAGAATGATACCAATCGTTCTCCGCGGTCTCTATATATAGGCGTGAGGTAAGCTCCGCCCCCTCTCCGCCCTCGACCGACAAATAACGATCGGCCATCAGGAACCAAATAGGTTATGTCAAAAATTACATTATAATAATACATATGTAATAAAAACTACAGCAATAACAATTAATAAACTAAAAGTAATTAGATTAAAACATCGTAATTTGAAGAAAGCTATTTAAGTAAAGTATATAATGGTGAGTAAGGAATAGGTCCTTTATCTGCATTCATTAATTTACAATTTGATTTGACTATAAAAACACTTTCATAACTATTAAGTAACTTTTTTGAGTTTATACATTTAGCTAAAATAACATTTTTATCTAAATCATGCTGATTACTAAGGACATGTTCTGCTACACTTGATTTTTCAGGTCTTTCATATTTAATATGGGCAAGATGTTCTTTAAATCTGGTTACAATTTTTCTTTTAGTTTGACCTATATACATCTCGTTACAAGTACTACAAATTATCTTATAAATACCTGATTTTTCCAACATTGGAATTTTATCTTTCGGGTTACACAATAAATGCTTGAGTTTATTTTGAGTTTTATAGGCTATCTTAACATTTACCTTTTTAAAAATAGAGTCTAACCCTTTTGTTAAAATATTATCGAAAGGTAAACTAATAAAAGTACATTTTTCAACTTCTTTTTGAAGAGTGGTAGTTGTGTTCAAAACATATTTTAATCTTTGTTTTCTAACAATATTATCTATAATTTTAGCATCAAAATCGTTATATCTAGCCACTCCTTTGATATAATTAATTTCCTTATAAAAACGTCTAGGACTAAGTGGTACATTGATAGCTCTGTTAACCAAACTGTTAAATGCTGCTATTTTATGTGTATAACAATGGTTGGAACTATTTAAAATATATCTGTTATTGTTAGTAGGTTTCCTGTAAATATCAAATTCAATTTTTTCATGATTTTTAATACACAGAATATCTAAAAATGGTAAACGATTATTAGTTTCTAATTCATAAGTAAACTTAATGGAACTATGTATACTATTAAGTTGGTTTACAAAAACATCAACATTACATTTACTGCTATCAAAGATCGCAAAAACATCGTCAACATATCTTAACCAAATCCTAGGAAAATAAGTAATACTATTCTTTAAGTTTTCTTCAAATCTGCTCATAAAAAGCTCAGCAATGAAAGGAGACAAACTGTTACCCATAGCAGTTCCATCACATTGTTTATAAAATTCATTATTAAATTTAAAGAAATTTTGGTACATACATATTTCAGTTAATTTGACATATTCGTTTATTTTAATAGGTTCGATGTTGTTTTCTTTTAAAAAATCTTCAACAAACAATATAGTTTCTTTAACAGGAATGCTAGGAAACAACGAACTTACATCAAAAGATACCATAATATCAGTACTACTAAGTTTTATATTCTTAACCTTGTTGACAAATTCTATGTTATTTTTAATAGGAAACATACCACGTTTTTCTTTTAAAGAAGTAAATTTATAGGCTAACCATTTTGATAAAAGGTAGGTTGGGGAATCAATCCCAGAAACTATAGGTCTCATTGCTTTCCCTTCCTTGTGGATTTTTGGAAGGCAATATAACCTAGGTATAACAGGATTAGAAATTTTAAATTTATAAATATCTTTCTTAGGAATGACTGAACTACAATTCTTAATAGTATCGTTTGTAACTTGAACAAACTTATTTAGTGGGTTTTTAACAATTTTCTGATATGGGCCTTCTTCTAACATTTTAGTTACTCTATTGACATAATCGTTCTTATCTAAAACTACAATAGTATTACCCTTATCAGCTTTTAAATAATAACAGTCTTTGTTACAAAGACCTTTAACTAACTCAAAATTATTTTTAACATTAGCCGGTTTATTGGCCATACGAATATTATTTTCCATTTTAATTTTACAGGCGTTTCTTATGTAATTTTTATCTGACTCTTTTAAATTAGAAATACTACTTTCTATATTAGCTACTATATCAACTACAGTTTTGTTAGTGTAATTACAATGTGCAAAATTTAACCCTTTACTTAATAAATTAATTTCTTCTCTATTAAAAGTTTGGCTAGATTCATTACGAACTAGCGGACAGGTAGGGTTTTTATTATTATTACCTATTTCCTCCAAATTTAAATGTTTACTAATTGCTACAAATTTCTTATCCAGATTTTTTACCTTACAATCAATTTTATGCTTATTTATTACATACATTTTTCTACAAAAATTATTCCAAACAATAGCGTTACTATCCTTTGCTAATTTGAGGTGTAAATTGTACTTTTTCAATTCTAAATTAGCTAATTTACTATAAAGATATTTAATTTCTAATTTTAAATTTTAATTTCTAGTTTGTAACTTCTTGTGTGCTAGATTGTGTTTTGTAACTAGACCCTCTGATGATGATGACATGGTCATCGAAATGTACATAAGGGTTTAATCTTAAGTAACTTGTCTTATTTGTTATTTTTGATTATTTTTGTGGTATTGGGGTTCTTTTCAATATTTTTATTGTAATATATTGTACCACTGTGCTCTTGATATTGTGTATGTATAATGTACTGATACGATTGCGGTAAGGATGTAAGTGAGACAAAACTGACAAGCTTTGTCAACAAATTTAGTCGAATCAATTATAAAACAATAATATAAGAAATATAGACGAGAAATTTGAATTTGCAAGGATAATATAAAATGTTTTATATTTAATGAGCACAACAAATAGGCCTAAGCATTTTGGATTTCAGGCATGTAATACATTTTTTATATACTGTGTTGAAAACATTTTAATAGATCAAATTTTATAATATGTTATCTTTATATACCAAAATAAATAAAAAATATAGCCCTATAAAACTGTATTGTATTATTGTATTAAATGTGTATTTGTTATTATAAAGAAATATAACGTGCAGTACTCTTTTGGCAGCGTTTGAAAATGGTCAGGGGACTGCCGGCTTACGAGTGGTGGAAAAACCCACCGGACGAAGTGCTTTTACGGGTGTACCTGTTCAATATTACTAATGCTCAAAATTTCCTTTCTGGTAGAGACCAAAAGTTGAGGCTCCAAGAAGTTGGCCCTTTCATTTTCAGGTAAGCTAAAATGTATAGTATCTCAATTTTATTTTATCTCTTTACCTAATGTGTGCTTCCAAGTCACATTTCTGAAGAAAAAAATATAGTTTTCTTTTTTATCTGGGTCAGCTAAACCCGTCCTGCTCTCGGGATGGAGAGATTCATGGTTAATTTCCCACGTAACCTACAATGGATCTCTTTTCGTTAACAAAAGATGCGGTGCTACAAAACTGTAAATGCTACGTGATGGTCGAGATGGAAAAGCTAAGAAGGCAGAAGCCCTACATGAGAACTCCGTAATGGAGGATGCAGAAACTGCGAGGGTTGCGGTATTCCTATGCTAGAAGTTAGGGACGGATATACAACGGACTGGACGTTTCTACAACAGACTGGACGTTTCTACAACGGACTGGACGTTTCTACAACGGACTGGACGTTTCTACAACGGACTGGACGTTTCTACAACGGACTGGACGTTTCTACAACGGACTGGACGTTTCTACAACGGACTGGACGTTTCTACAACGGACTGGACGTTTCTACAACGGACTGGACGTTTCTACAACGGACTGGACGTTTCTACAACGGACTGGACGTTTTTACAACGGACTGGACGTTTCTACAACGGACTGGAGGTTTCTACAACGGACTGGAGGTTTCTACAACGAACTGGACGTTTCTACAACGGACTGGAGGTTTCTACAACGGACTTGAGGTTTCTACAACGGACTGGACGTTTCTACAACGGACTGGACGTTTCTACAACGGACTGCCGTTTCAGGACCCAAAATCAAATACCATAACAATTCACTTACTCGATAAAAATATCATAAAATTCAGAAACTTGTGTTGGGCTTAAATAAAACATAACATCATTGTTGACTCCGACAGAAGCTGGCATGAAAATTCTAACAACAATCACACAGTTCGACAAGATGAGCGGCGAAATCGTCTTACTTAATTTACCATCTTTGCTTCACTTAATGCAATATGAGTATTAGGTTTTTTATGGCGTTCAGTAAATTTCAATTAAATAACCATCTAGGAAAGTATCGTGAATACAAATAAAAAAGGAAGGTGTACAACTTCCTGGTAGGAATGCAGTAAATGTGAATAACTTCCCGCTAGAAATGTAAGGATGTATAAATTTCTTCTAGGGTTTCAGTAAAGGATGTATAGCTTCCTGGTAGAATTGTGGTAAGGAAAAATAAGTTCCTGATAGGATAGCGGTAAAAATGTATAACTTCCTGATAGGATGGAGGTAAGGGTGTAACACATCTTGGTGCGATAGTGTTAAAGATGTATAGCTTCTTGGTAGGATTGCGGGGTAAGAATATACACTTTCCTAATAGGGTTTTAGTAAAGAATATATAACTTCATGGTGGAATTGCGATAAAGATGTATAATTTCCTGGTAGGTTTGCGGTAAGAGTATATAACGTCCTGGTAGGATTATGATGAGTGTCTATGAGCTTGTATTACTTCCTAGTGGGATTATGGTAAGGGTATATAAAGTCCTGGTAGGATTGTGATGAGTGTCTATGAGCCTTTATTACTACCTAGTGGGATTGTAGTAAGGGCATATAAAGTCCTGGTAGGATTGTGATAAGGATTTATAATTTCCTATTAGGATTGCGGTAAGGATATAGGTAAATTAACTTGTCTCTACCAGATTTTTTATTGACATGCAAAAACATGATACGAAAATAAATTTGAGTCAGCAATAGGCCTAATTAATAATGCACACTGACTCACGAATTATAGTTTATTGACTCAAAAACGTTTCAATTACAATGCGATCGTCATCAGTGAATTATACTACAAAATCTAAAATAAAACTGCAATTAATTACAAATCTAGAGTTAGTGTAATTTATATTTTGCAGAGGTTATAACTCACAGATGATGAAGAGAAAGCCATCGAAATCCGTTTGAGCCAATAAATTACTAATAGTATGTCAGTGTGCTTTAATTATTACTGATTATTAAACTTTGCCTTCACAAGCTAATCTCAAAAAACTGGTGGAGGTAGGCGTGAGGAAATGTGTGTGGCTGTTGCGTGGTGAGATTACAAAATGTCTAAACAATGCGAGTACGGTTTAGACACATCTGCTTCGGTTTCAAATAAACTTTTGATCTCTATTTAGTTATATATAAGTTTATTGCGTCGGTGAAAATATGCTGGTATTTCACGCTGGTATGCTGTGATAGAAGCAATAATAATCAAAAGGCAATAAACGAGTGTGGGCTTTTGTTTAGCTCGGTGTATACAACACAAATTTCAATTAAAAATGGTTCCATATATAGGTCAAATTTTATTTAACACGTTTTAATTAATTAACTAAGCGTCCTAAATAGAAATACAGAGTTGACGGTTTCACTGCGAAACATTATTACTTCTAGCTTAGAGCATGGTGACAATTTATAACACATTTTCTCTGTAACAATTTATTGCCCAGGAATTGTATTTTCTGCTGACTTCAGGACACGATTTCGCCAATTCTAACAAGCGTTCCAAGTGAGCCCAGTTCGTAGTACTTCAGATTATTCGATGTTTATCGTTTCAGAATAAATTATTTAGCGTAATAAAAGTAAATGTTGGATTAATAAATGAAACACTTCATTGGAATGTATTAGGCCATATCGCCAGTTTTATTATTTTCCAGTCTATTAGCTACTTTGTCGAATAGCTTACGATGTTTAGTAAAGGTCTGTGAATCCCGGCAGTGTCATGGAAGCCCCTGCAAGTGTGTATCATAACAAAATGTAGGACATACGTCGCCTACTTGAAGTAAACATACACTATCGGGGCCATAACGAGGTCCCGATTATTGGTGGGGAGAATAATTGAGTAGAATCGTGGTTTCGTATCCACAAGGGTGTCCCCAGTACACGCTATTGAGACAGTAGAAAGGCTACAGACACAGTGAAATTAAAGGAAGGTAGGGGCCAGCACCTTTAATTATCGATATCGGTAGCTACCTCAGCTACCCTGGTAGTATTTCTTTTGCCTTGTCGCGTAGTCGAAATATCGGGGCCATTAGGTGGTGTCCCTATCCACCTATAGGTGGGGAGAATAATTGAGAAGAAGCGTAGTTTGGTATCCACAAGGTTATGTCCCCAGTACACGCTGTTGGGACAGTAGAAAGGCTACAGACCAAGTGAATGTAAAGGGAGGTAGGGGCCAGCACCTTTAATTATCGATATCGGTAGCTACCTCATATAACTAGTTATTGCTATACTATAACAAGTTTTGAAGTGTAAATTTTATATCTTTCTTTAAAACACAAACAGTTTATATGCAAATAGTTTATGAATTTTATTGTATATTTATTACAGGAAATTATACGTTGTAGGCCCCTATATATTGATCTTTTACATTGTATTATTAATGTTACCTAAATAAAACTATTTTACGATAGACAATTTATAGAAAACAGAAAGTTTTATTGTATCAGGCAGGCTACAAATAAATTTCATAACTTACGATTCACCTCTTTATAATCGTAATTACGGTAATACATATTTATCTGATTTTGTAAACCTCTAATTTTATACCATAATTGTAAAGTTTTAACCTTTTTTCTTAACGGATTCAATTTTTAAAAGAACTTTCATTTCCTTTGAGCAATGCAATAGTTCCACAAATTTTTTTTTATTGAATCCTAAAATGTGCTTCTCTGAAATAATGTTAGATCCAGACTTTCCTGGGGAACACAATAGTTGTGTAACAAACCTAGTCGGGGGAGGGGGTTCCAGCTCTGCACAAGAGTGGCGTGATGGTTGGTTATCACAACAATAATGTAATGTAATGAAATACTCTTAAGTTCAAAGTACAACACTGCTTTATACAAATATCTTCTATTTCACGAGTAAATTTTAATTTTTAAATGTACTTACTTTTATATACAACGCAATTGTATCTAACGTACGTTTTCACTGTATAGGCAGCCGAGCTCCGTGGCTCCCTGGGTCCGCCAATCGGGATAACCATATTCATTAACACTTCAATGGCTTGGAAATTGTTGATATTTCAATTAAGACAAATAGAGACATGCACAGCGCTCCTTCTTGGGTTGAGTTTGTATCATGACCCCCATTGTTTAGTCCCATAGGATTAGTCAGTTCATTAACAGAATTATACTCTCGAATCACGCCACAGAAGAGCCATCGCATGTTTTCATTCTAAACTTACAAACATGCGATCTTCGATCTTGCAGACTTCGTATTAGTTTTTAGTTCACTTGTATAGGCCAACATGTCTTTCAGAATGGGTAAAGGTTTTTTGGGGAGATAATGTAAGCGTTTCGATCATTTCCATCCACAAACTGCAGAAAATATTTAAACTTTACAGAAGAACAGATGCACACTTAATTTTATTCAAGAATAATTTCTGTGGCGAAATTGTTTTACTACTGAAAGTTCATCATAATATATAAAAAGTTTGAACTTTAAAGTAAGATAAACGTCAACTAAAAAGGTAATAACTTGATTAGTTTTCACTGACCCAACGATAAAGAAACTAACTTCATTCCCATGAAGTGTATCCCAAAATTTCAAACAATTTCGTGAGCACGACGTCTTCATAAGAAAGATGAATGAACACATGCAGACGTTCTGTATAGATCTGGGTTGAGCCCTGGAGCCATTCCCAATAAACCGCAGCTTTTTCGTCAATAAGTCTCCTACTGCTGATATTACTACGAGGATATAAATTCCTTTCATCAGTTATTTGAAAACTACTGAAAACGTTATGAAGATATACTAATTAGGAATACTGTCCTTGCCTAATAATTTGTCTTAAAAGCTGTACTTATACAAACTAACTAAATCAACTCTAATTACATTATTACAGCATAAGGTCTAAAAAGATTTGTATTACAAATTAATTTGAACATAATATAGTCTAGTTTGATATCATTCTCCATAAAGGTTTCAGTAATTTCTAATAAATGATTAAAATAATCGTATTATATTTCATAAAATAAATTGTATGATCGTAGAAGATAACCTGTGGGTGACTCATTGGTGAAACAGCTGCAGGTCGGTCTCGCGTGGGGGAGAGTATATTGGGTGTGCCGAGATAGTCCCGATTCCAGGGCTCATCCTTAACTATACAGATTATACGTATACCATAAGCGTTAATGAATAATGTTGCAAAACACTAAGCTAAGAACACTCAAATATATAGTGTATATGTATACGTATATATACCTTCTCTTTAACGCCAATCGGAAGGTAGAGAAGTGAAGCAGAATTGAGAACGTTGCGAAAATAACTGTATAAAAAAACTCCTGTAAGAAAAACCTGGCAATAGGTGTTGTCGGGTATTAGCCTACTTAGAAGACACACGATGTGCAAAAACCTCAAACGATATAATGATGTACTAACGAATGCAAAGAAAACTTTCTCGTTTCGTAAAAATGCCTACAGATTGCACTGTAGGTCACTGAATCTGAATCACGACCCTAAGCAAAAAGTATATGCTTATGTGCATGTACTGGGGAAATATCGTGCTAAGTGCTAAGATTGACTTTGTGTCAAGGGCAAGCAGCTGAATAATCAATTTGTCATTATTGGCCGTTCTCTTATATATCGATGATTTTCGCTGCTATATTTCAAGCTCTATTCTTGACTTGTATATGTTCTCCATGTATTATATATTTCACTGTGCAACTACTATATAAGTAAATGTATGTCTTTAATTATACACTGCAGAAGATGTAATTCAATTACCGTAAGTTTAATATTCATTGACTACTATGCCTGTTCTTTACTAAACATTATATACAATAAAAATAACACCCCCGGTCACAATTATTGTTCATTGATATTAAGAACATTTCGGTTCTAAAGCAACATCCTCAGTTTTTATTGTCATGCCTCTGATGATGAATGATTTGCAACAAAAATGTATATGAGGAAAAAAATAGTTATAGGCCTATACATAGAACAAATTTTTTTTTTAAAAAGACACGTTTTTAAAAAACCTAAAATTGTAAACCACATTCCTTTAATCCATACAATTTTTTATCATGTATATTGACTCATATACAATTAACTTACACGTTAGCCTAATATTTTAATATTATGTGGATTTTAATAATTGTAAACAGAGAAAACTTCTTTATAACGGTTATCCGTTTGAATGAATGTCTATAATAAAGCAAAATTCTCTCCCAAAGAGTCTAAAATGTGATGAACCGCAGACAACTGTTTTATTGAAGGTTAATTTTTAAAAAATAAAGTAATTTGAACATGCACAGGCTTTATTTAACGTTTGCTGTCAGATACTGTACAGAGAAATTCAACGCCAGTGCTGCAAACAATTTTGTTTGTAGTATTTTAAGGTTGTTTAAATTAACAGTCACTTTTAACGTGGCTGGCAATGGTGTGATTTAGCTTTAAAAAAAGTCCTTTATAACCTAAATTCGGTTTAAAAAGGTCCGCTATAAACAGAAGATAATGTAGTGAATTTTAATACATAAAAAACTTATTAAATTCAAAACAAAAACTATGTTTCGTATGCATCGATATTTAAAAGAATTGTAAAGACAGTAGAATATGTCGTGATACAATTTTATACGCATTCAAAGAAATATTTTGTTTTGAACTCTATAAATATTTCCATATCTAATAAAATAGATATTGCGATGGGTTTTGCCGAACCTTTTTAGCTTCATATGTATATAATTCTTCTGTTCATGTGTATGTTACTGAACTCCTAAACGGCTGGACCGATTTTTATGAAAATTTGCGTGCGTGATTTAGTGTTTTCCATAACGGTTTAGATTCACAATTTGATCCGGTAGGCTGAGCTGGAATCGCGTTTTAGAATCTTTTTAGAATTTAGAAAAGTTTACTACTTTTTACCCCAGCATTCAGTCTCTTGCATTGAAATCTAAAAGCTATATAGATGAATCTAATACTACAGTATTAGTGAATACCAGGTCTTTCAGATTAGTTTGTATATCAGCTGTTTTAAAACTAGTGTTATTTTAAGTTATATTATAATAGGCCTATTACTTTATTTAATGTACATTATTAGATTAAAATTTAATTGTTTGAAGACATCGTTTATAATTGAATTGAGTACTTATTATTATTATTATTATACGTTATAAAGTGTGATTAAAATACATACATTGTTTAAATTTTGTAAGTAGCAGTGTATAAGTAAGTATTTTACATGATCTTACATGATACAGGGTTATGCAGACAACAACTGGACTTTTTCAGTTGTATGGCAAAGTGTCAGTGTATTATCCCTTACCATAAATATACGTATTCAATTTCAAAATAATAATTTGACATTGGCATTCTCTCACAATTGCATCTCAAATTAAATAACTTTCATAAACAAGAATATACGAGTATTACTTCATTTTATTGTTGATTGAAGCTTTTCGCTAATTTACACTATTAGCATTTTCAAAATTTATAAATCACTGTCCAGTTATGTGACTAGAGTAAGACCATGTCTTACTCTATATGGTCTTACTCTAGTCACATAACTAGGCAGTGATTTATAAATTTTGAAAATGCTAATAATGTAAATTAGCGAAAAGCTTCAATCAACAATAAAATGAAGTAATACTCGTATATTCTTGTTTAAGAAAGTTATTTTATTTCACCATACATATTCAACAAGAAAAAATAATTCATCTAAGGATTACAATATATATATATATATATAATATGTTTTCTTGTTTAATAATTTAAACACAACATAGGTTATTCACATACAAGAATATTGTTTATTTATATTCAAAGCTTTTCGTTGGTAAACAGTACCAACATCATCAGGAATGAATAATACAATAATGCAAGATATAGGCATAAAACTATCTTAGTTTAACATGCGGAGCCGGATATTTCTCCTCAATTGGGCAAAAATCAATAGCAGTGGGGAAAAACGGAACCAACTTCGAAGGAGAAGTGACCGCCATCGGCGAAGCGGCCAGAGAGATTCTTCTGTCGGCTAACACCAAGAAGGTAGTTTTCCTCTCGGACTCAACATCCGCGATTCAGGCGATCGCCTCCTCAAAGCCACAAGAAAGGGAAGGAAATAAACCACTGCCAGAAAACACTCCGCATGTTGCAGAAAACAACACAGATCGCAGTACAATGGGTGGCACTGTGACATCAGAGGAAACGAAAAAGCAGATAGTTTGGCCAAGCATGGCTGCTCCATGGCGCAGCCGATCCTCCCCCTCTCATACCGCAGTGTCTGTCGGAGTATAAACAGCACTATCAGCGACTCCGTGAAACGAGATAGGAAACAAGCTGCTACAGGAAAGCAATGGGAAAAGATCATCCAATCAAGCATACCACTGGATCTTCCGAGAGGCGTAGCCGTGGCTTTGTTTAGGATGACCACTTTACATGACTACCTACAGAGACACCTGCATCGCATGAAAGTGGTAGACACACCAATCTGCCCACTCTGCTCCGACAATGAAGGGACGGCAGAGCAACTTACCACTTGTGACGGCCTGAAAGATATCTTTCACGAGGAGTCCAGGGAAGGACTCGCTACATTGTACTGGGAGGCACGGCGTCGGATGGCTGAGAGGCCAAGGACGGGCGTTGGCTGAAGTAAGAAGTAAGTATCTTAGTTTAACTGTTTTCTGCCTATATCTTGCATTATTGTATTATTCATTACTGATGATGTTGGTACTGTTTACCAACGAAAAGCTTTGAATATAAATAAACAATATTCTGTATTTGAATAACCTTGGTTGTTTTAAAATTATGTATATATATATATATATATATATATATATATATATATATATATATAAAGATATTTTTTTGTACATTAAAAATATACCTTTCAAGAAAATAATTTGACTTTGTTCTTTCTTGCTATTACTTAAGACAGATTTAAATTTTACTCAATACATTGGCGTCTATAGTTTAAAGCTACACTTACTCGTAATTCCTAGGAGCAGTTGTGATAACTGTGCTCGTGGTGGCATAAGGTGTTTTGAAAATAATTTGTTTCTCAATATTTTGTCATAAAAACGGTTCAAACAATTTATATTATAAAAATTATGACTATTGGATTTACAACGTATAAACAAGTCTGTCGAGTACTCTAGTATATATATATAAATTAGCTCTAAATGAAAGCAGCTCTAATTTAGCCCAATAACGCATTATTATTGTATTATATCCTGTCCTAAAATGTGTACAAAGTTTCAAGTTTCTAATTCATAAGGACGTTACTTTAATTAAATTCTACTGCAAAATTTGTGCCATACAAGTAGCCGAATTATTAAAAACATATTTGGAATAATTGTAGCTCTAGGTTGTTTTAAATTAAACAGTGAGTAACCTACCTACACGGAGACAGCTCCACGTTCGCAGATCAATAAACTACGTATGCTATTCTATGTTGGCCCGTTCTAGATTAGAATCAAAATATATTTAAATTAAAACCTACTTGTTTTATCAAGTTTTAAATGCTAATGAGAGTTATACGGTATTGTAGGCTATATTGTAAGTTACATTTTATGTAAAAACATATTCGTTAGGGCAAATTGTATTATTTACAAATTAACTCTGCCAGTAAAAGTTTCCTAGTTATACGCAAATTTTTATTGTAATAAATATTGTCATGCTTGGGAACGAGAAATATGAGAACACCTTTGTTTGAACTTCAATGAGGAGTACATTGTAACAGTAATTTAGCTAACATTATTGCCTTTGTAAAGTCCACCTTTGTGTGAATAAAACCAACGGCCTTTGGTCTCTAGGAACTCCACTAGCTCTATCTCAATTATCTGAAAGAACCTCTGATCACTCTTTTACAATATGTAAACATTAGGTCAAAGCTTTATTATACTGTTTGGAATATTTTACCTGTCTATGTCGAAACACAAGAGTATCAGCTGTTGCTGAGGCCTTGATAGTTACACTTCAATATGTAGTAATAATTTTAAAGTAAAATAATATAGGAAGGTAAAGGTTTTTCACAATCAGTGTCGTATGAAGAATTGCGTCTAACATAAAAATACCGTAAAACAAATACATCAATTTAAAATTAGATGTACATTGAATTTTTAACACTTACATATTGAAAATAAATATTTATTGAATTGGTTTATTAAAACTATAAGTTGTGTAAAATGTAATAATAACCAAGCCATCAAAGAAACAGAGCGTATAATATATAATGCAATAATAATAATAATAATAATAATAATAATAATAATAATAATAATATATATATATATATATATATATATATATATATATATATATATATATATATATATAAGAGTGTACATACAACTTTCTCAAACTCGTGCCACCTCTTAATACAATAATAACACCATTAGGTAAAACAGAACAGTGTAGATTTTAATATAAACTGACTAGCAAAAAGCAACAATATGTAAATGTAAATATAAAATATAAAACTATAAAAGAAAACAAACTATAATTTATAGCAAAATATTTAAAAATACTTCTGAAAATAAGATCTTTTCTTTATAATCTTTTAACACCCAATGCAGATTATAATTATCATTTACAAATATTCAGTTGGTTTTAAACTTTACGAGATTACGTCGTGTTAATAAAATGTACTTGATGAACGAGATGAGATAAAATTGTATTAATTTGTCGAAATGATGACATCCATAATGCACTTTCGGTCGACCTCTTCTAATATGTGTGGGCGCTCGCGTGTATGTGTGTGTGTGTGTGTGTGTGTGTGTGTGTGTGTAAAACACTTTAATATATATATATATATATATATATATATATATATATATATATATATATTATTGAGTTGATGGACGAAAATGAGGACACGTAATTAAAGTCCTCGAAAGTAGACTCGCATATACACTAAGTAAGGTTCTTTTTTAAGTACTTTAAGTGTAGATATATTTATTAGTGAATCGTTTACTTCTTATATCTTTTTATATCTTTCCAATATATGTAGTATATATATATATATATATATATATATATATATATATATATATATATATATATATATACACACACACACGCATAAGTACACAAACTATACATATATAGGATATTTATTGATTTTCGGGAGAAACGTAGGAACAGCGATTCTACGCATTAGAAAATGAACGGATGTACTGAGGATATATAGATATGTATATATACATATATGTAAAACACTATAGTATGTGTATATATATATATATATATATATATATATATATATATATATATATATATATTATTATTATTATGTTGATGGTCGAAAATGAGGACACGTAATTAAAGTCCTCAAAAGTCGACTCGCATATATGCTAAGTAAGATTCTTGTTTAAGTACATTAAAATCTACATATATTTATTAGTGAAATGTTTACTTCTTATATCTTCTCATTTAACTATATATCCTTCCAATATATGTAGTAAATATATATATATATATATATATATATACGTTTGGTGAAATAATATATTTTCCGTTTTAATCTAGGGAGAAACTGACGCACACTAATGTGAGGTTCAATGACAACGGTACTATGACTTACACTGCTCACAGAACAGCTATATTCCTTCCTGAGATGAACAACATCTCCCTGAATGCAACGTTGGTGTTGCCCAACTTAGCTGTACTGGTAAGACTTGGTACTCAGATATTAGAAAATAACATATATGTATAGTTTAACGCATATTGGCTACGTGCTGATTATAAAGCCGCTGTTGGCCGGGATTAGTTAGTGACAGCTAAATTACATTACTTATTAAATTACTATTAGTTTTACTTATATTTAAGGTATTAAATTAATAAATTTAGAATAGTATAAAATACTTTTAGCTTTCTACAAATACTTACACTAGAAGTAATAAAAGAGGTCGTTCCTGAGGGGAATTTAACGACAGTAAAATATTGTCCGCCAACAAAGTTGATTTAATGCGGCAGTAGTGCAGCTATCCTCTTTAGGCGAAATGTTTACCCGGTCGAGTACTAGTAAAGACATTTTCTGAGATATATGGTAACAAATTTACTACGTGTAGGAGTGGTATATAGCGCTACAGAGGACTGCAGGGTCTGCTTACTCCAGCAATGGTAGTGTAAGTGGTCAATGTACCAGCTTGGTACTATAGAGTATGTATTGTGTCCTTTCTCCCTGTGTGTATCCGAACAAAGAAGCCTATCATCGCTTTAGTTAAAGCAAGCGACAACCCTCTCTGTGTGTAGTGAAACACAGAAGTCTATTGTTGCTTTGCTTAAAGCAAGCGACAACGCTCCCTATTTGTATCCGAACAAAGAAGCCTATCATCGCTTTAGTTAAAGCAAGCGACAATCCTCTCTGTGTGTAGTGAAACACAGAAGTCTATTGTTGCTTTGCTTAAAGCAAGCGACAACGCTTCCTATTTGTATCTGAACAAAGAAGCCTATCATCGCTTTAGTTAAAGCAAGCGACAACCCTCTCTGTGTGTAGTGAAACACAGAAGTCTATTGTTGCTTTGCTTAAAGCAAGCGACAACGCTTCCTATTTGTATCTGAACAAAGAAGAATATCATCGCTTTAGTTAAAGCAAGCGACAACCCTCTCTGTGTGTAGTGAAACACAGAAGTCTATTGTTGCTTTGCTTAAAGCAAGCGACAACGCTCCCTATTTGTATCCGAACAAAGAAGCCTATCATCGCTTTAGTTAAAGCAAGCGACAATCCTCTCTGTGTGTAGTGAAACTCAGAAGCCTATCGTTTCTTTGCTTAAAGCAAGCGACAACGCTCCCTATGTGTATCCCAACAAAGAAGCCTATCATCGCTTTAGTTAAAGCAAGCGACAATCCTCTCTCTGTGTAGTGAAACTCAGAAGCCTATCGTTTCTTTGCTTAAAGCAAGCGACAATGCTCCCTATTTGTATCCGAATAAAGAAGCCTATCATCGCTTTAGTTAAAGCAAGCGACAATCCTCTCTGTGTGTAGTGAAACTCAGAAGCCTATTGTTGCTTTGTTTAAAGCAAGCGACAACGCTCCCTATGTATATCCCAACAGAAAAGCCTATCATTGCTATGTTCAAAGGAAGGGGACAACCGTCCCTGTGTGCATCCTAACAGAGAAACCTATCGTTTCTTTGCTCAAAAGAGAAGCCTTTCGTTGTTTTGCTCAAAGGAAGAAACAATCCTTCCTGTGCATGACCCAACACAAAGGTTTATCGTTGCTTTGCACCAAGAAAGAGACAATCCTCCCTGTGTGCATCCCAACAGAGAAGCCTATCGTTGCTTTGCTCAAAGGAAGCAACAATCCTCCCTGTGTGCATCCCAACAGAGAAGCCTATTGTTGCTTTGCTCAAAGGAAGCGACAATCCTCCCTGTGTGCATCCCAACAGAGAAGCCTATTGTTGCTTTGCTGACAGGAAACGACAATCCTCCCTGTGTGCATCCCAACAGAGAAGCCTATTGTTGCTTTGCTCAAAGGAAGCGACAATCCTCCCTGTGTGCATCCCAACACAGACACCTATGGTGTCTTTGCTGGAAGGAATCAACAATCCTAACTGCGTAATACAAACAGAACCCGTATCGTCGCTTTGCTCAAAGGAAGCGACAATCCTCTCTGTGTGCATCCCAACAGAGACGCCTATTGTTGCTTTGCTCAAAGGAAGCGACAATCCTCCCTGTGTGCATCCCAACAGAGACGCCTATTGTTGCTTTGCTCAAAGGAAGCGACAATCCTCCCTGTGTGCATCCCAACAGAGAAGCCTATCGTTGCTTTGCTGAAAGAAAGCGACAATCCTCCCTGTGTGCATCCCAACAGAGAAGCCTATCGTTGCTTTGCTGAAAGAAAGCGACAATCCTCCCTGTGTGCATCCCAACAGAGAAGCCTATTGTTGCTTTGCTGAAAGAAAGCGACAATCCTCCCTGTGTGCATCCCAACAGAGAAGCCTATCGTTGCTTTGCTCAAAGGAAGCGACAATCCTCCCTGTGTGCATCCCAACAGAGAAGCCTATTGTTGCTTTGCTGAAAGAAAGCGACAATTCTCCCTGTGTGCATCCCAACAGAGAAGCCTATTGTTGCTTTGCTGAAAGAAAGCAACAATCCTCCCTGTGTGCATCCCAACAGAGAAGCCTATTGTTGCTTTGCTAAAAGGAAGCGACAATCCTCCCTGTGTGCATCCCAACAGAGAAGCCTATTCTTGCTTTGCTCAAAGGAAGCGACAATCCTCCCTGTGTGCATCCCAACAGAGAAGCCTATCGTTGTTTTGCTCAAAGGAAGCGACAATCCTCCCTGTGTGCATCCCAACAGAGAAGCCTATTCTTGCTTTGCTCAAAGGAAGCGAGAATCCTCCCTGTGTGCATCCCAACCGAGAAGCCTATTGTTGCTTTGCTCAAACGAAGCGACAATCCTCCCTGTGTGCATCCCAACAGAGAAGCCTATCGCTGCGTTGGTCAAAGGAAGCGACAATCCTCCCTGTGTGCATCCCAACAGAGAAGCCTATCGTTGCTTTGCTCAAAGGAAGCGACAATCCTCCCTGTGTGCATCCCAACAGAGAAGCCTATTGTTGCTTTGCTGACAGGAAACGACAATCCTCCCTGTGTGCATCCCAACAGAGAAGCCTATTGTTGCTTTGCTCAAAGGAAGCGACAATCCTCCCTGTGTGCATCCCAACACAGACACCTATGGTGTCTTTGCTGGAAGGAATCAACAATCCTAACTGCGTAATACAAACAGAACCCGTATCGTCGCTTTGCTCAAAGGAAGCGACAATCCTCCCTGTGTGCATCCCAACAGAGAAGCCTATTGTTGCTTTGCTGAAAGGAAGCGACAATCCTCCCTGTGTGCATCCCAACAGAGACGCCTATTGTTGCTTTGCTCCAAGGAAGCGACAATCCTCCCTGTGTGCATCCCAACACAGACACCTATGGTGTCTTTGCTGGAAGGAATCAACAATCCTAACTGCGTAATACAAACAGAACCCGTATCGTCGCTTTGCTCAAAGGAAGCGACAATCCTCTCTGTGTGCATCCCAACAGAGACGCCTATTGTTGCTTTGCTCAAAGGAAGCGACAATCCTCCCTGTGTGCATCCCAACAGAGACGCCTATTGTTGCTTTGCTCAAAGGAAGCGACAATCCTCCCTGTGTGCATCCCAACAGAGAAGCCTATCGTTGCTTTGCTGAAAGAAAGCGACAATCCTCCCTGTGTGCATCCCAACAGAGAAGCCTATCGTTGCTTTGCTGAAAGAAAGCGACAATCCTCCCTGTGTGCATCCCAACAGAGAAGCCTATTGTTGCTTTGCTGAAAGAAAGCGACAATCCTCCCTGTGTGCATCCCAACAGAGAAGCCTATCGTTGCTTTGCTCAAAGGAAGCGACAATCCTCCCTGTGTGCATCCCAACAGAGAAGCCTATTGTTGCTTTGCTGAAAGAAAGCGACAATTCTCCCTGTGTGCATCCCAACAGAGAAGCCTATTGTTGCTTTGCTGAAAGAAAGCAACAATCCTCCCTGTGTGCATCCCAACAGAGAAGCCTATTGTTGCTTTGCTAAAAGGAAGCGACAATCCTCCCTGTGTGCATCCCAACAGAGAAGCCTATTCTTGCTTTGCTCAAAGGAAGCGACAATCCTCCCTGTGTGCATCCCAACAGAGAAGCCTATCGTTGCTTTGCTCAAAGGAAGCGACAATCCTCCCTGTGTGCATCCCAACAGAGAAGCCTATTCTTGCTTTGCTCAAAGGAAGCGAGAATCCTCCCTGTGTGCATCCCAACCGAGAAGCCTATTGTTGCTTTGCTCAAACGAAGCGACAATCCTCCCTGTGTGCATCCCAACAGAGAAGCCTATCGCTGCGTTGGTCAAAGGAAGCGACAATCCTCCCTGTGTGCATCCCAACAGAGAAGCCTATCGTTGCTTTGCTCAAAGGAAGCGACAATCCTCCCTGTGTGCATCCCAACAGAGAAGCCTATTGTTGCTTTGCTGACAGGAAACGACAATCCTCCCTGTGTGCATCCCAACAGAGAAGCCTATTGTTGCTTTGCTCAAAGGAAGCGACAATCCTCCCTGTGTGCATCCCAACACAGACACCTATGGTGTCTTTGCTGGAAGGAATCAACAATCCTAACTGCGTAATACAAACAGAACCCGTATCGTCGCTTTGCTCAAAGGAAGCGACAATCCTCCCTGTGTGCATCCCAACAGAGAAGCCTATTGTTGCTTTGCTGAAAGGAAGCGACAATCCTCCCTGTGTGCATCCCAACAGAGACGCCTATTGTTGCTTTGCTCAAAGGAAGCGACAATCCTCCCTGTGTGCATCCCAACAGAGAAGCCTATTGTTGCTTTGCTGAAAGAAAGCGAATATCCTCCCTGTGTGCATCCCAACAGAGAAGCCTATTGTTGCTTTGCTGAAAGGAAGCGACAATCCCCCCTGTGTGCATCCCAACAGAGAAGCCTATTCTTGCTTTGCTCAAAGGAAGCGACAATCCTCCCTGTGTGCATCCCAACAGAGTAGCCTATCGTTGCTTTGCTCAAAGGAAGCGACAATCCTCCCTGTGTGCATCCCAACAGAGAAGCCTATTCTTGCTTTGCTCAAAGGAAGCGAGAATCCTCCCTGTGTGCATCCCAACCGAGAAGCCTATTGTTGCTTTGCTCAAACGAAGCGACAATCCTCCCTGTGTGCATCCCAACAGAGAAGCCTATCGTTGCTTTGCTCAAAGGAAACGACAATCCTCCCTGTATGCATCCCAACCGAGTAGCCTATCGTTGCTTTGCTCAAATGAAGCGACAATCCTCCCTGTGTGCATCCCAACAGAGAAGCCTATTGTTGCTTTGCTGAAAGGAAGCGACAATCTCCCCTGTGTGCATCCCAACAGAGAAGCCTATTGTTGCTTTGCACAAAGGAAGCGACAATCCTCCCTGTGTGCATCCCAACAGAGAAGCCTATTGTTGCTTTGCTGAAAGGAAGCGATAATCCTCCCTGTGTGCATCCCAACAGAGAAGCCTATTGTTGCTTTGCTGAAAGGAAGCGACAATCCTCCCTGTGTGCATCCCAACAGAGAAGCCTATTGTTGCTTTGCTGACAGGAAGCGACAATCCTCCCTGTGTGCATCCCAACAGAGAAGCCTATCGTTGCTTTGCTCAAAGGAAGCGAAAATCCTCCCTGTGTGCATCCCAACAGAGAAGCCTATCGTTGCTTTGCTCAAAGGAAACGACAATCCTCCCTGTATGCATCCCAACCGAGAAGCCTATCGTTGCTTTGCTCAAATGAAGCGACAATCCTCCCTGTGTGCATCCCAACAGAGAAGCCTATTGTTGCTTTGCTGAAAGGAAGCGACAATCTCCCCTGTGTGCATCCCAACAGAGAAGCCTATTGTTGCTTTGCACAAAGGAAGCGACAATCCTCCCTGTGTGCATCCCAACAGAGAAGCCTATTGTTGCTTTGCTGAAAGGAAGCGATAATCCTCCCTGTGTGCATCTCAACAGAGAAGCCTATTGTTGCTTTGCTGACAGGAAGCGACAATCCTCCCTGTGTGCATCCCAACCGAGAAGCCTATTGTTGCTTTGCTGACAGGAAGCAACAATCCTCCCTGTGTGCATCCCAACAGAGAAGCCTATCGTTTCGTTGGTCAAAAGGAAGCGACAATCCTCCCTGTGTGCATCCCAACCGAGAAGCCTATCGTTGCTTTGCTCAAAGGAAGCGACAATCCTCCCTGTGTGCATCCCAACAGAGAAGCCTATCGTCGCTTTGCTCAAAGGAAGCGACAATCCTCCCTGTGTGCATCCCAACAGAGAAGCCTATCGTCGCTTTGTTCAAAGGAAGCGACAATCCTCCCTGTGTGCATCCCAACCGAGAAGCCTATTGTTGCTTTGCTGACAGGAAGCGACAATCCTCCCTGTGTGCATCCCAACAGAGAAGCCTATCGTTTCGTTGGTCGAAGGAAGCGACAATCCTCCCTGTGTGCATCCCAACCGAGAAGCCTATAGTTGCTTTGCTCAAAGGAAGCGACAATCCTCCCTGTGTGCATCCCAACAGAGAAGCCTATTGTTGCTTTGCTGACAGGAAGCGACAATCCTCCCTGTGTGCATCCCAACAGAGAAGCCTATTGTTGCTTTGCTGAAAGAAAGCGACAATCCTCCCTGTGTGCATCCCAACAGAGAAGCCTATCGTTGCTTTGCTCAAAGGAAGCGACAATCCTCCCTGTGTGCATCCCAACAGAGAAGCCTATTGTTGCTTTGCTGAAAGAAAGCGACAATTCTCCCTGTGTGCATCCCAACAGAGAAGCCTATTGTTGCTTTGCTGAAAGAAAGCAACAATCCTCCCTGTGTGCATCCCAACAGAGAAGCCTATTGTTGCTTTGCTAAAAGGAAGCGACAATCCTCCCTGTGTGCATCCCAACAGAGAAGCCTATTCTTGCTTTGCTCAAAGGAAGCGACAATCCTCCCTGTGTGCATCCCAACAGAGAAGCCTATCGTTGCTTTGCTCAAAGGAAGCGACAATCCTCCCTGTGTGCATCCCAACAGAGAAGCCTATTCTTGCTTTGCTCAAAGGAAGCGAGAATCCTCCCTGTGTGCATCCCAACCGAGAAGCCTATTGTTGCTTTGCTCAAACGAAGCGACAATCCTCCCTGTGTGCATCCCAACAGAGAAGCCTATCGCTGCGTTGGTCAAAGGAAGCGACAATCCTCCCTGTGTGCATCCCAACAGAGAAGCCTATCGTTGCTTTGCTCAAAGGAAGCGACAATCCTCCCTGTGTGCATCCCAACAGAGAAGCCTATTGTTGCTTTGCTGACAGGAAACGACAATCCTCCCTGTGTGCATCCCAACAGAGAAGCCTATTGTTGCTTTGCTCAAAGGAAGCGACAATCCTCCCTGTGTGCATCCCAACACAGACACCTATGGTGTCTTTGCTGGAAGGAATCAACAATCCTAACTGCGTAATACAAACAGAACCCGTATCGTCGCTTTGCTCAAAGGAAGCGACAATCCTCCCTGTGTGCATCCCAACAGAGAACCCTATTGTTGCTTTGCTGAAAGGAAGCGACAATCCTCCCTGTGTGCATCCCAACAGAGACGCCTATTGTTGCTTTGCTCAAAGGAAGCGACAATCCTCCCTGTGTGCATCCCAACAGAGAAGCCTATTGTTGCTTTGCTGAAAGAAAGCGAATATCCTCCCTGTGTGCATCCCAACAGAGAAGCCTATTGTTGCTTTGCTGAAAGGAAGCGACAATCCCCCCTGTGTGCATCCCAACAGAGAAGCCTATTCTTGCTTTGCTCAAAGGAAGCGACAATCCTCCCTGTGTGCATCCCAACAGAGAAGCCTATCGTTGCTTTGCTCAAAGGAAGCGACAATCCTCCCTGTGTGCATCCCAACAGAGAAGCCTATTCTTGCTTTGCTTAAAGGAAGCGAGAATCCTCCCTGTGTGCATCCCAACCGAGAAGCCTATTGTTGCTTTGCTCAAACGAAGCGACAATCCTCCCTGTGTGCATCCCAACAGAGAAGCCTATCGTTGCTTTGCTCAAAGGAAACGACAATCCTCCCTGTATGCATCCCAACCGAGTAGCCTATCGTTGCTTTGCTCAAATGAAGCGACAATCTCCCCTGTGTGCATCCCAACAGAGAAGCCTATTGTTGCTTTGCACAAAGGAAGCGACAATCCTCCCTGTGTGCATCCCAACAGAGAAGCCTATTGTTGCTTTGCTGAAAGGAAGCGATAATCCTCCCTGTGTGCATCCCAACAGAGAAGCCTATTGTTGCTTTGCTGACAGGAAGCGACAATCCTCCCTGTGTGCATCCCAACAGAGAAGCCTATTGTTGCTTTGCTGACAGGAAGCGACAATCCTAACTGTGTGCATCCCAACAGAGAAGCCTATCGTTGCTTTGCTCAAAGGAAGCGAAAATCCTCCCTGTGTGCATCCCAACAGAGAAGCCTATCGTTGCTTTGCTCAAAGGAAACGACAATCCTCCCTGTATGCATCCCAACCGAGAAGCCTATCGTTGCTTTGCTCAAATGAAGCGACAATCCTCCCTGTGTGCATCCCAACAGAGAAGCCTATTGTTGCTTTGCTGAAAGGAAGCGACAATCTCCCCTGTGTGCATCCCAACAGAGAAGCCTATTGTTGCTTTGCACAAAGGAAGCGACAATCCTCCCTGTGTGCATCCCAACAGAGAAGCCTATTGTTGCTTTGCTGAAAGGAAGCGATAATCCTCCCTGTGTGCATCTCAACAGAGAAGCCTATTGTTGCTTTGCTGACAGGAAGCGACAATCCTCCCTGTGTGCATCCCAACCGAGAAGCCTATTGTTGCTTTGCTGACAGGAAGCAACAATCCTCCCTGTGTGCATCCCAACAGAGAAGCCTATCGTTTCGTTGGTCAAAAGGAAGCGACAATCCTCCCTGTGTGCATCCCAACCGAGAAGCCTATCGTTGCTTTGCTCAAAGGAAGCGACAATCCTCCCTGTGTGCATCCCAACAGAGAAGCCTATCGTCGCTTTGCTCAAAGGAAGCGACAATCCTCCCTGTGTGCATCCCAACAGAGAAGCCTATCGTCGCTTTGTTCAAAGGAAGCGACAATCCTCCCTGTGTGCATCCCAACCGAGAAGCCTATTGTTGCTTTGCTGACAGGAAGCGACAATCCTCCCTGTGTGCATCCCAACAGAGAAGCCTATCGTTTCGTTGGTCGAAGGAAGCGACAATCCTCCCTGTGTGCATCCCAACCGAGAAGCCTATAGTTGCTTTGCTCAAAGGAAGCGACAATCCTCCCTGTGTGCATCCCAACAGAGAAGCCTATTGTTGCTTTGCTGACAGGAAGCGACAATCCTCCCTGTGTGCATCCCAACAGAGAAGCCTATCGTTTCGTTGGTCAAAGGAAGCGACAATCCTCCCTGTGTGCATCCCAACCGAGAAGCCTATCGTTGCTTTGCTCAAAGGAAGCGACAATCCTCCCTGTGTGCATCCCAACAGAGAAGCCTATTGTTGCTTTGCTGACAGGAAGCGACAATCCTCCCTGTGTGCATCCCAACAGAGAAGCCTATCGTTTCGTTGGTCAAAGGAAGCGACAATCCTCCCTGTGTGCATCCCAACCGAGAAGCCTAACGTTGCTTTGCTCAAAGGAAGCGACAATCCTCCCTGTGTGCATCCCAACAGAGAAGCCTATTGTTGCTTTGCTGACAGGAAGCGACAATCCTCCCTGTGTGCATCCCAACAGAGAAGCCTATCGTTTCGTTGGTCAAAGGAAGCGACAATCCTCCCTGTGTGCATCCCAACCGAGAAGCCTATCGTTGCTTTGCTCAAAGGAAGCGACAATCCTCCCTGTGTGCATCCCAACAGAGAAGCCTATTGTTGCTTTGCTGACAGGAAGCGACAATCCTCCCTGTGTGCATCCCAACAGAGAAGCCTATCGTTTCGTTGGTCAAAGGAAGCGACAATCCTCCCTGTGTGCATCCCAACCGAGAAGCCTATCGTTGCTTTGCTCAAAGGAAGCGACAATCCTCCCTGTGTGCATCCCAACAGAGAAGCCTATCGTTGCTTTGTTCAAAGGAAGCGACAATCCTCCCTGTGTGCATCCCAACCGAGAAGCCTATTCTTGCTTTGCTCAAAGGAAGCGACAATCCTCCCTGTGTGCATCCCAACAGAGAAGCCTATTGTTGCTTTGCTCAAAGGAAGCGACAATCCTCCCTGTGTGCATCCCAACCGAGAAGCCTATCGTTGCTTTGCTCAAAGGAAGCGACAATCCTCCCTGTGTGCATCCCAACCAAGAAGCCTATTCTTGCTTTGCTCAAAGGAAGCGACAATCCTCCCTGTGTGCATCCCAACCGAGAAGCCTATTCTTGCTTTGCTCAAAGGAAGCGACAATCCTCCCTGTGTGCATCCCAACAGAGAAGCCTATTGTTGCTTTGCTCAAAGGAAGCGACAATCCTCCCTGTGTGCATCCCAACCGAGAAGCCTATCGTTGCTTTGCTCAAATGAAGCGACAATCCTCCCTGTGTGCATCCCAACAGAGAAGCCTATTGTTGCTTTGCTGAAAGGAAGCAACAATCTCCCCTGTGTGCATCCCAACAGAGAAGCCTATTGTTGCTTTGCTCAAAGGAAGCGACAATCCTCCCTGTGTGCATCCCAACAGAGAAGCCTATTGTTGCTTTGCTGACAGGAAGCGACAATCCTCCCTGTGTGCATCCCAACAGAGAAGCCTATCGTTTCGTTGGTCAAAGGAAGCGACAATCCTCCCTGTGTGCATCCCAACCGAGAAGCCTATCGTTGCTTTGCTCAAAGGAAGCGACAATCCTCCCTGTGTGCATCCCAACAGAGAAGCCTATCGTTTCGTTGGTCAAAGGAAGCGACAATCCTCCCTGTGTGCATCCCAACCGAGAAGCCTATCGTTGCTTTGCTCAAAGGAAGCGACAATCCTCCCTGTGTGCATCCCAACAGAGAAGCCTATCGTTTCGTTGGTCAAAGGAAGCGACAATCCTCCCTGTGTGCATCCTAACAGAGAAGCCTATCGTCGCTTTGCTCAAAGGAAGCGACAATCCTCCCTGTGTGCATCCCAACCGAGAAGCCTATCGTTGCTTTGCTCAAAGGAAGCGACAATCCTCCCTGTGTGCATCCCAACAGAGAAGCCTATTGTTGCTTTGCTGAAAGGAAGCGACAATCCTCCCTGTGTGCATCCCAACAGAGACGCCTATTGTTGCTTTGCTCAAAGGAAGCGACAATCCTCCCTGTGTGCATCCCAACAGAGAAGCCTATCGTCGCTTTGTTCAAAGGAAGCGACAATCCTCCCTGTATGCATCCCAACAGAGAAGCCTATTGTTGCTTTGCTCAAAGGAAGCGACAATCCTACCTATGTGCATCGCAACAGAGAAGCCTATCTTTGCTTTGCTCAAAGGAAGCGACAATCCTCCATGTGTGCATCCCAACAGTTACTCTGTTGAATAATACGACACAGCCTATTTTTGTATCTCAACAGAGAAGCCTTTCTTGTATTGTTGCTCTGCTCGAAGGAAGCGACACCTACTTGTATTTGTATCCAAACACAGAATCCTATCTTATATCGTTGCTCTGCTCGAAGGAAGCGACACTGATTTCTTAAACAGATCAATAACGCTTCTTTGCCTATCTCTCTATCGCTGCTCATTCACTCTCTTACTCTGTGTTGGCAAATAATTCCACTAATCATACTTAAAGTACCATATGTCTGAAAACCTTGACTTATTTACAGAGTTAATAATATTAAAAGTAAAAATGCAAGTGATAGTCTTTCTCATGTTGTGGTTACTGCTTGACTCCCTTGACCTGGTCCAAGTAAGTATATAGGGTACCTCAAAAGTCTCCAGAACTGGCAACAAATAATATTATTAAATTCAGATATGTTGAGAATATCTTTTGAAATAAGACACATTTTCAGATTACACTTTTGTGTAATTAGCTTTTACTATGGTTTTAGTTCTATGAAAATATTTTAAAACTAGAACGAAAATTGAAACATTTCTTTAAGCTGTTATTTCTTCTTTTATCTAGCGAGTCAGAAACTATTTTAATACTGATCAATAGAAGTAAAAATGTATAAGTTTATTTTTATCAAACATTTTAAAATATCAAATATATATTTTATCAAATTATAAATTTATTTTCCCAGAAATTTAAAAATTTAATTATGTAATAGGCTAATGCTTTTCCATGTTCACTTTTCTCCATGTTATCCTGTTTTAATTTTGACAGTTTCTATGGAAATATATAGTTTGTGAAACTGGGTCATACTCTCAACACGTTTCCACAAAAATGAGTTACTGAAACAAGTAGCTTTCAGACTAAGAAAAGGCGCTGGATTTGAGTATAATATGTTTTTATAACTTTCCTACTAGGTTTTACAAAAATCTATTTATCATTTAACGTTTTTATCATTTTCAGTTTCCACAGAATTGAAGCTTATTATTATATTAAGTCAATAATTTATATAATATTCAACGTCTGTTCTTGGCTCTAGAGAAATCTGTTATACGTTTTTGCGACCCCATCATTGTCATATCTTAGAGCATTTAAGCTTACAATACCTAATAGAATAAACTTCAATAATTCAGATGTTTTATTATAAATTTTCTAATAAGTTCAATAATTTGAAGACCATTCTAATCGTAGCTGCAGCTGGCAAAATAAACATAGTTTTATTACAACATGAGGTGACAAATAATTTCTTCAGAAATTAATAAAATATTTCAAATAATTTTTATGGTTTACAAATTTTGTAATTTAACAATCATTTTGTACGTTAACTATATAGGACGAATTTTTTAAACATTTTATACGGTAACATAGTAATATATCTGGAAACAGAGACTGGGTGAATGGCTTGTATAATGGGTCACTTTGTATTTTCATCATTCCTTGACGGTTTTGCCGTAGCATTAATAAACTATATTCTTTCTAGCTATGTTTGTACCATACCAATGTTATTGCTAACTTATTACCACACTTGCGTTTATGTTAGAAAAAAACGTAGCGTGCAACAGTTGCAGCTATTTATGAAGTATTACTGGCTTTAATCTCGTGCTGGATGAAGTGAAAGGTGCCATTTGCATCAATCTTGCAAAAACCTTTCTTCACGATGAGGTTATCTATAATTACTTCCATCCACAGTTAATATCCGACTGTTACGGGCATGCTAACTCTATTCTTGGGGTCTTTTCCATCTGAGCCTTTAGTTCTGTCCTCTTTGATTCTGCCGAGCAGGCTGCAGAGGGGTCGGATTCGAACCTTGCAGGAACAAGCGCAAAAGTACGACTCAGAGAGATAAGTAGCTCTTAAGGTATCCTGCCACCTCTTAAGGTGTCAAGTTGAGGGTTCAGGCCTTAGGTAAGGCCAACCGGAAATTGATAAATGTCCGATTGCACTACCTGGACCGATGTAATCAGACGGGGTATTCAAGTAAGGAAACCTGGCCGTTGAGAAGGTTCTAATGGTCTCCAGTAGTTGTTGAAAAGCGGTCGAAACCGTAATGTCTAGTTGGAGTTCGTCTCGTCTCAGGTGTGGTCCTTAGAGTAAGGTCGCAAGACTCCTTCCTACTGGTACCACGGGTGGTGGTACCAAGCCCTCCGTCTTGGGAGTGAGGTCACCTGGGAGAGGGTTATGAGTTGGAATTCGCCTCGTCTCAGGTGTGGTCCTTAGAGTAAGGTCGCAAGACTCCTTCCTACTGGTACCACGGGTGGTGGTACCAAGCCCTCCGTATTGGGAGTGAGGTCACCTGGGAGAGGGTTATGAGTTGGAGTTCGTCTCGTCTCAGGTGTGGTCCTTAGAGTAAGGTCGCAAGACTCCTTCCTACTGGTACCACGGGTGGTGGTACCAAGCCCTCCGTATTGGGAGTGAGGTCACCTGGGAGAGGGTTATGAGTTGGAGTTCGTCTCGTCTCAGGTGTGGTCCTTAGAGTAAGGTCGCAAGACTCCTTCCTACTGGTACCACGGGTGGTGGTACCAAGCCCTCCGTATTGGGAGTGAGGTCACCTGGGAGAGGGTTATGAGTTGGAGTTCGTCTCGTCTCAGGTGTGGTCCTTAGAGTAAGGTCGCAAGACTCCTTCCTACTGGTACCACGGGTGGTGGTACCAAGCCCTCCGTATTGGGAGTGAGGTCACCTGGGAGAGGGTTATGAGTTGGAGTTCGTCTCGTCTCAGGTGTGGTCCTTAGAGTAAGGTCGCAAGACTCCTTCCTACTGGTACCACGGGTGGTGGTACCAAGCCCTCCGTATTGGGAGTGAGGTCACCTGGGAGAGGGTTATGAGTTGGAGTTCGTCTCGTCTCAGGTGTGGTCCTTAGAGTAAGGTCGCAAGACTCCTTCCTACTGGTACCACGGGTGGTGGTACCAAGCCCTCCGTCTTGGGAGTGAGGTCACCTGGGAGAGGGTTATGAGTTGGAGTTCGTCTCGTCTCAGGTGTGGTCCTTAGAGTAAGGTCGCAAGACTCCTTCCTACTGGTACCACGGGTGGTGGTACCAAGCCCTCCGTCTTGGGAGTGAGGTCACCTGGGAGAGGGTTATGAGTTGGAGTTCGTCTCGTCTCAGGTGTGGTCCTTAGAGTAAGGTCGCAAGACTCCTTCCTACTGGTACCACGGGTGGTGGTACCAAGCCCTCCGTCTTGGGAGTGAGGTCACCTGGGAGAGGGTTATGAGTTGGAGTTCGTCTCGTCTCAGGTGTGGTCCTTAGAGTAAGGTCGCAAGACTCCTTCCTACTGGTACCACGGGTGGTGGTACCAAGCCCTCCGTATTGGGAGTGAGGTCACCTGGGAGAGGGTTATGAGTTGGAGTTCGTCTCGTCTCAGGTGTGGTCCTTAGAGTAAGGTCGCAAGACTCCTTCCTACTGGTACCACGGGTGGTGGTACCAAGCCCTCCGTATTGGGAGTGAGGTCACCTGGGAGAGGGTTATGAGTTGGAGTTCGTCTCGTCTCAGGTGTGGTCCTTAGAGTAAGGTCGCAAGACTCCTTCCTACTGGTACCACGGGTGGTGGTACCAAGCCCTCCGTCTTGGGAGTGAGGTCACCTGGGAGAGGGTTATGAGTTGGAGTTCGTCTCGTCTCAGGTGTGGTCCTTAGAGTAAGGTCGCAAGACTCCTTCCTACTGGTACCACGGGTGGTGGTACCAAGCCCTCCGTCTTGGGAGTGAGGTCACCTGGGAGAGGGTTATGAGTTGGAGTTCGTCTCGTCTCAGGTGTGGTCCTTAGAGTAAGGTCGCAAGACTCCTTCCTACTGGTACCACGGGTGGTGGTACCAAGCCCTCCGTCTTGGGAGTGAGGTCACCTGGGAGAGGGTTATGAGTTGGAGTTCGTCTCGTCTCAGGTGTGGTCCTTAGAGTAAGGTCGCAAGACTCCTTCCTACTGGTACCACGGGTGGTGGTACCAAGCCCTCCGTATTGGGAGTGAGGTCACCTGGGAGAGGGTTATGAGTTGGAGTTCGTCTTGTCTCAGGTGTGGTCCTTAGAGTAAGGTCGCAAGACTCCTTCCTACTGGTACCACGGGTGGTGGTACCAAGTCCTCCGTCTTGGGAGTGAGGTCACCTGGGAGAGGGTTATGAGTTGGAGTTTGTCTCATCTCAAGTGTGGTCCTTAGAGTGAGGTCGCAAGACTCCTTCCTACTGGTACCACGGGTGGTGGTACCAAGCCCTCCGTCTTGGGAGTGAGGTCACCTGGGAGAGGGTTATGAGTTGGAGTTCACCTCGTCTCAGGTGTGGTCCTTAGAGTAAGGTCGCAAGACTCCTTCCTACTGGTACCACGGGTGATGGTACCAAGCCCTCCGTCTTGGGAGTGAGGTCACCTGGGAGAGGGTTATGAGTTGGAGTTTGTCTCATCTCAAGTGTGGTCCTTAGAGTGAGGTCGCAAGACTCCTTCCTACTGGTACCACGGGTGGTGGTACCAAGCCCTCCGTCTTGGGAGTGAGGTCACCTGGGAGAGGGTTATGAGTGGGAGGTTGGATTGGGGGTAGCGGTTTCATATTCTAGACTGGAACCTTTGAGTTCTTTGACAAGGAGGTGGAGTCGAAAGGCAGATAAAGAAGACTTTGTTACCATTCTTCTTTTTCGCCATATTTCTTTCTTCTTATAACACACTGTCGAATGTGAAGATAGTAATATATATTGGATGTTCATATCTGTGGTTCATTTGTTGATAAATAATCAGGATTGTTTCTAAGAAATAAGCTCTTATCTTTTATTTACATCCAGTGTCAGAGCTTCTTGATCATTTACAAGTACAAGTACAATTTATTTACTAACTACTAACCAAGGTACGTATGGCGCATATCGTGTTATTGATAAATTAAATTTTTTTTTTTTGTTCGTCCTTAGCTAGCTCAGAAACTTATTTTTATTTTACTAAAAAAAACGAACAATCAGGAAATGAAATGCAACAAAAATAATACCAAGACTATCACAGTACGTGGATACAATGTATGCATTCTCTAACGACTGCTATCCTCCCACTGAAAAAATTAATTGAGAGAAATAGGGAATTATCCGCTTGCAGTGAATGTGTTAACTCACAATGTTACGTCTTCAGTTGGGCAGTAAATATGGTTGACGGAGTGTTATAGAATAATACGATATTAAACGTAAACTTAACAATACGGGTTTTAAATTTTAAGGACAAAATTAACAGAAATTTTCGCCTCTCTTCACGGTTCCGGTGTTGCACACGACTTGGGCTGTAGGAGGGAACTTCGACGTACTATGTAAGGCGATTGTTGCGAACATTTGGGTTGTTTTCCTGAGTAAAAGTAGTTATCTCACGAGGCAAGGATGAAAAATCGAAGAGGAACAGAATTTTAACGATTTAGTGTACGACGTAAATGAGTTTCATAAAAAATATTTCAAATTCTTTCGTAAGAATTTTTGTAACTTTGAGCTACAGATAGTTGATCCAGTGACTTTAACGGATCTGTGATTTTAGTGACAGCGCCAGGCTTAGATCAGTGACTTTTACCGGTGACTTTAGTACCGGTGACAAGGAACACTTAGGCAGCTTCTTATGTGCCAATAACACGCATGCATACCACACCTGCGATGAAAAACAGCGCCAATGATATTATTATTAGCAAGTTATTAATAGATATATACACTGGGGTAGTAAATTACATAATCTCATATGAAACTAAATGTAAATGATAAACGTAAATGTAATGTCTAATTATATATATATATATATATATAT
>JBAIZL010000002.1:37675662-37693162 GCA_036971475.1 Prosapia bicincta
ATTTTTATCTCTAGAAATCATATTTTATGCTATTTTGCTACTTAAAATTACACAATTGCTGGATCATCGGGAAGCTTTGTTGCTAAAAATGAATATTTAATATTTGTTGCTGAAATTAATTGGTTTGGAGGGGCTACGTACCCAATGTGACCCCCTCTGGCTACTCCACTGGCCACTGTTATCTTTACATTTTTCTTACATTTTTTTTTATTTGACAAGCTTTGGTGTTTGTGCTGTTTATTAGCTCAAGTGTCTGACATTTAAAAAACTCTACATTTTAAAGTTTGATCTAAAACAAAGTTGTCTTTACTTTCCTTTTCTCAATATCTTATATTGTACTTTACTTAAGTAATTTGTTCTATATGTGACTTTATTCAAATTAATTCCTTCTATTAAACTACAATAAAAAATGTTACAATGTAATATAAACAAAAATAATTTATATACCATCAATGTTAGTAATTCATAAATGCCATATGAAGATTAAAAAAAAAAAAAAAAAACAACATTTGGCCAACCTACAGAAGTTTTGATACCAGACAGTTCATTCATCCATTTCACAGAAGTATTTCTTTCATATTTTGTTATTACATAGCATTAAAATTCGTCTATTTTAGCCACGTTATGGTAAAAAATTGCTTTAAAGTTTAAAAAATATGTAGAAATAACTTTTATATTCAAGTGTGCTTAATTGAATTAGCCTGTACAACTATATATTTCTTTGAATATTGAAATTTCATTTTTTTTCTCGATTTGTTCATCTCTCCAAAATTTGTATTCCAAAGAAAGTGCTTAGCCTGCTTGTATATCAATCTATCTATTAATCTCCTCATTGAATAAAGTAATTGCTAATTTAGGCCACTATATGAAAGTATGTTATAATTGTAGGTTATATTAGAAGCCTCAGCCCAAACAAGAAACAAGCAAGGTACAGTACAATAATCACTCTATGTTGAACTAAACTTTGTATCTCTGACAATATTGTCACTAACGTTTTTCTGTTACCATTGGAAACCCAGTTAAATTATCAGTTTTCTTCTTTTGCCTCTACAGTTCAATTCACATTTCCTTTTTTCTACATTTACTTGTCTATAGTTTATCTAAGATGTTCAAAAGTCTGTTTACCATATTTTACCCCTCAACTACACGATTCAATTCAATGGTTTTAACATAAAAATGGTATTTATTTTCACTCAGGAATGTTATTTTTTAAGGATTTGAGTCCAATTAATCAGTGAATATTGCATTAAAATCATTTCACCTTTGAAATTTTATTAACTACCAGTAGTTTATGATAACAGACATAATTATTTAAAGTAAAAACTTTAATACTTATAATTTGAATATTATCATTTACAGATATACAATAACTTTGTTGATGAAGTGACTGTCTATATGGGCCCTGAAAATGGACGCCGGTTCTTCATGGTAGATCAATTCCATGGACACCCTAGGTTTAACCATTGGCAAAATGAAACATGTGATTCTGTACAAGGTGCTACTGAAGGGGTTACTTATCACCAGGAAATCACAAAAAATGACACATTATTATATTTACGAAAAACTATATGTAGAGTTACTCCTCTTCATTTTCATAGTAAGTGTCTCGAACGTAAAAGTATTGGACAAAAAAAATTGTTTTCAAATTAATATATAAGCATATGAATGTTAAAAAATGTATGAATTATCCAAACAGAAGCTATTGTTAATGAGATTTTATAATTTCTTCATCAAGTAATAAATGAGTCTCTTAAAATATGATATTTACTAAAACTGGAAGGTATTAAAACATTATTTTGATTCTTGAATTTTGTAGTCCATTACGTTCAGTGAATCTTATTAATCACTTAAACAATAGTTTATGACTATCCAAACTTTAACAAAGTTAAGTTCAAAACTTTAATTAAAGTTCTGATAGTCATTAACTATTGTTTAAGTGATTAATTAATTTAATGCCAAAATTAGGTAAGTAAAGTAAACTAACTATATTATTCTAAAATACACTATTTTCAATCATAGGTTTATTTTGACTATAAACATTAAACAAATTTCATGTTCTTTGTAAAAATAACCTTTTTAAAACTTTTAATTATTTTACAAACTAAAAACTTAAATGATACTTTACTACAAATTACACTTTTGCTATTAATTGCGACCAGACATTTGTTAACTAAAAGTTGTTAATTGTTAACTTACACATGGAGGAAACGTTTTTGTCTTACGACTTCTTCAGCCTTGTATTTTTGCCGCTAGGAATGCTGCAGTTGCGCTTCCTCGGTACCATTATTTTGAAAGTTAGAAGTGATGTGATCGAAGAGTATGTGTGATCTGTGTCGTGTTTGTTCATTTAAGATGACATTTTTATGTGTGTTTCTATGTCTATATATTTCATACTGTTCTAGTGTGTTTAATTTATGGCCTTTATTGCATGTGTGGAGGATGCTCATGTTATTTTCCTTACTTTTGCATGAGTGTTTAGTGTCCATGAGGTGATTTGCGAAGGTGGATTCAATAGTAGTGTGTAGTGCCCTTTCGTGTTCTTTATATCTTTCGGCGAAAGATCTGCCTGTTTGTCCAATATAGAACTTATTGCAGTTGATGGACTTTAGTTTGTATACTCCTGGGTTATTGTATGTGTTGGTAATAATAACCCAAGAGTATATAAACTAAAATGCAACAACTGCAATAAGTTCTATATTGGACAAACAGGCAGATCTTTCGCTGAAAGATATAAAGAACACAAAAGGGCACTGCACACAACTATTGAATCCACCTTCGCAAATCACCTCATGGACACTAAATACTCATGCAAAAGTATGGAAAATAACATGAGCATCCTCCACACATGCAACAAAGGCCATGAATTAAACTTACTAGAACAGTTTGAAATATATAGACATAGCAACACACATAAAAATGACATCTTAAATGAACAAACACGGCACAGATCACACATACTTTTCGATTACATCACTTCTAACTTTCAAAAAAAAATGGTACCGAGGAAGCACAACAGCAGCATTCCTAGCATCAAAAATACGAGGCTGAAGAAGTCGTAAGACCAAAACGTTTCCTCCAAGTGTAAGTTGACAATTAACAACTTTTAGTTAACAAATGTCTGGTTGCAAATAATAGCAACAGTGTAATTTGTAATTTGTAATTTACAACCAGCTCGTCATGAACAGCAACAAGATTTCGATATACTTTACTAATTAAATAATACTTAACTAAGTGAATACGTAATGGCTAACTTGCGGACACCTTTTGAAACAATTGTTCCTTTTATGAAGAAAAGCCTTTACTGGTGGCATCGCGCTCGGTACAAAGGTTGTCGGGATGAGATTTAAGACTGTAGTGAAGGTGGGTTAAGTTGGTTGTGTGCTATGTAATGGAACAGGGTGTTGGCTTCAAAATACGAGATATACAAACACTACGCAACAGATAAAGATAACATATTAAATGACCACACACATTTTGAAGCCAACACCCTGTTCCATTACATAGCACAACCAACTTAACCCACCCTCGCTACAGTCATAGATCTCATCCCACCAACCTTTGTACTGAGCGCAACGCTGCCAGTAGAGCCGTTGCTTAATAAAAGGAACGATTGTTTCGAAACACGATAGCAAGCAAGCCATTATATATTCACTTAGTTACATATCATTTAATTATAGTTTCATCAGTGCATTCAAGATGCAACAAGAAACTAAAAACTTTATAATTCTAAACTTGTTAGTTATACAACGCATAATACATTCACTGTGGCTGCTGTAACATCAAATTCCTATGAGTGTGCTAACAAATTGTTTTCATCTCCTTTGACTTAGAAAGATTTCAGACTTATGTTGAAGGATTTTTGAGGTAAGGATGTCTATGGCCAGTGAAATTTTAAGTATGAAACTACATACACGTATTGACATGCTTTTGATTAATAGTTATTCATCTTACACAAATAAGTATTATAAGTATTAGTGTTATGTTTATACAGTACATATATTGTTCTTGCATACAGCTTTTGCATCATTTGAGAAGGTTTTAAAGAACAGAAATGACGTTTCGGACTAGTGATCTATTGAGTAAAAGAGTGTAGAGCTTGGGTAAAACATATTTTTGTTTAAAAAAAACCTTTGTAAACACCCGATAGAGTACTATCCTAATCATTATTTATACTTACTTACATTTATTATTGTCTTATTATTTCTACACTATTTGTACATATTTTAGAAGGACCAGATATATTAAATAGAACTGTATATAGCTGTACACACAAATTATTCATTCTAAAAAATAAAATATATTCACACATGACGCAATACATGAAACTAAGAACTAGTGTGAAAAAATACTTTAAAACCACCATCATGGATTAAACAAAATAACATATTTTTTTTACTTATGCTAACCCAGTACTAAACGAAGTACTAGACATTCATGAAGAAAGCTAAAAGGTGATGCGAAATGAGTTGAAACCATGATCATGGCTGTAGGGAAAATGTTAAAGAATGAGTAGTATTTGTATACTTTCTCCACCATCATAGGAACTGAATTTTAAAAGTGGAATATGAAATGCTTATATTATTTTTATTTCTGTATTTTAAAATATTTTACTTATTCCATACTACACCATAATGTAAAAATGTTATTGTTGAAGAAGTGTGTATTATACTTTTAAAAAAATTAGGTTTTAACGTTTTTGTATGCCACTTTATTTGTAGATGAAGTGTACAAATTGGGGATGACTGCCTATAGGTTTGAGCTACCAAACAATATTTTCTCTAGACCTAAAGATGAGTCAGTGCAAGAGTGTTTCCTACAACCTGGTCTTCCAAGTTTACCTTCTGGTCTGACAGATGTTTCACCTTGTTATTATGGTAAGGAGAATTACATTTACCTATTGATATTTGTTTTATTATCACAAAACCAACCTTAGGCTCAACAATTTCTTCATTATTGTAAATATTTATAACAACTATAAATATAATGGAAATTAAGTTTCTCCAAAGCAATTTCAATCCACTAAAAATGTAGGCCATTTTGGTTTAACAATTCATCGTTAATTGATGTGACTGATTATAAAATATTTCAAATCATTTTTGCCAATGGCACAGCATTTTGGAATGGTTGAGATTTGAAGGGGGGAGAATATTAGGTAATTAATAACAAAAAAAAAATATTTTTTAATATTAATGCTATATTATGATTGCCATTATACACAAGTTGACAAAATGAGTGAATTAATTTTTCCCAATTAAAAATATTTCAAGTTAAATAATACTTAATAATCATTAATTTTAGGTATTTGGATAGGGTGGTATTTATTTACAAAAATTAGATTAAAAGTATAAATTCAACATATAGATTTTAAAAGCAAACTTTTTTATTTTTTTAAACTACCTGTACGAGATGTGAAGATTTCTTCCCACTATAATTATATAAAGCAATATCCAAGACTTTTTTAAAATTCTATTAACAACTTAATCCTATGTTAAAGCAATTCTTTCATAGTTATAGCTCAAGGCGCTCTTATAAATGTAGATGCTCGTAAGAGGCTTTATATCTTAAATGTGAATAATGCTATCCCCAAAGAAAGTTTTAAACAATGAAGTTTTTTCTGAACCTAGGATGATCATAATTATTAAATATACTAAGTTTATTGTTAACTTGTTTTTACAGTTCAAAAAATATTATTTAGAAGCATTTTTTAACTCCTCCTAAATTGAGTAATCAAATAACTGCATGTAACTCGGATATTAACTCTTAAAATCTCTTCCTCTTTCATAATTTTCTTTCTATCTACATGTTAAAATTATTTGTGATATGAATTAATGATTTCATTTGTAAAACAACAAATTCCATGCGTTGTTACTGTGCAGGATAATACATTGCGAATGGATAACTATGCAGATAACGCATTAATAACTCTAATAGTATTACTTTTCCTGGTTTAACTATTTTAATGTCATCCTAAAACCAAATAAACTGTATTTTATTGTTTTTTTAGAACAGTTCTAAAGATAGTTCTTGTTTATTTGTACATATAGACCCAGTTTATGTTAAACTGCAATCTTTTTTTCAGATTCTACATCAAAATAATACTCATGAACTGATTATTTAGAAATATATTTTTCCTAGAACCTATCAAAGGAATAACAAGTCTTCCACAAGATCTGCTGGTGGATTAATATATTAAATAGCTGGTTTTTCCCAAGATATTGTAGATTTAAGACAAGCAAGAGCCTAATAATTCAAAAGTATATGTACCTAGCTGGATTGCTTTTAATGCATTACCTGATCAAGCATTTTCCTCCTAAAGGTTCCAGTTCTTCATCTACAGTGACTTACTCTGAAGATGAATGTCCATTTTTTAAATTATTAACAATCCTTGAATTTTGTAGTCCATTACGTTTGGTGGATCTTACTAATCACTTAAACAATAGTTTATGACTATCCGAACTTTAAATTTTGTAAATTTGTAACAAATTCTACATTGGACAAACAGGTCGCAGCTTTAAACAAAGAGTCGAGGAACACAAACAGAACACCAACTCAACATTTTACAGTCACATAAAAGAATCAAGTCACAAATACACAGACGTTTACCATAACTTAGAAATCCTACACATCAAGAAAAAAGGATCACATGTCAACACACTAAAACAATATGAAATTTACAAACACACAAAAACACAAAGTACAAACATATTAAATGAACAAACACAATAAAAATCACACATACTCTTTGATACTATCGAAAACCTGCCTTTAAAACCGTCACCGCTTGACTCGACATCTCCAAGCAGAAGGCACTGATGAAGATCGCCGCATAGCAATCGAAAACGTTCTGTCTCAGTTTTTAAAAAATGTACAAAATTTTAAGTGATTATCAACAATCATTTCAGTATTGTCTTTGATAGGTGATAATTTGTTGACTGTCTGTCTATCAAGCCTAGTATATTCATTATTTTTCTATAATGCTCTTGTCAATCATACACAGTCATATATCCAGTGAGGTTATGGCGTTCCTGGCAGCTGCACATACATTACAGAGTGCTTACTACATTGTGAATTCTGGTTTTTGTGTTTGTGTTGGTGGTTTGTCCCAACTCTTCCGATGCAGTTATCTAGTCTTACAATTAACAGTGGGCTACTATCACTATATTTACTCTCATCATTGATACTATCAGTATCTGTAACACGTTTAGTTTGATGAAACTTGTTTTCTTCTGAACCCCTATTTTCACCTACAATTCAATTAAAATACCTGTCACTGTTGTCAAATACTGCATTTTTTGCACTTTTTTGTTCTTATAAAAAATGATCCTATTTTACAGTTTTTTATACTAAATATGTTTACAATATATAAATCAAAAGAGTTTGACATAACATATTAACAATAACCTAAAATAACAAATTAAAAAAAAATATTTAAAACTTGAAATGTAAGCTCACATGCAATCGGAAACACACATCAAGGTAACTTTAATGATATGGGCCTTCCGTTGAGGTTTTGTAACCGAGTGGAAGGCAAGACTGTGAAACAATACCTAGAGAAGTACCAGTCTAAAGAAAACACTGCTGTTCTTTTCACAAAAAATACTTCAGAAGAGGTGGACACTGTCCTGCCCCGGTGTGTGAGTTGAAAAAAGTAGATTCAATAATAACTACATATTTCTCCCAATTAGATAACATTATAAGCTCTTATTTATTTCTAGATTAGAGAACCAATGAAGAAATAGAAGGTAAATTATGTCTCCACTCATGGAAATTTGATGGATATATTTGAACTTAGTACAGTACCAACTTGCCAAATTTTTAATTTAATTAATTTTATGTATAATTAAGACATATTTTCAATACACCAGTTGATTGCATCTTAAACTTGAGCTACTAAACTACACTTGAACATATAATATTCCGGTACACTTGGCTAAAGTGGCACTTGCAGTCTGAGTTAACAATGGGATACATCTCCCGAAATAGCTGCTCTCATTAAGCGAATAATGGCTACTACAGCCAAGAGCCACATAATAATATATGTTCAAGTGTTTAAGTTATGTTTTAATTGCACTAAGTGATTTTCTTCTAAGAAATCAAAGCAATTGAAAACGTTGTGTATTATTAGGTTTTTATTAATTTTACTTTAATTAAAAGTTCAATAAGTCGTTATTTTATTTAGATAAAAAATAAAATTTTATCCAATCATCATAGACAACAAAACTGAATTACTTCACAAAAGCAATATTTTAAAATTAAAATAAGTATTAAAAAGCAATGAAGTTAGACAAAGTTTTCTTTGCCGTAGAAATTTTATTTTACATATATCTTTATATTTCATGTGCCCAAAGAAAAAAAGGAAATGTCTCATCACGTGGCTTACACTCTGTGACTTTTTATTGAGTTTAAATCATTCATCAAATAATTTTAATTTTTCAGATTTCCCAATTGCTGCTTCTTTTCCACACTTTCTGTACTCAGCAGAAGAAGTATTAAAGTCGATTGATGGCTTGACTCCAGATCCAGAAAAACATGGCTCTTTCGTCATAGTTGAACCAGTAAGTATTGTGTCAGTTTTTTTTAAGTGTTTTGCTGAAATATTTCTGTTTTTGTCGAAAAAGTGGTATCTAACATTGTAATATGGTTATTTATGTGAGACCGATACTTAATTAAAAGAAAATGCCAAATGAAAAGGTAAATCTACAGATTTTAAAAATAATTAAAAATTTTCAAAAGTAGGCATGAACAAAAGCTTTAAAAGTTAAAAACATCTGTTATGATATTAAGGTAATGTTATTTTTTTAAAGTTTTGAAAGTGTTTTATACCATAGTGATAGTAGAAATGTAGAAGATGTGAAAATATCTAGATTATGTAAATAGGATGACTCAAAACATTGATTAATAGGCATCACTATAGAAAAAAAATATTCTGATTTCACTGACTTAATCTGTGGAATTATTTTACTATATGAAATAGAAATTTAGGAAACTAGAAATTTAGGAGAAAGCAGAATCTTCCTTGGTATATGTTTTAACTTAATAAAAAAACAAACAAATTACATTAGGCTGAAATTTTATTGAACAGTTACAACATTTGTCATTTCTATTTCTATGTCTATTATATTATTAACATTTGATGATTATGAATACATTTTAAAATTTGGATTGTTAAAAAAGTGTTTTTCCAAATTTTCCACTCCAAATTAATTTTTCCTTCGATAAACACTTGTGTGTATTATGAAACTAGAAATTTTGTAAGTACAAAACCATACACAATCCTCAGACTTCATTTAATTTAACCTGCCACAGTTATCTTGGGACAATCGAAGGTACTTAATGAAAGAATTTATGTTTAAAAAAAGTATTAAATTATATATAAAGTATCATTTTATGTTTGACTTGAAAATTAACTATTTGATTAACTTATAATTTCAGTAATATTATGCAAAACATAATTAGACATAACGCTTTCAGTCATACTTACTGATCTTCCTCATTAAAACACTGATAAAGATCATTTAGTATGATCAAACATGTATTACTTAGTAAATTTTCATAAATTTACTAAAATCATTATTTAAGCAAGTTATTATTGATAAAGTTTAACGTAACATTTTACCAATTCATGGACAACACCCACAAGTATTTTTTTTGTAACCATTTTATATGGAATTTATCATGATAACTTTTTAAACAATATATGAATTATAATATAATATATACTGTTATCGTCGCTCACAAAGTTATGATAAAACAATCTAAAACCTTACAAAACCATTTCATCATAATAAATTTATTTAAATCTTCTAGCAAAACAAATCCGATATGTATATAAAAATGTGATCACAAAACCATTTCATCATAATAAATTTATTTAAATATTCTAGCAAAATAAATCAGATATGTATACAAAAATGTGATCACAGCTTGTGAAAACAATAAGATGATCATCATACGAACAAATAAACCTTGACAACTGGTGAAGATTTATTAGTATGATTGAAAGCTTAACTCTCAGTAAGTTTTCATAAATTTACTTAAATTATCTTCAAAGCTCTTTTCAAGTAATTATTTATAAAATTCAAATGTAAAAGTTTTACTGATTGTCATAAGCAATAAATCCATAAGTATTATTTAAATACCCTTTAAAATAGTTTATAGATGAAAAGGTTAGGCAATGCTATGTTGTTAAGGTATGTTCTATATCACCATATATTTTAATTATGATGGCTAAACATGATTTTAATAATAAAAATCATAATACCAAATGGAATTTTTGTTCCAAATTTAACATAAATTATTGAATCTTTTATTACTTTTGCAGACAACTGGCGTACCAATTGAGAGCAGAGCACGCAGCCAGTCAAATTTAGTTATTCGACCACTATCATACTTTCCAAAATTAAAAAAATTTAGTAATTTGACCATCCCAATGTTTTGGGCTGAATATGTAAGTTGAAAAATAGTTTCTTATAACATAATAAGTAGAATCCTAAAATAAATTATCTTATACAATTTGTGTTTCAGGTGTTATAATAATAACAGTAAATGTTATCCTCAAAGTATTCATTTTCAGTTTAATTAAATACTAGTTGTAGTTTCGGCTTAACAAGGTTGTTGTGACCTTGTCTTCAAACTTCCAGTATACATTAAACACATATGAAAAACTTGACACAATTATTACATAGTATAATAAATACACAAAGATAGTATATATTTCAACACAAAGATTTTTTTTAAATATGGCTGTCATGGGCAAAATGGTTCCTTTAAAATTTTTAAAATTACAAATGCATTATAAATTGCCATGTTAATCAAGTGGAAACAAAATTTCTGACACGATTTAATTCTCCATCCTGTAGTAGGAAAGAGTGACAGGTTAACATATTGATTGTGTACACTCACAGCAAGTATCCCTTTATTCTAATCATGTGATTTGTATCTAGGCTTAGCTATATCTTTTTTGCTGCATATAAATTGAAAAGCATGCTTAAATAAATTTGGATTATGTACTATGTAACTACATACCAAAATGTGATCTGTTTGGACAAAATAAACAAATTAAACAGATGCTAAAATAAACAAATTGAATCATGCCTGACACTCTGACTTATAAAAAACACAATTAAACAGTAGATTCTGAAACAAGATAGCCAACATTTTGAAAACTTTATACGAAAGAGGAAAACAGTTTTGGGGCTCCTACTTTTGATAATATCTTGGACACTTCTAGTAGTTTATTTATGGTTTTTAAAAGAAACTATATTTAGTTAATAAATTTATAATAACTTTAGTTTTGCCAATTTTTAAAAATAAATGTACAGAAAATAACAAATTAAACCCATGTGTGGGTTATGCCTGTTTGGGAAAATATAATAACACTTAGCCAAGATGAAGTAATCCATATTTTATGTTACATTCTTCAGGATTACTTAGTACAACACTTAGTCAAGTAAACATAATTCTCATTTTGAAGGTCTTAGCCCAACAACTTTAGGGGTTTCCATTTCTTCCCCAAATTATTGTCCAAACACTAATACTTGCCAAATAGTCTTATACAACAAAAGAGAGGCATACAACCTTTTGCCTCTCTGTACTTGTGGACCTATGTTGGTTATGCCAAATTTTACTTTGCCTTCTTAATGAGTAAATTGAGGCTTACATTCTTTTGCCAAAATGTGTAATGTGTCTCACTGAAGAATAAACATTTGTTACTCAATTTAAGGAAAAGCTTACTTAAAAAAGGTTTCAACATTCTGTCAAAACACCATCGATATGTGCTAAAGATAAATTTACTATATTAATGTGGATATTTTTAGAGATGATGTGAATTGTATAATTTAAACATACCATACTCTTGGTTACACAATGTATACTGAGCTAACACTGAATCAAGATCGCTGAAATACGTCCATGGGTTAATCCCATTGTTTCTAAATGTGTACTAAAATCTGTTTCTATGTGTTATTCAAAACTTTTCATATCTGAAATTTAATCTACACCCCATATTTTGGTCAATCAGGGTTTACTGTAATATCTTAACTCAAACATGAACAACACTACTATCAAGAAATTCTGAATTTAGATACTTAGACATTCAAATACAATTTCAGTCAACAAAAATGGTTTGTTGAAATAATAAGTATGGTTTATAAAAGTAGAGCACATAAGAAGCATAAGAAGTAACTTTATTTATGAATAAGGTACATATGTACAACTTAGGAATATTTAATAAGAAATGTGTCCTTTTTTATTCTTTACCACTCCATGCAAACACTTTGGTATAGATTCAACTAGTAGATTAATTTGTTAATCACTAAATACTGATATTACTGGCACAAAGAGATTATGTTTTGAAGTATAATCCATTTTTGAGAGTTGGTTGTTCAGTACTGGCCAAACACTTTCAATTTAAATCTAGGAAATTACCTGGCCTTGATTAGCCATTAATATTTCCTGACTTGAAAAATGTTTTGATTTTTTTAGCAGTAAGCCATCACAGTAAATCTTATTGGAACACTAAATTGCATGCGGAAATCTTTTTTGAAGTTATGACACAAACTTTGATTTAATAAATTGGATGTGTCCAATTATTTATAACCCATCATCTACTGAAAGAAATAAACAAGGGCTTTCAATTGTGAAACCAAGTCAAAACATTTCTGAGGATATTTAACTGATTAATGAATATCAGATGTTGATGCGGTACTTAGTGGGGTAATTTTAATGTGGTACTTTTTGAATGTATAAAACCCTTTGTCCCTGAACATAAAATTGTGATTCTAGTGCTCAACAATCAAGTTAGCATGTGCTTTGGCTCATAAGAACCGATTTTGGCACATTGTTGGTGTCAACATTTTTTTTTCTGGTTGATGAGTTTTCCTTCTATCATCAAAAGCTGGAGTTAAACAGTTGTCACATGCAAAATTGTTTCACTGGCTGTTAACTCTAGATTTAAGTCCATAGCAGTTAGTTTTAAATTCGTCCCACGTTTTCTTACTAATAATAAACCCTATGTTACAGATGTTTTTACAGCACACTTTCTTTTCCTTAGAGGTAATAGCAAACTAGTTAATTGATTTTTTTAAAATAGCGTAAACTGTGCTTAGTTCGACACTTATCCAGAAGCTATTTGCTGTTTTGTTACATAGTATACTCAGGAAGAAAACAAATTTTTTGTGGTTTTTTAGAAATAAATTTGTTTTTATAATACATATTCCATACACGAAACAATGATAATATTCCATATATAATGTATGAAACAATATTCCATACAGACACAATCACGAAAATATGATTTTGTAATGAAAAATTAAATACACTTTTTTAAACCACTAGTTAAAACATGATATTGCTATAGGGACAAAGAACAACTTCATACCACTCAGACAATTTATAGAATGGGATTGGTCTACTGTACTACAAATACTTACTGAAAATTGTATAAATTTATGATGTACTGCAATTTTAGTTAATTGTGTCATAATTTTATTGCCATTTGAATACAACTATGAGGAAATGAGATGAAATCGTTATATAGGCTTAAAGATAACAATCATTCATAAATTACAATAACATACCTTATGCATTATCATTTCCCTATAAGCATATACCCATGCCTTGCTATGTAGAATTTTTTTTAAATGAGTTTTATTTTTATTGTTGTTAATTTTTATATTTTGATTAATAAGTTTACCTTTATTAATTGATAATATTATTTTGTTCTCAGAATCAAGTTGGTCTACCATGGTATATTGCAACTTTAATGTACTTGACAGTAATCATCTTGCCAGCTTCACAAACCTATCTTTCTTGTTTCTTTTTAACATTGGGTTGTTTTTTATTAGCACTACTTACACAACATTACATTAAAATAAAGAAATCCAGAAGACCTCTCCACTCTTATAGTTCCTTAGTCCTCATACCATCAATAGCGTCTTCGAATTCAGAGTGCTGATAATATAAATCCGTTTTATTTTCTTTAAATTTTCTTTTTTCTTACTATACTCTCTATTTTCAATGTGTTATCATGTTCCTAGTAAAAGACAGTCTAATGTATAAAGTCGATTTGAATCAAACTTTTCTAATCCAAAGGTCTAGTAAGTTAAATAATAGGATAAGTGACGTTATTGTACCATGTAGTTTCTAATTTGTAATTTAAGATTTGTACAAGGTGTAGTCAATTTTTTAAAATTTGTTACATTTTATTACTATGGATTAGTACAAAATACTGTGTAGAATAAAATAATAGCAGTCAATATTTTGTAATAACATAGTTCATAGAGATAATTCATCTATTTTGTAAAGATTTTTCATAAACAATCAAATTTATATAATTTAGTAATAATTATGTCACATTAAACATATTTTTTCAAATTCAGTGTCAAACTGTACCATTTATAAAGGAAAAAATTGTATCAATAAACTATTGATAATTTTTTACACAACTTAGTAATCAATATACTTCTTCTAGGTTTACCTTGAATTGGTTTATTTATGACAAATGGTGATGGCATATTTCACGATATTATGTTATCAACTTTAGAGTGTGTTCCTAGCCTCAAATTATGGGGTAGAAAAAACTGGTCTAAACTTTGTAAAGTACAGAAAAACATATGAACTAGTTGGACAATTTGCAGGTTGTAATACCTAATTGGTACTTTTTATACTTTCTTGGTTTGTAAAACAAAAATGAACAAAACAATAAATTAGCAAAATCATAGTTAAAATTTGTTTTAATTTTTACACCGTTATTATAATATGTAACAAATTTGTCAACTCCAAAAACTAGTTGAAAATACTGGTAAAACCAAAGAAAATTATTCACATTTTCCTGTTTACTATGACAACTGAAATTACAAGAGACGCAGTTTTAGTGGTCTAAACGAACCAGTAGTGTATATCAGTAGTACATATCAATTTTAATGAAATATTAAAAAGTTTCATTTTGAATGGTACTAATTATTCAGTTGTGAATGTTTTGACTGGAACAGCCATTTAAAAAAATTGATGTAATTCTCTCTCTGGAACTTGAATAGAAAGGAGTTTTTAATGCACTCAACTATAATTTAGACTGTCCTTGCATTCTCTCACTTAACATGTAAATTATTAAAAGACTGATTTAAATTGTGTCTTTGTTGAACTTGCAGATTGCTATGTAAATGTTGATTCTGTGAGCAGTGTTCATTATTCTAGATCATATTAATTATTTTCATAGTAATTGCATTAATATTCTTATGTATTTCTTAATACTAATGTCAGCCATTCTTAGGATCGTCAGCAATTTCATACTAGACATATTTCAGGATTCTCATAACCATCCAGTTAAGTAGATAGGAGTACCAAGAAATAAATCAGATGAAGAGGATGAAAAAGGTAGAATTATCAGACATGGTACTAATAGAATCTTAAATTGTATTAGACTAAAATTGAATATTGGAAATAAATTTATAATTTCATATATCGGTGAGTCTCAAGGAGCAGATATCTTCAGAAGAGCTTTTACTTTGTTTTTGTATGTGATGTAAAGATTGTAAGTTGGTGGCCTATCTTTTTTAGTGACAATAGAGCACTGGAGGACACAAGACTGTGACATATACAGAGCATGCTACATACATACACCAACATTGACACAAAAAGTTCTTAAGTTCATAAAAAAAGCAATTAATTAAACAGGACAGAAAACGTTGAAATATACAAACACCCCAAAAATAATCCACACATTCTAAACAGCAAAACACACTCACAATAAAACACTACATTCAAACACAAAATTAACAGCTAGCCCACTCTAGGGACAATGCCACTCCACAGAACACCAAAACATCATAAACTCATAATAATACAATACACCTGAGAAACGTTCTTATTTGTGACTCATAGCATTGAACAATACACTAATCTAGTACAAAACTCGTTTCCTGAAAAATAGGCCTAAGTAGTTTTTTTTTTTAAAAACGTCATATTAAGTAGACGGCAACCAAACAAGAGACAAGTTCCTACAAATGACTATGTTTTAACCTCATTTTATATAAAAATGAAATAATAATATTTCATAAACCAACTTTTCACTGCTCATTTTAAAACTGTTTGTTATAAAATAAACGCGTATTAGTATACAATTACTTTTATTATTAAATTATTTACCCTAAAACAAAAATGTTTCTCCTAAACACACAATTTTGTTTGCTCTTCTTAAAAGCTACCCTGCTATTAAATCCTACACTACATATCAGCATATTATGTCAGACAATGAATTTTCATTGCTTCAAAATTAAAATATGTATTGTAATTCAGTGTTTTATGCTTATGTAGTGTATATTATGCTTTTCATTATACCATTCTCTCCTTCGTATACATACTCACCCCCCCCCCCCACACACACAAACTGGCCAACCGAGGACTCGCTTAATTATACCTAAACAAATTAAATAGTTCGAAAAAAAATTATGGCCTTGTATTATATTTTGATTTCTGAATCGAATGGTATAACTTTTTATTTTGAAAATTAGTTAAATTTTTTTTTTTGCACGCCAAAGAGTTCTTACCGTTTCAGAACCTACTAATGGGATTTCAGCTCCACTATTTATATAAAAGCAAAACGAGGTCCTAAGGTTATTTTTTTTGTATTAAACTAGCACATCAGAATGATATTATTTCACAAAGTTCACAATATTCCATTAGCTAATTCAGTTTCTATTTAAACTGTCGCCATACAACTAATACATGTAAGGAAGCATACAGATGGACTGACCCAAATCACTCAGCTAAGGTAAATGGGTGGTGTTCATTTATATACATATTTTAGAGGAAGGTTATTTTTTTGTATTAAACTAGCACATCAGAATGACATTATTTCACAAAGTCACAATATTCTATTAGCTAATTCAATTTCTATTTAAACTGTCGCCATACAACTAATACATTTAAGGAAGCATACAGATGGACTGACCCAAAGCACTCAGCTAAGGTAAATGGGTGGTGTTCATTTATATACATATTTTAGAGGAAGGTTATTTTTTTGTATTAAACTAGCACATCAGAATGACATTATTTCACAAAGTTCACAATATTCCATTAGCTAATTCAGTTTCTATTTAAACTGACGCCATACAACTAATACATTTAAGGAAGCATACAGATGGACTGACCCAAAGAGCTCAGCTAGGGTAAATGGGTGGTATTGATTTATTAAACAGTCGATGCAGTGTTGCAAGCAATCATTTTATAAAGCTTTATTCGAAAGTTTCTTCTTTTAATTTTGAACTCAAACAAAATTAACAAAATTTGACATTTTCCTAATAATGTTTTACTTTGATAAATACTTTAATTAGATTATACTTTGATTAGATACTTTAATAATGAATTACTTTGTAATATAAGTGTATACATACGAGAAATATTTACTCCTGCAAAATGGATTTAATTCCATGATAATGAAACATCAGTCAATGAAAAATAAAAATTAATATTATATGTAGTTAATTAGAGCTTAGCTAGTGAG
>JBAIZL010000002.1:37698162-37708162 GCA_036971475.1 Prosapia bicincta
ACCCCCTCTCCAGTGCCGAAGTCCATCTTGGAGCCATCTGTGTACCAGATCTGAGCTCCCGATGTTAATGTCCCTGACCATTCCATCACAGTTTGGTGTACCTGGTCAGGTGCAAACATTCGAGTAATGTGGTCGCTGCCCATTTCCAAGACGGGTTCTTTGACCATGCACTCGATACTCATATGTCCCGAGACATCTGGGAGGTTAGCCCAGTTGCTCGAGTTGCGCAATCTCCATGCCGCTAGCCTCGCCTCTCCCCAAAGGACAAGCTCAAGGGGAGGGAGGTTAAGCATTACTTCCATTGCTGCACCTGGTGTAGTTGACATCGCTCCCAGTGTGCACAGACAGGCCAATCTCTGGATAGAGCTCAGTTTAGCTCTTGTCTGTGCCTGGTTGGCCTTTGTCCACCACACCAGAGCTCCATAGGTAATCATAGGTCTTATCACCCTCAGATACATCCAGTGCATCATTGATGGCTTCAGTCCCCATTTCTTACCCACCATTCTTTTCACAGTCATCAGTGCCCTTTTGGCCCTGTTAACTGTCCTCTCAAGATGTGGGTTCCAGGTGAGTTTCCTGTCCAGAGTAACTCCCAGGTACTTCACCTCCCCCACAAACTCAAGGTATTCACCAAACAAGCAGGGCATCCTGGTCGTCAGATCTTTTCGCTGTCTGGTGAAGTTAATAAGAACAGTCTTTTTTGGATTTGCCCTAAGGTTCTCCTTTTTACACCACTCTTCAATCAGTCGTAGAGGATTTCTGACTACCTCAAGGACTGTATCAGGGAATGTGCCCAGGATCAAAACAACTATGTCGTCCGCATATCCTAGACAGAAGTACCCCTGTTCATTCAGGAGTTCAATAAGGTTGTCAACCACTAGGCACCACAACAGAGGAGAGAGAACCCCCCCTGTGTACAGCCCAGACTTGTCTCCGCCCTTCTGACCTCCCCTGCCACCTCTACAGAAATGCTTCTGTTTGTTAACATGGAACTTATCCAACCACAAGTGGTTGCATCCACTCCATGACGTCTTGCACCACTTACCATCGTCTCCACTGAGGGGTTATTGAAAGCCCCTTCAATGTCGAGGAAGGCACCTATGGCACAACCTTTCTTGGCGATCATTTGCTCAATCCTACCAACCACTTGATGGAGAGCTTCCTCGCAGGATTTCCCCGGTTGATAAGCATACTGGTTCCAATGCAGTGGTTTTATGGCCAAAGCACCCCCCCTAATATGCCTATCAACCAGTTTTTCAAGTCCCTTAAGAACAAAGGACATGAGTGTAATAGGTCTGTATCCTTTCCCTTCCGATTGGTTACCGGTGGGCTTAGGTATAAAGACCACCTTACTAGCTTTCCAGGCTGCCGGCACATGCCCTAAAGCAATGCTTAGCCTGTATAATTTAGTAAGTACCAGTACCAGCAAATCCATTCCCTGCTGCAGCAGCACAGGATAGATCCCATCTGGACCTGGAGATTTGTAGGGTTTAAATGTGCCAATAGCCCATCTTACCCTTTGTGGAGTTACTATCCTCCTTGCCACTTCCCAGTCCTCCCTCTTACCACGTCTTGTGGAGAGTTTGGCAACTGGTTCAGTGTCTGCTCCCCCAAGTTTCCTCAGGGTACTGGAAGGGAAATGTGTTCTGATTAATTCTTCCACAGTTTCCCCTGCAGTTTTTGTTATATTTCCCAGTGGGGTTCTTAGCATCCCCACCGGGTTAACTGGGTCCTTAGATAGCACTTTATGCAGTCGTGCCCCTTCCCGAGTTTTGTCAATCTCTTGACAAAACTCCTTCCAGGACTTCCTGCGTGCTTCTCTAATTGCCCTGTTGTATTCGGTTAGTGTTTTCCTATACTGGTCCCACTCCCCGTTCTTTTTTGCTCTATTAAAGAGTCTCCTGGTGGTCTTCCGAAGTTTGGCTAGCTTCTTGCTCCACCATGACGGATCCCCTACTTTTCTCCCCTCACTAAGAGGGCAGTTATCAGTAAAGGATTCTACTATAGCCTCGCCAACCAATGCGGCAGAGTCTTCTAGCTCTCTCCTCCCACCATACTCCAATCCAGCCTCCTCAATCCGAACTCCCAGGTCCCTCCTGTAGGAGTCCCAGTCTGTTCTTCTTGGATCCCTGGTTGGCCGAAGCATGGCTGGATTTAGAGAGATATCATACCTAATATGTCTGTGGTCAGAAGAAGATGGTTCATCCGATACATGCCAGTTTAGTACATACCTAGCCGTCTGGTTCGATGCCGCCGTAATGTCCAGGACCTCCTGTCTGGCCCTAGTGACAAACGTCGGCTCTTCCCCCTGATTTAAGACTAGTAAATTCTTAGAGCTAAGATAAGCTAAAAGTTCCTCACCTCTAGTGTTGGTACCTGTACTTCCCCACGAAGTGTGATGGGAGTTAGCATCCATCCCCACCAGCAGCTCCTCATCCACAGCCCCGCAGTGCTCGACCAGCCTCCTCAGCTCTTGTGTTGGTAGAGCCCCCAAAGGGGAGATAGTCAAAGGGGAGATATGCCGTGGCAAGGTTCAGCCTCTTCATCCTCCCCTCCGCCCGCAGCTCCACCGTCACTGCTATTAAGTCCCTGCAGCAGAAGTCCGTTAGTACAAAAGCACTCAACCCCCTCCTAACCAGGATACACGTCCTGGGAACACCGGAGTCCTTATCGTACAACAACTTACCTCCAAAATGTCGCCAGCCCGCATATTCGTCCTCCAGAAATCCATGGCTCCTGGATGAGAACCAAGTCCACCTCTCCCCTGTCCAGCATCCTACACACGACAGCACTCGCCGCCCTGCTATGCTGTAGGTTCACTTGGAGGATCTTGATCATTGTTCTGCTTAATTTGCAGTCGCCTGGGTCCGCAGAGCAGCCCCAGGACTAGACAGCGTACTCAACTCTACAGCCACTTCACCGGTTTCTGCAGTCGGCAGCTTGACAGCCGCCCCCGCACCCCCAGTGATGGTTGCCGTTGACACATCTGCTACAGACTCACGGTTTGCCGTCTCATTGGCCCCCACTGTCTGTGCAGTCTCGAAATCAATTCTTTTACTTACTTGGTCCATTAAAGTCCCACGAGTATGGGGGAAATAACGGTCGACCAGAGCAGAGCCCCCACTGCCCTGGCAAGACAACATACAGTGAGGTTTTGTCTGGTTCCTCAAGGGGATCGTGTGCAACTGCATTTTATACCCTGCAGCCATTCATCCTTCGGCACGATGCCTTCCACCTTGGATTGGGTATTCAGTCACTGACCTTGAAGCACACCCCAAGTTCAGGACATTATTAACTGTTGCTCATGAAGCGAACATCCTGCTTTACTCTCTTTTTTACAACTGTGTCGTTAGGGTAGTTTCCCGCCCATACTTCACTGTCGCATTGCCCTTGGTTCACCCGGGAGGTGAGAGTAGCATTGTGAGGACTTAATTCCCATCTACCCCAGTCTCCCCAGTCAGAGCAGTTATTTCTACCGCCCCCAACCGGTAGACTGTCGAGGAGGGATAATTCCTCACCTTTGAACCATAGCCTTGGTCCAGGCCTGTATATTCAGAAACCTTCCGGAATCCTTATTCACAGGTAACCTACATTTCTGTAGGCCGTCCCACTATCCGCCACCTGTGGACCCGCCCGGTTGCTCAGGCCAGCTTGCCGGGCCTGACGAACTTGCTATACCTTCCTGAACCATCGTCAAGCAGTAAAATGCGTGTCGCATTACCATGGCAACCTAGCTGAAGCCCAGCTATTGCATTATCTGTAGCATTAATTGATAATCCTTACACCAATTTCAAACATCATCAAACTATAACAGAGGCGTCTTATTAACATGACGGCCTTGCTAGAGCCCAGCTGATCACAACCTGTAGCATCAACTGTTAATGAATTTACCTACTTGAAACAGTCTAAAGCTTTAACTGAGGCGTCGCGTTTCCACTACGACACTGCTAAACCACAGCCCAAACAAACCTTTATCATCGATTGAGAATACATTCGCAGCCTTGGAACATCGTCTTGCTTTAACAGAGGCGTCGCGTATCCACTACGGCATTGCTAAGCCGCAGCCGATACAAACCTTTATCATCAATTGAGAATGCATTCACCGGCTTGATACATCATCATCCTTCAACAAATCGTCGCGTTACCACTACGATATTGCTACAGCACAGTGGATGCAAACCTGTAGTATCGATTGAGAATGCATTCACCGGCTTGATACATCATCATCCTTCAACAAATCGTCGCGTTACCACTATGACCTTGCTAAAGTCCAGCTGATGCAAACCTGTAGAGGCGTCAAGGTTTTAAATATGCGAACGATTACTAGACCGAGTAAACATTGTTTCCGAAATGGATAATACTAGCAGCACTACTATCGTACCGAGTATTAATTTCGCTTCACTACAACTAGACCTTGTGAACACTGCCACCGAAGGGTGGTTGCCATTTAAGAATAAGGTGACTAATTTGAGATGGGAAAATGTCAATCATTCTACATTTGATATAAAAATCACCTTGAGATAGCTAGTAACCTGACTATATTACTAAAGGAAGTTATCTTTTATTAGTAGTAAAGAAATAGTACGCTACTAGATCAATAGCTCAAAGTGGTTTTTTATTCGTCTGTAAAAAAATGACATTTTGCCTTCTCATATTATTCATCTTAGTGTTAAATGCAAGGACTACGTTTTTATAACAAAACTGACAGAGCGGTTATGGGATCGTCATATTTGTAATAAACAGAGAATGGCTTATCAACAGTTGAGTTATTTTTCATAGAAAAATTACTATATTAGCATTTTGTTTTTATTATGTTATGTTTTAATATTCATGTAAAGAAGTACTTTGTATATATAAAGTTTGTTTATATTTTCATGGTCCTTTCAACGTTGTAAGTGAAATTAAGGTAAAAGAACAACGTAACAGTTTTGAAGTTGCTTGATGTATTCATCTTGAATTCACTGAATAAAATATACTTAAAAAATACTCAACTAAGTGAATACGTAATTGCTCACTTGCTGACGCGTTTCAAAACATTCGTTTTTTTACGAAGCTAGCCTACTACTGGCGGCATCGGTTAGGTACAAAGCCTGTACCGAGATGGATTTATGACTGTGGGATGGGGTGGGTTATTTTGGCTGTGTGTCATATTATGGAAAAGGGTGTTGGCTTTAAAGTGTGTGTGATCAGTTAATATGTTTTCTTTATCTGTTGCGTAGTGTTTGTATATCTCGTATTTTTCTAAGGTTGTTAGTTTTATACTTTGTTTTAATATGTGTAGAACAATTAAATTAGAATGTATGTCCGTGTGTGTGTGTGTTGCGTGTTTTTTAGGTGTTTTGCGTAGCTGGATTTAGGATTTGTTTGTTTTTTTTTTGTAATGTGTTCTTCGAAGCGTGTATAGAATGACCTGCCGGTTTGGCCGATGTAATAGTTCGGGCAATCGTTACATGTTAATTTGTAAATAAGTGATAGTTTATATTTATCAGTTAGTTTTTGAAAAGGTTGTATGTGCTGTCTTAAATCGTTTGTTGTTTTGAAGGATATTTTGTAATGGGTTTTTTTTAATGAGGAAGCTATTTTGTGTGTGTTTTTGTTGTGGTAGGTGAGACATATGCATTTGTGGTTTTTGTGTAGTTTGTATACGTGGCCGTTTTATGGTGTTTATGTTTAATTTTCCTGAGTATGTTGTCTATGAGTGTATGTTGGTAGCAGTTTTGTTGAGCGATGTATTTTATGGTATTAATTTCTTCGTCGTAGTCTTTCTGTAGCATTGGTATATTGATTAGGCTGTGTAACATATGAATAAATGCAGCGTGTTTGTGTTGGTGGGGTGAGTAGATGTTTTATGTATGACAATATCGGTAGTTGTTGGTTTTCTGTATATTTTGAAATTATGTCTGGCGTTGTGTTTGGTGATGGTAAGGTCTAGAAAGTTTATTTTATTGTTTTCTTCTAATTCGAGAGTAAATATGAGGTTTTCGTGTATGGTATTAATGTAATTGTGTAGGGGTTTATCATTGTCAACAAACGGTTTGTTGACCATTGATCATTGTAATTGTTTGTTGATCAAACAATACCGATTGAAACGCGTTAGCTAGTTAGCAATTACGTATTCACTTAGTCAAGTACTTTTTAAATATAGTAACAGTTTTGTTTTGTAGTTTGTTGCCAACAAAAAAAAGGTACAATTAGGAAAATGCGTTGAATATTTGATTGTAATAATTTTTCTCGAACGCTTACAAAAATGCAAAATAACGGGCTGTTAGAATTTGCATATGACTTGAAACGGCTCAGTATCGTAAGAAACGCCCAAGATTATTCAACATAATAAAGTAAAAGTTGCCCGCAGCTGTGACACTGATAACACCGAAGGCTGTGATAACAGTTTATGGTTGCCAAGCTTCCACGAAACACACAATGCAAATTTAGGTGTACTTAATGGGAGTGTGAATTACTTATCCCGTTGTGTTTAATGTATTCAGCGTTGGACAATAGCTCGCCTTTGGCAATTCCGGACCGCGGCGCTTCTTTCGAAGTTTTGTCGAAGATGGACTACCAAACAATTAATGAAGAAACAGGTTTGAAATTAAATGTAGAGATAAATGTAGTTAAGTAAAACACTGCTTATTCTTTCTATCGTGCTTTACTATACAAGCTATGTTTATTTGAAGACAATTCATATAAAGTATGCTTGCCATACTTATAAACATTCTTGATATCCAGTATTAATTAAGATCTAAATTTAATGGCATCCCATAAAGCTTATCACACAAGTCGAAAAAAAATTAACAGTAAATTGTTAAAAATTTGCGATAAATAGCAAATTTCTGTTTTTGAAGTCAAGAGACATTTACGCAGGCATCGGTCCAATAGGAATATTACAAAACTAAAATTAAAACAAAAAAGGAACAAATTAAATGATTTAATATTATATTAGTTTGTGTTTATAAATAAATAATTTTAGCCTATCTATGTCCATGTGTAAAATTGTTTTTTTATAAAATGTCTCAAGAAGAAAATAGTGATAATTATAACAATAATAATAACTATTAAAAATTGGATATACTTTACATATACAAAACTGTTTACGCGCGAGCGCGCGCGCGCGTGTGTGTGTGTGCGTATGTATAAGAGGGTGTGTGTACGAGTAGGCCCAGGTGCGTGTATGCTTGCGAATGCCCACTCGTGCGAACGTGCCTGATGGCTAGTTCTTGTGAGTTGCGCGTGTGTGTGAGCGCGTGTTTAAGTATGTGTATGCTTCCGAGTGCTAGCTCGTTCGAGTGTGCATGTGAGTGTGTATGCAAGCGAGTGCTGACTCGTGCTATGTGCCTGAGAGCGCATGTACGAGTATGCTTGTGTGAGTATGTGGGCACGCAATTGCGTATGCTTGTGACAGCTAGCTCGTGTGAGTATGTGGCGCGCGTTTGTGTATGCTTGTGAGAGCTTGCTCGTGTGAGTATGTAGGCGCGCGTCAGAGCTAGCTCGTGTGAGTATGTGGAAATGTGTTTGTGTATGCTTGTGAGAGGTAGCCCGTGTGAGTATGTGGCGTGCGTTTGTGTATGCTTGTGAGAGCTAGCTCGTGTGAGTATATTTGCGCGCGTTTGTGTATGCTTGTGAGAGCTTGCTCGTGTGAGTATGTGGGCGCGCGTGAGAGCTAGCTCGTGTGAGTATGTGGAAATGTGTTTGTGTATGCTTGTGAGAGCTAGCCCGTGTGAGTATGTGGCGCGCGTTTGTGTATGCTTGTGAGAGCTAGCTCGTGTGAGTATGTTTGCGCGCGTTTGTGTATGCTCGTGATAGCTACCTTGTATGAGTATGTGGGCGTGCGTTTGTGTATGCTTGTGAGAGTTAGCTCGGTGAGTATGTGTGCGCGTGTTTGAGCGAATGTGTGTACGATTGTGAACGTGTGTGTGTGTGTATATTTGTGAGTGCTAGTTTGGAAAAATTATACAATTATTAAAAAATATAGTTTTTTGCTTTCATTTGTAATTTAAAATTAATAGTCTATTCGAAAAATAACAATTAACCGAATTTTTGTTTATCCGAATTATTTAGGATCTAGTCCTAATTATTCCAATAATTGGGGCTCTACTTTAATTTATCAAGTTGTATAGATTTAATTCTTTCGTATAGTAGAATCAACTATAGAAAATAGCTAGGCGTATTTCGCGTTGGACAGTCACTTATATGTATTCGCGGGTTGACGACAGCTTCCTAGAAGACTTCAGTTGATCGCAGAGCTATCTGCTGGCGGACGGTTACGTACGTTCTGAAAAACTTTAGCTATACTATGTATACCGAAAGTGGTTTTAATTTTAATTTTTTAGCTCTTTTTTATGTTATTAATTATTTTAAATTTCGAATTCTTGTAGTTTTTTTTTAATAATATACTGTACCCCAGACTCTGCCCGCAATGACTCTATCGTCTACCAGCCGAAAGTAAGAAGTCAGGCTAGTTATCGTGTAAACTTCTGCTCGGTCTCCCAGCCCAAACCAAGTTCTCCTTCCAGCCACCTGCTCGAATCGATTTTTCACAGTGATTCTACTATCCACCTTCAAAGCGTCATCATCACTGAATGTAACTACAATGATTTTTCAAAACAATCTTCATTGTTCTTAACGAGACAAGAACAATCATTTTATTACAACAATTCTACAACTAATTTATTGTCAAGTGGTTGTTAAACTTCTGCCCTAAATAAAAAACATCGACAGGTCTTGCCAACAGTAAAACCCTTGTAATACGACTGTTCCATGTCGTGAATTGACAGGCATATTGTCGATGTTATTTCTTTGGATCATGAGTTTAATGATGACTTGACAACAAATTAGTTGTAGAAACGGCACGTTGTCCTAATAAACTATTTTTTTATTATTAAAACAACCGAAGTTTTATTCGAAACAATTTCATACGAGTTACAAAATAGTAAATTTTATTTTTAGGCTACATATATACAACCTACGACGATAGCCTTCAATATTCAATGTAGCCTTCATATGTAGCCTACAATCGCAGTAAAATACGGAGTTGTGTAACATCATTGTACTTATATCCTTTGAATATGGTTACCTGGACATAGATATGTACATAAGTGTTGAATCTAGATGGCTTTGGTAACTATTAATTTATTTATCTTCTATTGTTGTATTGGGTTTATTGTCGGACATAATAATTCCAATATTACTACAGCGTTAGTTGAATATTAAGTGCATATATGATTGTGTTACATGCAAATAATATAAAACACTCGACAAAGTAAACACTAAAATAAAGACTTTGTTGCAACATATGAAGAAGTAACAAGGCACGATATTAAGAAAAGTATATTATTTCTCAGAATATAATAATAATATTAAATTCATATCAATGTGTTACTAGCAAATAATATAAAATAATCGACAAAGTAAACACTAAATTAAAAACTTTGTTACAATATATTGTTCCTATACATAGGAAGATGAAAGCGCATCCGGATATTTGTTCATCAGCTAAATTACAGCATACCTTAGACAGCGTCTGTAGAGGGACTAGACAGAGATGCATAAAGCTTATTGAAAGCAAGTCAGCTCGTGTTATATTTAGCAATAGGACAGACAACAAAACTAACCTCCTAATATATGGGCAACTCACCTCTCGTAGTAAAGAGGAGAAATAATTAATTCTAACGGTAGAAGTCCACGTTAGCTGGAAATGCCACGTGAATAAAACAAAAGATGGACTTGAGACCCGGTACAGAAGACTGGCATGGCTCATAGGTCATGAATTAAAACCTTACAATAAATATCTGTGTACAAGGAAGGACTCAAGACTGAATAGACATAAGGGTTGCCACTTTGGGTATGCCCAAAAAAAGCCATCTATAATTTATCGAGCGCTTCTAAAATAAAGTATTGAGAGCCATAGTGAGGGCCCATGGTGCGTCGGAAATTCTGCCTTACAGAGAGACTTCAAGAGAAGAGCCTGAGAATCACTTCCAGTGGCTCCAGCATCGCAAGAACC
>JBAIZL010000002.1:37713162-37723162 GCA_036971475.1 Prosapia bicincta
CCCCTCGTTCTAAGAATCAGGAAATTATTTAATCATGTGCATGTGTCGCATATAAAATAGAATTACTCTCTAATGGGATCATTAGGAAAGATCTAGACGTTTAATCAATGAGGTAGAAGGAGAACGAGTAAAAGTAGGCGAAATAAATATGCTAGAGAGGGAGGTATTGGCCCCCTCGTTCTAAGAATCAGGAAATTATTTAATCATGTGCATGTGTCGCATATAAAATAGAATTACTCTCTAATGGGGTCACTAGGAAAGATCTAGACGTTTAATCAATGAGGTAGAAATAGAACGAGTAAAAGTAGGCGAAATAAATATGCTAGAGAGGGACGTATTGGCCCCCTCGTTCTAAGAATCAGGAAATTATTTAATCATATGCATTACTCTCTAATGGGCTCATTAGGAAAGATCTAGACGTTTAATCAATGAGGTAGAAGGAGAACGAGTAAAAGTAGGCGAAATAAATATGCTAGAGAGGGACGTATTGGCCCCCTCGTTCTAAGAAGGAGGAAATTATTTAATCATGTGATGTGTCGCATATAAAATAGAATTACTCTCTAATGGGATCATTAGGATAGATCTAGATGTTTAATCCATATGGTAGAAGAAGGATGCTTAAAATTAGGCGAAATAAATATGCTAGAGAGGGACGTATTGGTCCCCTGGTTCTAAGAATGAGGAAACTATTTAAACACGTCTATATGATTGTATATATATAATAGATATACTCTGTATCGAGGTTATTAGGAAGGGTCTAGATATTGCATCCACGTCTTTAGTAAAGACTGTGACTGCTTCTAATTACCTGCTTGCAACAACAGTATCCTGTTTCTTAATTCCCTTATGGAAGAGAAAGGACCTGCGGCACATCCAGTTATAGGCTACTGTATTAGAAATGGAGACACTTGAAACAAAGCTATCCCTCTTCTGTGCATGGTAGGCCTATGAATAAATAGGCACATTCGGTACTGACGTACAGCCCCACTTTCCTATAAACTGGTTGGACGTTCGATGTTTACCCATGAATCAGTTTAAGATAACAATCGCGTCAATTATCACTGGATAGACTATAAGAATGGGTACACTGTGGATGACTTTCGATCGTTTCTAACCCTCAGTACTTTGAAGATCTTAGGAGAACTCGTAATAGTGTGTGGAGGCACCGACGCCTATTCACCGGAAACACTCTCCTACCAAGGGCTGAAGGGACTGGCGGACTAGCAACCGCGCTTATGTCTTCTGGATACATGAAGAATTGTATATAATGTAGAAATGAGTTTTGTCAGTGGTGTAATGTTAGACTGGAATACCGCCAGAGACCTCAACCTCTCTTAGTAGGTGCAGCTAGTTCGTACCCTCTAACCAAACCAAACCTAACCTATCCGTTACTTTGAAATTATAAAGCTAAATTAGGTTTGGTATATATTCTCAAATATATATACACACACACACACACATATATATATATATACACACAAATAGTATGTGACTTTGTCTATAGTAGAATTTCCTTTACGTTTAAACGACGACGCCGTTTCTGGAGAAGTCCAATTAACAACTCAGATCGAAACCACGGATTACCTTTGTAATCATTACCCAAACTGACTCCTAATTGTTTTAGGGTTGGGTGGGCTGTTGTGTTGTGGCGTTGAAAGGTATGCTATATAGGCCTACAATAAATTTTTAGTGTGTGTCTATGGTTATGAAGTCAGGTTTAGAAAGTGTGTGTGCACCTTAATATAACGGCCATTTTTAATTGTTGCACACATAACGTTCAGTTTTCTTAGTGGTGCAAAGGCTTATGAGGTAATTTGGTAATATTTTCAAAATATATCAATTTTTTGATGTCAAACATAAATTTTATTGTTTCTCCTGCATTCTGAAAGATTTTTAATATGGTCAGGTATAATTTGTATTGAAATATAATAAGGTCGATATCGTTACCAGGATCCTAACTCAGGATTAAAGGATGGGTTAAGTACAAAAAGCGAAACTATCATGTGCTATTAGTACATGAATATATATATATATATATATATATATATATATATATATATATATTTAATAGGATATATTATGCTAAAGCAATGTAGCGCACATGCCTTATGTACACGTACACACTAGGCGAACGCATGTGACCGTACGAGAGGGAACGAATGCGACCGTATGAGAGGGAACGCATGCGACCGTACGAGAGGGAACGCATGCGACCGTATGAGAGGGAACGCATGCGACCGTACGAGAGGGAACGAATGCGACCATATGAGAGAGAACGCATGCCACCGTACGAGAGGGAACGTATGCGACCGTACGAGAGGGAACGCATGCGACTGTACGAGAGGGAACGTATGCGACCGTACGAGAGGGAACGTATGCGACCGTACGAGAGGGAACGTATGCGACCGTACGAGAGGGAACGCATGCGACCGTACGAGAGGGAACGTATGCGACCGTACGAGAGGGAACGTATGCGACCGTACGAGAGGGAACGTATGCGACCGTACGACAGGGAACGCATGCGACCGTACGAGAGGGAACGCATGCCACCGTATGAGAGGGAGCGCATGCGACCATACAAGAGGGAACGCATACTTCGCTCAATTTGTATGCCAGATCATATGCGCACTAATATTTTCGAACCCATTCGTTCACCTTCGGTGGGGTTCGCTCGGAAGGCGTGTTCGGCTTCAGTTATAGTGTGTACGTTTTTGTTCGTTCTTTGCTTTTGTATTGTGTTTTTATTTAACATGGAGTGGTGTAACTCTGATTCGTTAAAATTAATAGACTTGTACAGACAACATGAATGTTTATAGAGCCCCATTAATGAATGTATAAAAATAAAATGAAGACAAATGATGCCTTAGACAAAATTAGTGAGGAAATGAAGTGTGACTCCCAAGACGTCAAAAAGAAAATGTAACACCTGTGCGATCGTTCAGACGTGGACGTCAAAAACAAGAAAAATAAAAACCGGTAAAAGTCTGTCCCTCTATACAGATTTTTGCTTTTGAACAAAGAAATCATCCAACACCATCTCTGTGACCTCCAGCCCCTTCATGTTTCACTTGCCTCACTAATAACAATGTACGACGCACGAGCAACGATTATATCGTCTTCTGATGCAATTTTTATTACGTTATTAGATATGAAAATACGAGTTTTTCAATTTCTGACACCACTGCATGAACCGACGAACGCTAAAGAACAGTTAAAATTGCATTTCTTCGTTCAAATGTGGACAGTAAGCAATTTTTAAATGAACGCCGCACAGATTCGGAAGCATTCATTCGGCCGCATGCTTTCGTTTGTTTTCGGCCAGTGTTTACGCGCCTTTAGATGCGTCCAGAGTCTGAAACTTTTCCTTGAACAAAAAACCATAATGCGATCTTGTTCTGGGTGTTGGATAATGCCCTACATGAACTAGAGCGTGGTCTTTTCAGAAAGTGATGCGAAAAAACGTAGCGTTTTCAACAGAAGGAAACTGGTAGAACGATAATTGGACAAAAGATACCTCCACGAATGCAAGGCTTTCTGGTCTAAAATTAAAACGTGCTTTACAATAGGTCAAATAACAAGTTCCTTATACAGGCTAACAACTCAGAACTAGAATAGAAAAATAAACATTCTAAATAAAAATAACCTTTAATAATTTGACTGACTTTTAAATTAGCAATGCTTACCTTAATTGTTATTCCCAAAAGTACTTAATCAAAATAACGTAAATTTATGAGTCATAAAAAATGAAAATAACGTTATACTTAAAAGTTAAAATGAAAACTACTGAATAAATAAGAAATGTAATTATTGTGTAATTATTTTATATTGCAACTGAATATTAGGCTACATTAAAACTCGCAATATAATCAGAATTACATAAAACGAAAGCTTTATAGTCTGAATGGCTTAATTAATGTTTAAATATAAATTTTTTATATATTATTATTATTTAATACTTTTGTATAGGTTGTTACAATAAATATTTTCAGATAACTTTAAGTATGTGACTCTTTTATGCGCCTCATTTTCTTTTGATTTAACTAATATGAACAATTTAAAATGTAGGACATGTTTTAACCATACCTGTCCAATTACTAATGCCTACTATTTAAACACGACTTTTTAACTTTACAATTTTTAATATACATTGGAGTTGTATGGAATTTATGATGGTGGTGTTATTCCGGAACCCGTCAACAAAGAAGAAAATATTAATGTTAGGAAAGGCAGAAAAGTTTACTCATATGTATACGAATATTCCTAACAGACGAGTATTAAGAATTTAAATTTCCAAAGTTTTTATATTTTTTTAAAAATCTCCCCAACCCATCACTTTTCAAATTATTAAGAATTATATTTCTAGTTAGATAAAGAACTCCAACCGTAAATACTAAAAGAGCGCGCTCAAAACCTCACTAAACACTAATTTCTCAAGAATAGTTTCGTCGACCATGACAGTGATCAGTGTAGGGTTAAAACTGATATTACTTCATCCTTGATGCAGGAGACATTGTTTAGTGAGATTTTCAACGCGCTCTTTTCGTGCATACCTTTGGTTCTCACTGTTATTAACAATATAGGTAATGAACTGCAAATAGCCTAATACATAAGCAAATAAAATCAAAAGTAAAAGTTTGTAGTAAATTAACACATTCCAAATAAATTTAGGCTACCATTGTGTGGACTGAAATCTTTTCCCTAGTCATTCATTTTTATACTTTATACGAAAAAATTAAAAACAATATTTTTCCAATCCTTTAAAACAGATATTTTGTTTAGCAGGAATGTTTATGAGAAATGATATTTAAAACACTTACTTACTTACTAGCTAACGCCCACTCTTGGCTGTTGGGCCATTTGGTGGCGCGCTGACCAGTAGAGGCGAGAAATCTCTTCTTCCTTCGTGTCGTTCAGGGGTCTATGGTCCAGAGCTGTACATGACTGGAGATGCTCAGCTGTCATGTCCTCCCCGCTGTCACAAAGGGTGCACCTGGGAGACGAGAAGACGTGTATTTTGTGTAGGTGTGCAGCTATCCTTCGAAAAGATTACAGTAATAACCAGCTCCAGTCTGTCCTTTGTCTGGGAGGCACGATCCATCGGCATATACATGTAGCCACTGTGTCTCTGGATAGACTGTGTTGATGGTTCTGAGGGTTGCAGCCTTTAGTTCTAGTGGGTTACAATCTTTCTTTGGGATATTGTGGTCAAGAAAATTTAGGATTCCCTTGGGCAGTGAATTGAACACTTCATGTGTCCCGATATCTGTTGTATGAGTGCCAATGTTGATGTTGTATTTCTTAATAAACTCTTTATATGTGGTTATCGGAGTTTTTTGTGTTTTTAGCCTCGTTGTGGCTTCTTTAAAGTTTGCTCATCGGTGGCTGTACGTCCTTTTGTTTCTCTCCCAAAACCCGAGGCTGAGTTTATCTCTTCTAAACTGCATTGGCTCTGTTTCCAACTGTGCCTCCATTGCTGCTAACGGGGTCGATTTTGGTGCACCATTGATGACTCGGAGCACTGCATTTTGGGTTCTATCCAAGATTTGGGATGTGGTGTTTGACGCTGTGATTGTTGCTTCAGCTCCGTACTCGAGTATGGGGCGTATATATGTTTTGTACGCTGTGTTCAGTACATCCTGATTTGCTCCTCATGTTATGGCAGTTAGGCGTTTCAGCAGTCTTGCTCTTTTAATGGCTCTGTTGGCGCTTTCTTTGATGTGTGGTTTTCATGTCATTTTGGGATATTGAAACTCCCAGGTATTTGCAGATATTGCTCTCCATGAGTTCGCTATTCCCGTATCGCAGAGAGATTTCAGGTCGCCTTGTTGAGAGTGTAAAAAGTTCGTAAATTGATTTATTCGCACTCACAAACATCGCGTTAACCTCCGTCCAAAGCAGCAGGTTAATCAGTGCTTTGTTTATTGCTTCTTCTAGCGATTTGATGTTGCTACCACTAGCCCAGAGAATTAGATCATCTGCATAGAGTAGGCCTTGTACTCCAGGCACTGCTCGAACTGCCATGAGTACGTCATTGATCATCAAATTAAAGAGTAAAATATTTAAAACAGTAAAAACTACAAAATGCCCATATTATCCTCTCTCTCTCTCTCTCTCTCTCTCTCTCTCTCTCTCTCTCTCTCCTCTCTCCATATATATATATATATATTAAACCCTTACACTTTAATGTAGGGCCTACTTTAACAAGAATCCTACTTGGTATAATTGCGAATAGACTTTTGCCAATTTATTAATTGCAGACTTATTATTATCGACCTTTAGAGACTCTAAGTTTAAGTAGGCTAAATTAAAGTGAATACAAGAATACAGTGTTAAGTTAATATATATATATATATATATATATATATATATATATATATATATATAACCCTTACACTTTAATGTAGGGCCTACTTTAACAAGAATCCTACTTGGTATAATTGCGAATAGACCTTTGCCAGATTATTAATTGCAGTCTTATTATTATCGACCTTTAGAGACTCTAAGGTTAAGTAGGCTACATTAAAGTGAATACAAGCATACAGTGTTAAGTTAACATATATATAACCCTTACACTTTAATGTAGGGCCTACTTTAACAAGTATCCTACTTGGCATATTTGCGAATGTACTTTTGCGATATTATTAATTGCAGTCTTATTATTATAGAGCCTTAGAGACTCTAAGGTTAAGTAAGCTACATTAAAGTGAATACAAGAATACAGTGTTAAATATATATATATATATATATATATATATATATATATATATATATATATATATATATACGAATGTGTATCTGCCCTTTGTGAATTACTACAGCATTTATTTGATTGGCATTAAACATTGAAAAGCTAATGAGTACATTCCCGGTAGATTTCTGGCAAAATACCGAAGTTGTAATAAATTACAATATAAACAAAATATTTGAATCTACTCCATTCACTTTTATTTACATTGAACATTATTTTATTATTATTTCGTGTTCGACATCGACAAATCCAGAAATATAAAATACAAAACCTAGTAAATTATTTAAGATTTTCAAATATTGTTGGTGTATTTTAAATAATAACTCTGCGAATAGGCTTCACCTGTTATTTAATATCATTAGGTTGATTAGCAGGTTGCATTAGGTTGATTATAAAGATGATGGTACATTTACCATCATCGACGAACCCACAAACGTTTCTGGCATAGAACGTTAATACCTAACCTTAATTGGCATCGCACTTATATGCAAAGAGATTCAATTCAACTGAATACCGAATTGATTTAGACCTATTTCTCACAATATAAATAGTACAAAATTTTCGAGTTTCACATTCACTTATGTTACTTTGTTCCATAAAAATCCTTTCTTCTCATATTGCAGCAACGCGCGAGAGATAAGCTAGTAACATGATATAAACACTTGGGAAACTGCTTGCTGCAAAACATCTTTAAATGCACTTCAACCTACATTCCCCTTGAATGCAGGGCAGAAAATGTCAGGGATCGAAATGCGAGACTTTAATATTGCGTCCACACCCTACCAAGTGTGTGCTACGAGATACTTGTTGCATTCTAATCCTGGCAATTTTAATCTCCCTGTTTATTATGTAAACTTGTGAGGGTTCTAAATGCGATAGCGAACTTACGTAGAGGTTTATTTTGACTTGAAGGTCTTCTCTAGCAAGATACATAAACAGTCTTCTCTAGCAAGATACATAAACTGTTTACATTATGTTACACATTAAGGCTTTCCTCCAAATATACTTCGCGCATTAAATTAGTTAATTTAGAATTTATTAAATCGAATAGGCCTAATCATTTTAAAATATTTAATCAAAGTAGAAATATAGAGTCACCTTAAAATATAACCTTAAACATAACTACACCTGTAAGGAATGTGTGTCTGGCCAGTATGATTACTTCCGAGCCTTAGGACGATACCAAGAATTGTGAATGTGACAATATAAAATTAGAGATATAATATCAATTGCGTGCTACATATACGGGTGGGGCATTGCACGAAGTGTGTTGAGTCTCAAACCTGAAGTAACTGTCCTGACGTCAACAGCCTAGCGAACCTTATGAAGGACTACTATGAATGGAGGTACTATGAATAGAGGTAAACCCGGTAAGGGGTACAAGACCGCTTTTATATGTTATTTAAGGCATCTATCCATCACGTCAACAGGATCGCGAACTTCATGCAGGCCTACTTTCAATGGAGGCCATAAAGAGGTAAGCCCAGTAGGGGTACCAGACCGCTTTTATATGATATCTGATGTATCACGTCAACAGGGTCGCGAACCTTATGAAGGACTACTATGAATGGAGGTACTATGAATAGAGGTAAACCCGATAGGGGTACAAAACCGCTTTTATATGATATTTGAGGCATCTATCCATCACGTCAACAGGATCGCGAACCTCATGCAGGCCTATTATAAATGGAAGCCATAAAGAGGTAAGCCCAGTAGGGGTACAAAACCGCTTTTATTTGATATCTAATGTATCACGTCAACAGGGTCGCAAACCTTATGAAGGACTACTATGAATGGAGGTACTATGAATAGAGGTAAACCCGGTAGGGGTACAAAACCGCTTTTATATGATAATTGAGGAATCTCTCCATCGCGCTTTTATACGATGTTTGAAGTATCATTACATCACGTCATCAGGGTCGCGAACCTCATAAAGGGCTACTATGAATAATGGTCATTAAGAAGTAAACCCTGTAGGGATACAAAAATCCCTTTTTTATGTAGTTTGAGGCATCACGACAACAGAGTCGCGAACTTCATGCAGGCCTATTGTGAATGGAGGTATAATAAAGAGATAAACCTGGTAGGAGTACAAAACCGCTTTTATACGATAATTCAGGCACATTACACACACACACACACACACACACACACACACACACACACACACACATGCATACAACAAAATATGCGTACACCAGGAATATTACGAAAGATGCGTACAGGGTCAAGTTTTTGACAGATGACGTGGGTAAGCTCTGTCGTCAGAACATTCTGACATACGAAATTTGACATACAAACACGGATCTTTTAAAACCATTGAGCTACATAAACGAGTTTACCTTTGAGCTTAACATAGGTGTCGCCTAGCTTCTCGGGACTGGAGATCCTTCAAAACTTTGTTTATTATACCTGATTTCCATCACACTTTTCCAGGCTTTGAACTGGCAAACGATAGAGATATCTTGTGCCTTCATTTTGGCGTGTTTAAAATCAGCTAGTAGCATCGTTATTTTTTGTTGTTTTATATTTTCTATTAAAAAAAAAAATTGTTTAATTTTTCAGAATTTGTAAAATTTAAACTATATTTCAACTTGGTTTTACTATCGGATTTCTTGGGTCTAATCTAATCCATTTATTTTGGATTTAGGAATGAAATTTTAAACAAGGCATTAGTTTCCAATTTCTAGGTATCTTTTTTTTAGGTTTTTTTTTAATTGTTCGTACGATTTAATATACTTTGTTTTTGTCTCATTCCACCAATCTCGTGTGCATAGGAGTCGAAGTTTCAGCCTCTTTACATAAGTCTCTTTCGATAAAAATCGTACTTAAGTTAAAAGTAAAGTGACCACTGGCAAAGTGTCCCAATTTGACTGGGAGAATCCAAAACCTTGAAAGCTATTAGCAAATTGTTTAGGGGTTGACAACTGGAGTTTGGATCTACGCTTTTTTCACTTGTCAAATTTACGATTTACCCTAGTTAATTGCTGTTGTTTCCTCTTTCATATCCTCCACGCATATTTCGCTGTACGCATTTTTCGTGCCACCACACACACAGTCCTCACTCACACAAAGGCAAAGGATTAGGACGCATTCCTTCCGGCGCTCTGTTTATTAGTCATCTAGTGGTGCTTCCTTGATCAAACTGTAATTTTTTAAATTTGATAACACACCTCAGAAGGCTTAGCATACATTAATTCTGTACGTCATTACTAGAATATTGATACCAAACAATTTACAATTTATTGTTAA
>JBAIZL010000002.1:37728162-37738162 GCA_036971475.1 Prosapia bicincta
TTGCATTATTGTTGTACAGGATGACGTAAGCATACAGTAAGGTAAACATACTAGAAAGACTCCCTTCTGAATTAGATTTTAAAATTTTAAACAAGCGTTATTTTATTCAAGTGGTATATATTATCATACAAATTAAATGCCATAATATGAAAATATGTTAATTATTTACTTTCTACACGTAATCGATATTGGTAAAAAATTATATCTAGCTATGCAGAGAGCCTTTATGAATATGGAATAAATAAAGTAATCTTATAGGTGATGTTCCAAAAGTTTAAAAGTTTAAAATTTAAAAGGTAAGATAAAAATAGATTTACCTAACAGTAATGACAAAACTTGAAATCACGTTAAAATAAAATATAAATTATGTTCTTTTATATTGTTGGGATTTATGCCACTAAAAAACAATTATTTATGAAATTAATTTTGAAAAAGAAATAGCAAGAACCGTACCCAAAGATTACCACATGATTAGAAATATTTCCAAGACTTCCAGTGTCGGTTGCTTCAGGTGAAAAAAGTTTTAGCTTATTAAAACTTGTAAAGATTTAACTGAGAAGCTCTACAGGGACCAACAAACCTTAGTATTATCTCTGTTAAGCAAAAACATGCTTATCTGACTAATTATGACGAAGTAATAAAAACCTTTGCTTTAAAAAAATTATAAATGTAAATCTCTAATGTAATATCTTTATAAAACACAGTATAACTAAGCTGGTTTATATTTTAAAAATAACTTCTGTATTCTTGACATGCGAAACCATATGGTTGCTTGTTAATACCCATTCAACATTTAGCGTTTCAGGAGAAGTTGGCAAAATCAAGGTGTCTTGACCCAATCTGATGAATTACTTAGATCTGGCCCTGCCATAAAGTCTGCTAATAGGACAACTTGTTGACAAGTGAAGTGGCCTCCATTTTCGTATTAGTTTTTGCATCACTGCGTGTTAAAAAGAGGTCGTGTGTCAATGCTTCAACTATTTATCTGGTCCACAGGTAAACATTATTTTCAACCAAATCTATTCGAAATCAATACTTTGCGGCTATATTCCACGTATTGTTCTATTTAATAAAAACCATAGTTGAAAAAGTTTGTGTGTGTTGATAAATGGGTTATTTTTTTTAAAATTTACATTTTTAAGACGTCACCACCAAGTTAGAAAATTATTTTTTTTCATATTCCTAAAGGCTTTCTGTATCGGTTTATTGTTTTTACGAATACGTTTAGAAATTGTATACTAATACTTGAATTACTTGCAGAAAGGAAATACCAGTGCTTCAATTGGTTGTAAAAAGGAAATACCAGTGCTTGAATTATTTGCAGAAAGGAAATACAAATGCTTGAATTATTTGTAGAAAGGAAATACAAATGCTTGAATTAGTTGTAAAATAGAAATACCAGTTCTTAAATTAGTTGTAGAAAGGAAATACAAATGCTTGAATTAGTTGTGGAAAGGAAATACAAATGCTTGAATTATTTGTAGAAAGGAAATACCAGTACTTGAATAAGTTGTAGAAATATAAATAGTGTCACTATTTGTAGAAAAAGAATACCAATGCTTGAATTATTTATAGTAAAGAAATACCAATACTTGAATTACTTGTAGAAAGGAAATACAAGTGCTTGAATTAGTTGTAGAAATAAAATACAAATGTTTGAATTATTTGTAGAAAGGAAATACGAGTGCTTGAATTATTTGTAGAAAGGAAATACCGATACTTTAATTAATTGTAGATAGGAAATACCAATTTTGAATTAATTGTAGATAGGAAATACCAATTTTGAATTACTTTTAGAAAGGAAATACCGATACTTTAATTAAATGTAGAAAGGAAATACCAGTACTTGAATTACTTGTAAAGAGGAAATACCGATACTTGAATTCATTGTAGAAAGGAAGTACCAATACTTGAATTAATTGTAGAAGGGAAATACCGATACTTGAATTAATTGTAGAAGGGAAATACCGATACTTTAATTAAATGTAGAAAGGAAATACCAGTACTTGAATTAATTGTAGAAGGGAAATACCGATACTTGAATTAATTGTAGAAGGGAAATACCGATACTTTAATTAAATGTAGAAAGGAAATAACAGTACTTGAATTAATTGTAGAAGGGAAATACCGATACTTTAATTAATTGTAGATAGGAAATACCAATTTTGAATTACTTTTAGAAAGGAAATACCGATACTTTAATTAAATGTAGAAAGGAAATACCAGTAGTTGAATTAATTGTAGAAGGGAAATACCGATACTTGAATTAATTGTAGATAGGAAATACCAATTTTGAATTACTTTTACAAAGGAAATACCGATACTTTAATTAAATGTAGAAAGGAAATACCAGTACTTGAATTACTTGTAAAGAGGAAATACCGATACTTGAATTAATTGTAGAAGGGAAATACCGATACTTTAATTAAATGTAGAAAGGACATACCAGTACTTGAATTAATTGTAGCAGGGAAATACCGATACTTGAATTAATTGTAGATAGGAAATACCAATTTTGAATTACTTTTAGAAAGGAAATACCGATACAAATGTAGAAAGGAAATACCAGTACTTGAATTAATTGTAGAAGGGAAATACCGATACTTGAATTAATTGTAGAAGGGAAATACCGATACTTTAATTAAATGTAGAAAGGAAATACCAGTACTTGAATTAATTGTAGAAGGGAAATACCGATACTTGAATTAATTGTAGATAGGAAATACCAATTTTGAATTACTTTTAGAAAGGAAATACCGATACTTTTATTAAATGTAGAAAGGAAATACCAGTACTTGAATTACTTGTAAAGAGGAAATACCGATACATGAATTAATTGTAGAAGGGAAATACCGATACTTTAATTAAATGTAGAAAGGAAATACCAGTACTTGAATTAATTGTAGAAGGGAAATACCGATACTTTAATTAATTGTAGATAGGAAATACCAATTTTGAATTACTTTTAGAAAGGAAATACCGATACAAATGTAGAAAGGAAATACCAGTACTTGAATTAATTGTAGAAGGGAAATACCGATACTTGAATTAATTGTAGATAGGAAATACCAATTTTAAATTACTTTTAGAAAGGAAATACCGATACTTTAATTAAATGTAGAAAGGAAACACCAGTACTTGAATTACTTGTAAAGAGGAAATACCGATACTTGAATTCATTGTAGAAAGGAAGTACCAATACTTGAATTAATTGTAGAAGGGAAATACCGATACTTGAATTAATTGTAGAAGGGAAATACCGATACTTTAATTAAATGTAGAAAGGAAATACCAGTACTTGAATTAATTGTAGAAGGGAAATACCGATACTTTAATTAAATGTAGAAAGGAAATACCAGTACTTGAATTACTTGTAAAAGGGAAATACCAATACTTGAATTAATTGTAGAGAGGAAATATCAACACTCGAATTACTTATAATAAGAAAATACCAATAGTTTAATCATTTGTAGAAACGTAATAGCTATCACTTAAGAAATCAAATCATTGAAATCAAACTGGTGAAGCAGCTTATACAAAACTCAAATCAGTAGTGACCGAGTGATCATTCCATTTGACCTTAATCTGTCCCTCACCATGACAACTGATGCAACACCGTAGGAACAGATGTTGCAGCTGTATTATGAAGTTATTAGGTCGAAGGAATAGTATCTTACCGATATCTTACCCATCTCGCTGTCTTAGTCTAAGTGAAATGAATTACATTGACGATAATCTTTGGTGTGAATCATTTTCACAACTACCTATTTGGCAAACATTTATTTTACTTACATGTTACAGAAAATAAGCCACTACAACGCATTTTCCATCAAAACAAGTACCTTTCACACATAAATTCAGCTCGCCTAATGCGCTATACATAATGTCTTTCAAGATTTGATTACATCATTCACTTCAACAGAGAAGTAACAATTAAAGCGTTGATTGTTTATCTCTTGAAAATTAATGTCTCTTGAGAATATCAGGCAAAACTTGCAATAATTTAATGGGTCAGCAAGTTGGTGAAGAAGTATGAAAACCATCAAACTATGAAATAACCTCTATGGCAATCAAAGAAGAAATCGCAAAAGGCAAAAAATGAATGAAATAGTCTAAAACCTGAAAAACAACTCTGTAGACTCCGAATATATCTTGTTGCATGGAATCTTGTTTCGAAAAGACAGAGTCGTAATTAAAATAATTTTGCACTCTAAAGTAGCTACTTAGTGAACTTCATGAAACCCATTTAGGCATAACAAAGATGGAATAACTACGTTTATAGGCCAGGGATTGACAGAGAAAACGAAAGACTGTTAAAGGAGTGTAAAAGTTATGCTGTAGTGAAATCAAACCCAACTAAAGTATCAGTACATCTTTGGAATCTGCCTGAAAACAAGTGGAACCGACTACACATAGACTACGCATACCCTTTTGAAAATGTTTGTATTGACGACAGGTCAAAATGGGCTGAGTTTGAGGTTTAAAAAAAAATCACCTACATCTTCAAATATAATCGTTCCGCTGAAAAAAATATTTACAACACAAGATACCCGGAAGAATGTGTTTCAGATAACTCAACTATTTTTATGATGAACAATCTAGAACTTATTGCAAGAACAAAGGAGTTCTTAAAAAATATATTACTCCTGGACATCCAGCAACAAATGGTCTTACTAAACGCAATGTAAAAACCTTGAAGATAAAGGTTTTAAAGAACCGGGAACCTGACAGTAACATTCGGATCTGAACAATTATTTGCTTGTACCAACCTATCGTTAACCACACATTTGTAAGCCCGACATAGGCGAATTCCACCATTATGTTTAGGAATGACAACAAGAGGAGATCCCCAATCCGAAGTTGTATCTCTGCAGATAATTCCTTCTGTTTCGAGTGTATCCAACTCTTTTTCTACTTGTTTTCTTGGACATACGGAACATCTCTTTTACTCATAAATATGGGGTTTACAACGTTTCGAAGTTATATGGAGACCTTGAATTTTGGGACCTACTTTTTCTTTAAAATTTTAGAAAACTCTGCTTCTAGGCAATCAAAAATTGTTTCGTGTTTGAGTTAAAATTGTTCAAATTGAGCGATATTAGTTAGACTTACTGATCCTAGGCGCATTTCTTGCTTCGTAAATTGAGTAAATATTTGTTGAAACTGTTCTTGCTGTTGAAAAACTGCCAAACATTCTTTGAACTGGTCTGCATCTATTTTGACCTAAGCTAGTAAGGGTATATAGGCAATGTAAGTAGGCTTTTAAAGAATAAAAACCGTTTGAATAGAAATTATCCGAAACCAAATACCTTTGTGTTTACCTCGTTGCCAAAAAGTGTGTTGACCTTATTATTGTAATTACAGGCACAATAGAAATTAGCAATAGAAGTACATGTGGGCACTAAACGCAACTCTAATGTTCTGAAGGAAAAAAAACCTAGAGTAATAATTGAATGAGCTGATTGAACAGCTGATTAATAACACACGAATGATAACACATCTGATTAAAGCTTGAAGAGATATGAGACTTCAACTACTTAATAAAGTAATAATAATTACTTGAAAAAATATTAAAAATATTTGAGTTACTTGTAGAAAATGAAATACCATTACTCGAATTGAATATTTGATGGAAAGAGAATTAAATACTTGAATTTCTTGTAGAAAGAAAAAACAATAAGTGAATTTCTTGGAGAAAGGATATACCAATACACTAATTTTTGTATAAAGAAAAACCAATTCCTGACATACTTGTAGAAAGGAAATAATTACTATGTATATAAATTGCATTAATGTATTGTTTTCTTTTTTTCAGATATCAAACATCCAGATGTATCTACTTTAACTGTAGCAAATAAGCAAGAGCCAAACTACTCGTGCAGACTGAAGATAGACAGACCGATTTATGAGCACGGTTTACTCAAAGAAACATTCAACGATAACGAGTCAATAACTCCCGGCCACTGTAAGCTTAACTTACATCATTAGAATTGCGCCAATAATTTCTCACTTACTAAATTTAACGATTGAATTTGCCCACAAAATGTTTCTCGTGTTTAATGAAAGGCTTAATTATATAATATTGATCAGTACGTGTGTGTGTGTGTGTGTGTGTGTGTGTGTGTGTGTGTGTGTGTGTGTGTGTGTGTGTGTGTGTGTGTGTGTGTGTGTGTGTGTGAGTGAGTGTGTGTGTGTGTGTGTGTGTGTGTATGTGTGTGTGTGTGTGTGTGTGTGTGTGTGTGTGTGTGTGTGTGTGTGTGTGTGTGTGTGTGTGTGTGTGTGTGTGTGTGTATGTGTGTGTGTGTGTGTGTGTGTGTGTGTGTGTGTGTGTGTGTGTTTGTGTGTGTGTGTGTGTGTGTGTGTGTGTGTGTGTGTGTGTGTGTGTGTGTGTGTGTGTGTGTGTGTGTTAAGTGTGTTACGGATATCATGGTTTAAATATGAATCCCGTCCTATATCAGCCACCATATTTTAGATGTAAGGGATAGATATTGCTTGCATATAATTGGATGAAAGGGATTTTGTGTGTGTGTGTGTGTGTGTGTGTGTGTTTGTGTGTGTGTGTGTGTGTGTGTGTGTGTGTGTGTGTGTGTGTGTGTGTGTGTGTGTGTGTGTGTGTGTGTGTGTGTGTGTGTGTGTGTGTGTGTGTGTGTGTTAAGTGTGTTACGGATATCATGGTTTAAATATGAATCCCGTCCTATATCAGCCACCATATTTTAGATGTAAGGGATAGATATTGCTTGCATATAATTGGATGAAAGGGATTTTCAATACATAAAAACGTATAAGTAAATAGAAGGGGGGGAATACAGCGCTCCTTGGGCCATACTTTGAGGAATTATTGAAGTTAAAATGAAAATGTTTATTTTGTAATCTAATCTTAGTTTGTAATGTAATCTATGTAAAACAGAGGCAGAATGTTTCGAAAATGTTTAGGGTAATTACGTTTCTGTTATAAAATCTTGTTAAACTGTTGAATACGTGTAAATCTTCTAAACTGTACTAATGAATCTGTCGACGCGTTTTGCATTTCTAAACTGTTAAGCTTTTTATAAAATGTTTTATTCAAAATCTGTATTTTTCTTTCGTATGTTAGCAATTATCTCCGTTAGTAATAATAATAAAAATAATGACTTTTTTGTGATTTTAATATGTTTTAGGAGAGACAGGGTTAGTACTTGGGCCAGTATTAGGTTACAACCACCCGTTATTTCACAAGCACAATGCGCCTGGGGTACTGAAACATACACATAACATCTTTGATCCTACCGAGACTCGAACCCAGAGTCTTCAGGCTACTAGTACAAGTAGGCCTACTCTACTCATTTAACCATTTATCAGAGCCTCTGTTACTTATAAATACAGTTGGTATTTTGTTCCCGTTTTTATTATATGGTACAATTAAAATGTTCGATTACTCTAATTAAATGGGTTGTTGGTGTTTGCCTGAACAAACCTATTAGATGTAAGGAATACAAAAATAACTGCATGCAAAAATTGCGTGTTAGTTAATTTAACAGACTATCAAAATAAATATCAGATACTTTTATTAAAAACTGTTTTTAAAATTACAGTAACTCGTCAGAATCTTGTAAATTGTGTTGGTGGTGGGTCTTGTGGGCCGTATTGGTGGTGGGTCTTGTGGGAGGTTTTGTTGGTGGGAATGATAAAAGCGTCTTATTTAACTTTGTAAATTAGTTATTTTTGATAATTATTATGGTGATTTTCATTACTTATTTTAAAGAATAATGAATAGGTTTAAAATTTGTTACAGCCTCTCTTTATTTTCTCCTCAATAAGTCCTCGTTTCAAAAGAGCCATTAAATAGTTTTAAAATCTCATCATTGCGTGTATAAAATCAACCTCGAAATGTTTGGCTTCAATTCACTCTTAATATTATGACTTTTGAAGAAAGAGCTACGATGAATTTTTTTCGAATTTCAGATGACACAATTTATTAAAATATGTAAAACCGACAGAAATCTTGAAAAGAATTTTCACAAGCATATGCGGTTATAGTTTTTTTCATCTCCAAATGCTTGAGAAATTAACTATGTAATGATTTAAGAGCATCCTATTCCAGTGCACAACCTTTGCATACCCATACCATTCTTAACCAACGGAAAAAAGGAGGAAGCTCTGTATTCGATTCGTATGTTTTTTTCTGTTTGTTCCACGATAATTTTGGAAGTATTTAACCGATCAAAGTGATTTTTCTTGCAAATGAAATGGGAAACCTTCCCGGTGGTCCCACTATATGTACATCCCAATCCATCTGATTTGGGGACAATAATATGCTATAATAAATTTTAAAAAATTAATGGAAATCTTGAATCATGCTTCAAAATGTAAAAAAATATTTATTGTACATAACTAAATAATATTTTAACCAATAGAACGCTTAAACCAGCATTTTTCAATTTCTTGCAGAAGGGAGGGGAACCCCTAAAATGAAACACATGCCGAAATCATTTCACTTTTATAAGTTAAGGGTAAAATAAGATTAATTCTAAATGTTCATGAAAATCGATGGAGGTTCAAAGAATTTTGCGGCAATAACGTATGTTTAAATTCATTGACTGAACTAACATAACTTGGTATAACTCGAATGAGATAAGCCAAAATACGCTGAAAATACGATTTAGCTCATTTACCACGAACAAGATATTCAATAATCCGCAGGTGAAAACTTCATTACTTCACTAAATATCAACAGATAAATTCATTAAAGCTTTACTATCAATTTTCACTTTAAAAAAAAATATTTTGTGTAAAATCGTTTCTCCTAATAATTGTAGAAGGTAGCATTATTGTATATTTTCCTAAGATTTTGCATTACATGACTATTAACACATTTTTAAACGGAAATGAAAAAAGTATAATTCCAAGATAAGATATAATATATGTAGGAGTTTAAGAAAATTCATCAAGAGAATTTCCAATAAAAATTTCTCAAGGTATTCGTCTAAGGAGCTGATATGTTTATCGTATTGTTCAAAGGCGTGTAAATTATTTTAACAACATTCAAGCAATGGTTAGAGGGATATACCCATCGGAAATTTGTATTGATAGATATTGGCTATTTTGTCAACATAATCAACAGCATGAAAAAAATTCGATTAAAATGTAGATAGGAATGTGAGATCATACATCTAAAAATTAAGAAATAAGTTTTTTTAAAAAATCAGAACCGACTTTAAAAACAACCCAAATATATAATATTTACTTACTAAAAAGTAAAAAACAATTTGCCAATAACGAAAAGATAATTTTTCATTAGCTTATTACCAACACAATTTTAAAGTCGGCACCCCAATCATGCCTTGTATTTCCTAATCAATCAAATCATATTCCAAACAATAACTATTTAATTGCTTGATTTCCCATGGTTAATTATAGCGAACCATGGAGTCTTCTGGCGTAACAAAAATGTTATGTGTTCAATATTATGAAAGTATGTGTGACGGTAATTAATCTTTGTTCTCGGCAAAGATCATACAATATCAGATTTTGTCCGAAAAAAATGTGTGATTGCATACTTTTCGGTCAAATATACAGACTGCAGACAATTCAACCTACTTTGAATGATATACACGGAATGTTGTTATTGTAGATGCTTATAAATATAAGAGATAATATCTCCTTAAACCATTTGTATCATAAATTTAATCAATTAATTATATCTATAAAATAGGTCTATGGAAGAAATGATGCTTTATTTGTCACGTTCACGTGGCAGCCCTTTATTTAAAAAACCCTTTATTTGTCTTATTTTATTAGAATCAAAGACAGAGATCACGTTGTTTGGGCTCATAATGTTAAAGATGAGTTCTAGTATGAACTTTGGCGCCGACATCATAGGTTTTTGGTTAATAAACTTAAAATAAATTATGTTTTTGTTATTGGAAAATAATTTTTTACGTTTTACTACGTAAAAATTATATATTTGGGTTGTTTTTATGATGTCGGTTCTCTTGAAAAAAATAGTGGATTATCTTATGAC
>JBAIZL010000002.1:37745662-37778162 GCA_036971475.1 Prosapia bicincta
ATAAGTGCGTCGACATTATGTTTTATACTGGTCTCTCGAAAGAATTTTTGTCCCTATGGATACGTTTGCCATCTTCATCAAATGAGACAGGAACATAAATTCACTTGTGCATTAGTGATTATTTTTGTATGGCAATAATATTCATTTGGTATAGTAAAATGAAATAATTTTATTATGGCATTGTTTTGAAAATATTTTTTTATCTCTGTAACACATATACGCCTACTGGCGAGAATATTTATATGATCATGTTTGGAATATTTGTATAATATAATATAAATAAATTTGTTAGTAAATATTAGTGAAGATAAATTATTAATTAAAACAACCTTTGCTCCTGAACAAAGCCAATAAAAACTACCCCTAGTTAATTTATAGAGTTTCAATTGAAATACACTATTTTCATTTAGTACAATGTACCGCTAGTGCAGAACCACGTACAATGTAGATATAAGGGCAGAACATTTAATTAAATGGACAGTTTCACGGAACGGAATGTTGTTTTGGAATTCAATAGGACATCATTCGATTTTATATCAACATCACCACAACCACAACAATGATAACACATTTCCGCTGAGATTGACACATCGTGTATTAAAAAAACATAAGAGCAATTTTAAATTGTTATTCCTGAAACTAAAACAATAATTAATTTTAACCTTTTTATTCTCACTTCGTTCTAGTAACGGCTATTTCTATAACCTATTTAACCTATTAATTAAATAGATGTGCATGTTATTTAGCTTATGCGTTTCTAACTTAAATACAAATTGGTATATTTGATCACCATTGGTTAGTTTCATTACAATATTAAAATTTGTTACAACTAAATAATGTGAATAATCTTTAGCTTGCTTGTGAGTTGAGGTGTTTAACAAATAACTGTACCCAAACTCTCAATCATAAACACTTAATTCTTACACACTTTTTTATGGCATATGTCATCATCATCATCATTACATAATACTACACTACACTAATAATACTACATAATACTACACTAAAACCACTATAAATAAAAAAAATATTTTACTTTTCGCACTTGATTGTAAGAACCAATCTACTGTATATTGTAAAGAATCCCATCCGCTAATACTTCGAACACTCCTTTTGCAGGAAGCTGTTAAGTCTTCCTGGTAACCAATTTTTAGGAATATTGTGTAAACCCGCATAAGCCATTAGATGCGTAAAATATGAGGCGGCGACAATGTACGTTTGTAGTAGGGTACGCCTCGTCGCATGACGTTATCCGTTTTTTACTTGATGTTTTATCTTACGACAAAGTCACTTGTGTTAACTCACTAACAAATCAACAACCATTTGTGTGCTCAGAATGTGGGATGAATCATTATTTTTATTGTTAGATTCTTCGTAATTAATCTCGTAGTCTTTTTCGAAGACTACGAAAAAGATAACGTCAGTGGGTTTTAATTGTATCTTGCGCAAAAGAGGTCGGTACGGAGAGTTCATAACTTCAATGTAATTATCATACTAACAAAGACTATATTTTGCTTTAATCATAGGCAGCAACTTTTTAGAAGGTTTAAACCTGGATGGCAAAGACCTTAGAATTATTAGCTTTATACAGACGTGATCGGTACTTGAAACAGTTGCATTGTGTTTCTTTTTTTTATTAGTTCTTTATATTTCATACCTATTAAATTATTGTTCAAATTACTTTTGGATTTGTAAACAATTTTAATATATAATTAAAATAAATAATATACTAATTGAATGTAATACCTATTTTTGTAATTATAATTTTATAATTTATAAAAAAATATAATAATTCAAACCAAATATTATAGCTTATTAGTGATGTGGCTCATGTGGTGTTGAGCATCTCGTTGGTCCCACAGGACCATCGATATTTTTATATCTATGATGCTCGTCGCACGACAAACCCAAACTGATTAGGAAAAAATGCGTTGTTACGGGACGTCGTGCAACAATGGACGTGGTTTGACTTACTTCTTCACGTCTAGATAGGTCAGTGCCTGCCGTGTGTTATCGCGTACGAAAAAATGAGACGTTGCCGCAACTTGTAGCATCTTGTACTCATCTAAACGACGAGACGCCTTAGTTGTTCAACACTAGAACTGAGTTTGTAGTTTAAACTACCGACTTATCCTGTAGTCTCTACTAGGTTTTGGATATCCTGGCTAAACATATGCCCACATCCTCCCGGGCTTACTAAATACCAAAACATAAGTCCTTGGTTAGAGCGTTTCCCTGTACATATTTTTGCAATTTAAACTTTTTTTTAAAATAGTTTACCACCTCAAAGTTTTATAGGATACTAATTATATATATTATATATGTGACCACTACTAAATACAATAAGCTATGTAAAGTAGGTGAGGTTTAATTTTATAAAGAAAAAAACAATTTAAGAATTGCGCACCGTCGAGATAGTCTACCAATCGAAATGCAGGCAAATCTTAGTGGGTTTTCGTTGTTCATAAATATATTACAGAAAATTAGAATCATTTTTTATATAACTTCTATCTTACTTGGATATTTAAATTGACCTTTGTAAAACTGAGGTTATTTTTAATTTCAAGTGTTTATATACTTCTGTATACATAAAAGCAACTCCATAAATGACCAGGTGTAATATGTTTGTCCACCACCTTCAAGAATCTGTGCTATTCACATATTGTACTTGAAAATACATTCTAAACGAGGGAAAATGATTAAAACTTCGGATACAATAAATAATCCTTAAGAGTTTCGTTAAAATTGAAACACAAATATAACCTCACTTTACAGACTTTTGCTTTACAGACGTCTGTATTAATAATTAGTTGAAAAATTACATAGGGTATCAAATGGGGTCCGGGATACTCACCCCAAAAATATAAAATATTTTAAAACACTTGTCTACATTGGGCCAGCATCCAAAAATATACATTACAAGGTCCATGTTTTAAACCACTTTTTTATTGGTAAATTAGGGTTTGGTGTTCAACTATTTGTTTCTCAAAGCGAGGGCTTATAGCTTAGCAAAATTAAAAAATTCTTTTTGATTTTTGCAATGTCATAAGTCCAGAAATAAGTCTGATTTTATTTCTATGAGAAACATAACAATGAATACCAAACTCCGTCTGAAACAATTCCTAAAATTTCATTTTTAATATCATGACTTATAAGATTAAAATAAAGTTCATATTTTTCGTTGAACTTACAGTTATATTTAGAAAATAACTCGCATACGATCAAAATATCTGATATTGCCGTGTTTATTTTTTGTCAACACTATTATTATTTCTGTAGTGTTTTAATAACTTCATTGTGTTGCTATTGATTATAAAAAATAATACACCTCTTTAGAAAGTTGAGGAGGGGGCAATGCCCCTCCCTGCCCCCTCTTAACTCCGATCATGATTAAGACAATAATTTTCTGTAATAAGACGTCATCGATTTTTCTCACAACTAAAAATATACCTTCTCTTGTAGAAATATGTCTTGAATAGGAAAATAGTACAAAACAGCGTGCTACGCCTCAAAAGTTTACAAAAAAAGCTAAAGAGACATTTAGTCTTATTTCCAACATCCGGAAAGAGTGAAAATGAATTCTTATATTGTAGAACAGATCACTACATTACAATGTAGTTACATTAGATCATAGGTATAAAGTATTCCTTTAGGATTGATTTGGTTTTTATAAGGAAATGACTGATAAATCTAAGACGTAACTATTTCACTTCTCCCCACTTCGCTTTGATAATAAGTGACCTTGAGTTGATAAAGTTTATTTCCTTTTTTTATAGCCTACCAAATCTATCCTAACGCTATATGTTAATGCACCTTTCTAATAATGCGATAGCATATAGGGTGGTAATTCTTCAATACATCACGCAGAACTGTTTGTAAAGCTAGGTATCAAAGTTTTATATTTCCGCCAGTTAGTATCAAGTTTGAATATCTTGTATTTTTATGTTGTCTAAATAGTGGGGTTTTGTATAGGAGAGCATTCTTCGTATTCAGTTATGAGTCATAGAGCGTGTAGGTTAGATTAGAAATTTTTAAAATTTTAAGCACTATTTATGGCTTTCGAATTTTTAAATAACTTTTTTTGTTTAGAATGTATGTTTTAGTAACATATGTGAAAAGGAAAAATTGTAGCTGGTGGGGTAACGATAAACTGTCACATTTTTTAAAATTATAAATGTAAATTACTGAAAATAAAATTGTGTACTGTTAACAATTTTATGAAGAAATTTACTGAGTTAAAATTTATTCCAGGGGAAATTTATAAACAATTAATTTTAATTTATTCCTGCTTTAGAAATTGCTACCAATTTCTACTCTTATTCTCACGTTTATCCTAACACGAACTTTTAATTTTAAACACTGACAACTGTGAAACTTTCAATTGAAACCCGTTCTCCGTCGACCCAAGCTTCAAGAATCAAATATTTCTTTTTTATTTCACCTTTCACTTCACAATAATCAAAACCTGAAAGTTATTTCTGTTACAAACAATTATTTATCAAGCCAAGCTTGAAATATAAAGTAACTTTTGCTCTTTTTAAGTCTCTAATTTGGCTTATTCAAACAATAAACTGACTTTCCTGTCTCGTAGGGTTGCTATGGATATCGTTACAGGCCATTGAAAGCAAATTCAATAAGCTTTTCAATTAAGTCTAACTTTTATAACGAACAATTTGAAGTCCCGACAAAAATTAAGCCGTCAAAATACTAAGAGAGTTTGCCTTATTACATATCAAAAATATTCTGTAATACATAAAATCCTAAATCAATAATTGTAGCAAAAGCTTTGTCAGCTAATGATAATAATCCCTGATAATAATTTCCAGTTATCAGTTTGCTGAAATACCATTTGTTGTTTTTAAGGAATAACGTTTTAACATAAAGATTAAAGAATTTAACATTTTACAGAATTAAAATGATAGCTTGGTGAATAGTAATGGTGTTCTCTAACATTGATCCCCCTTGTTGAAGAGGGAGTCATGTCTCTAAGATCAGCGAACTTGGTTGGAATTCTAATTTTAAAAAAATAGTGTTTTAAGTGAATACAAACAGACGTGAAATTATGCGGGTCTTTAGAACCATCGGATACAGGCTTATTATACTTACAAATTTAAAAGATTTTCTTATAAAGTAGATTTTATATTTAACCTCTACAGAGTTGTAATAGGTCTATGCATTTTTCTTGTAGCTTGCAAGTAAACGTGATAAAAATATATTTGTAAAGTTCTTTTTATAAGTGGATTAAATAGGCTATCCTGAATTAAAAAAATATTTGTAGTATGCAAATATAAACATACGTGCGTGTGGGTAAGTGGGAAGTGTTATAGTGAGTGATAAAAACATAATCGTTCCATATTACAGTGTTTTACAAACTATCAAATCAAAGAAAAACAGTTAAATTTGACAGTATATTTTGGATATTAATAAAGTTTGTACTTAGAAAGAAATATATCAAACCATCCGTATAAAGTTTTCGAGTGATCATACACGTTTTGCAAAAATGTATTGTTTCTTTCCTTGGTCCTTTCTTTAGACAAACACGAACTATACTTTGACAGCAAATGTCTTTTAAAAGTTTTGGGCTATTTTTATCGCCTATGAAACAATATAAACGAAATGAAAATAAATAACGAAATATTATTGTATCGGGTAAGGTCCCACCCATAATTTATGGTATTCGGTCTGACAAGTACAGAGTTTCGTAAAGCCTGGACCATTCTAGAAGTAAAGCGGATAGAAGCTACTAGAAGCGGCAAGTCGATATATATAAAGGAGTTATTAATCTTGAAGGATCAGTATGTTTGAAACGTAGTGAAGGGAGCAAAAGCATTAGTGTCAGAGTTGAAGACAGTGGCAGTGGGTGTTAATGTAAATAGATTTTGTAATTAGCGTAATTAGTGTAATTAGCGGACTTAGTAATAATTAGTAGACTTAATTAAAACAGTGTTTGGGCGCTTTTATAAGTGTTAAGTGTGTAAATAACAGTAATCATAACAGTATTAGAATTAATAAATTATTGAATCTTTGTAACATAACAATATTTACCAAACCAAAATAAACCACAACACTTAATCATTAACAATAATTATATGAAGTAAAAAAAACAATAATAAAATTAATAAATAAACAACGAACAGTGTAAATCATTTACGCTCGACAATTCACTGGACAACTACAATTGAGAATGTAAGGAGGAATGCATTATGCGTGAATACGTGACTGGAGCAAGCTCAAAGCGTTATGTTGTGATAATAGAATGTGCAAAGTCAGGCGAAGTAAAAATAACAGATTGCCAATGTTCAACTACAGTGAACGTTCTATCGGGTTTTGCATGTAAGTACACGACAACAAATGCCGAGATATTTCCGAGGAATATTTTTTGGTCCGAATTGATAACGGGACGTATTTAGGTTAGGGTGGAAGGGGGTGTCTCAGGTTGGAGTGTAGGGGAAATAATGTCAAAACGTGAGTGTCAGTTAAAATATAACCCGGCGTAGAGTATCTGTGTGGAGCGCAATTTGAAATGTGAGTAAATTTTGTAGTGCTCGGTTGTGCCGAGTCTGCTACTTTTAAATAGTTTGTTGTTAATACAGTATGTTTGTGTAGTTTATGTTTCTGTGTATGTGGTGTTTGATTAAATATTCCTGCCTGGTGAGTGCTTTTATGTTCTCCTGGTAATGCACGTAAAATGACCTTCCTGTATGGGCTATGTAGAAACTACGAACAGTTCTGATTACAGTATGTTTGTGTAGTTTATGTTTCTGGGTATGTGGTGTTTGATTAAATGTTCCTGCCTAGTGAGTGCTTTTATGTTCTCTTGGTAATGCATGTAAAATGACCTTCCTGTATGGGCTATGTAGAAACTACGAACAGTTCTGATTACAGTATGTTTGTGTAGTTTATGTTTCTGGGTATGTGGTGTTTGATTAAATGTTCCTGCCTAGTGAGTGCTTTTATGTTCTCTTGGTAATGCATGTAAAATGACCTTCCTGTATGGGCTATGTAGAAACTACGAACAGTTCTGATTACAGTATTTGATTTTATATGCCAGAGGAATTGTAAATGCCTCCTCTGCAACCTCTAATATCTATGTTGGGTTTGATTTGATGTTTCAAGTTGTTGTGTTTTGAATATGATATTTAGTAGAAAGATGTTGGTAAGTCTGTGGATTTTTGATGATCTGTATGGAAGTACAACCATTCTTTGAGCTTAGCTTGTAAAGTTATATTAAAACAAATAAAAGAATTACACAAGACTCACAAATTAATCATTTATTTACTCAATACAATCATTTTTTTATATGAGTAAACGAATGATTAATTTGTGAGTCTCGTGTATGTCTCATTTGTTTCTGTATGGAAGTGTTATGTATTTCACAGGTTTGTCAGTGAGCTGTTTTAGTTAGGTAATTGGGATTTCAGGCGGTTATATAGTTTATCGATTTTTGACGTATTTAAACCATTGTTTCACCCCATATGTTAATTTTTTGGCAGTGATCTTGGTTTTCTTATTATATTCTGCAAATAGTTGATAAATGATGATGTAGGCAGCAAATTTGTGTTGGTAAGGATGATGACGTAAAGTTTTCGTGATGTGTTAATAGTTTTACGATATACGATGTGTGTTTGTTTATTTGAATGTGTGATTATTTGGTCAACGAAATTAGGGGCGTAGTTTGTTTCAGTTACGGAAGTGCATGCTATAGTATTTGTCTCCTACAGGATACGCCAGGGATTATGAAGCTTCTCGGAACTCGAGGCACCTCGCGATGTGCTCGCTAAGCGGGTGTGACAATCAAGCGGGAAACTAATTTTATTTATTTTTCAATAATAAATAAATCATATAAATCAATTAGAAATAAATTTTAGAAATCAATTTAAAATAAATTATATAAATCAATTAAAAATAAATTATATAAATCAATTAAAAATAAATTATATAAATCAATTAAAAATAAATTATACAAATCAATTAAAAATAAATTGTATAAATCAATTAAAAATAAAGTATATAAATTAATTAAAAATAAAAACTATTATGAAAATGAGCAAAACTCGAAAATATTACTTCATATTTTAGGACAAATATACCAAATTATAACCTTTCAATAATTAGATTCTCGTAACCTCTCAACCATATATATATATATATATATATATATATATATATACGTGTTTGTACATAACGAATTTAATCTTCTGTTTATAACAAATAATAATTTTAGAAAATAAAGGACTGGTGTTTGTGTTTGTATTGAACTCGATCATGCACCTGATACACTAGGAACTCGATATTATGATCCATCCACAATAAGATAAAGTGCTACTCTTTGTTATAAAATTAATTAAGATAGTGAGAATACCCGTAGCCGATCATAAAATGTTTGCCTTTTTCTATCTTAATTATTTTGAAAATTAAAGCATTTAAAATTACAATAATCATCGTTTCTTCATTTACTTTGCGTTATAACAAAATTAGGATATAAAGAAACATTCACCAACCAATAAAACTCCAATTACATTTATCGAGCTGTTATTTTCAAGGATACCTGGAAGGTGGAGGGTTGGGACCGTATAATCATCTCCCCTCCCAGTATTCATCAGATAAAATTGATATTCGAGAATATTCGCATTAAGTGTTAATGTCTAGCTTTCCGTGATGTTTACCGAATCCTGTCTGTTGCCATGGTAACGGCTGCAATCTCCTAGCAACGCTTTTTACATCCGTTTTATCCTGTGACACATAATTTATTGAAAACATAATTTGCAAGATTTTCAACACTTTTGCTTCGAACAATATTATTTCAACTGGCTCCATTCTCTAAACGAGTATTGCATATTATTTATTAGTAAATTTGTTTCTAGAAATCTGGTTTCTAACCACCGAAATTATTTCACTCTGATTAGGCCTAATTAGTGCAGATGCAGAGAAGTTTAAATGTAGGCCTACAGAGTAGAATGCATTCCTGGAAAATATATATTGTGAAACTCGTCAACTAGTCTATATGTAACCAAAGTTTTCTGGGTAGAAGGTGAAATCTGCTCTATAAGTAAATATATTTTTTTGTAGAAAACAAATCTTTTCATTTGGCCAAAAAACAATTAACAAGCGCTTAAAAAACGGAATCCTGTTGTTTTCTGGTTTGTTTTTTTCGGTTCATCCATTAACTCAGATTAACGTTGGAAGATTAGAAATATATTCAACTAACTTATATTTTAATTAGCTTTTCAAGTTACGATCCCCAACGACGATTTCACGGTACCCTCTAATCCCTCTCATGACTCTTTCAAAAATGCTTTAGGAGAAAGTCATTAACCAAGTTATTAAGGGAGGGGGGAGAAGAAGCGGTAAACAAGTCAATATTTTTTTCAGAAAACAAAACTTTCTTTTTGGACGAAAACCAATTCACAAGCAAATAAAAAACTCAATGTGGATATTATCGCAATGTGGAGCTATTCATAAAATAATGTTCCCATGATTTTTAAACATAGTCAGCTTTATTTTTGTTCTTAATGTAATACATCATTTTAAAGCTTAAAACTTACGCTATTTTTTCCACATAATCACCGTTTCTTTCCAAACACTTTTGAAAACGAGGCTCCCACTTTTCTATCCCTATGTTATAGAATTCTGTCGCCAAACCTTTGAGGAATCGAGTAACCCCTTCCTTGATTTCATCATAGGTACTGAAACGTAAGCCACCTAAGTGTTCCTTTAATTTTGGGAATAACTGATAATCACTTGGGGCTAGGTCCGGACTGTAAGGGGGTGGGCACAACAGTCCAGACAAAATCTGACACTAGTTCTTGAATTTGATGTGAGAAATGAGGTCGAGCGTTGTCATGGATAAGTCTCACACCACTTGACATTCTTCCTCTTCGACGGTTCTGGATCGCACGTCTCAGTTTTCTTAATTTGTAGTAATATCTGTTGGAGTTGACAGCTAGTAGAAGAGTTGTTATTTAAGGGAGTCGGTAGTTAAATTTTGGAGTTACGTTGGAAATAATAAATACACAAAAACCTCTTAACCACAAACTTTCTTTAATTTACCCTAATGAACATTTCAGTTACAAAGTAACCATCCTCAGAGGGATAACATACAAAGACTGAAAGAGTCTTTGTATGTTATCCCTCTGAGGATGGTTACATTGTAACTGAAATGTTCATTAGGGTAAATTAAAGAAAGTTTGTGGTTAAGAGGTTTTTGTGTATTTATTATTAAATTCAACCACAGTATATTCCTAATAAATAGTTACGTTGGAAAGTTAAATTTATCTTATATTCAATTCAGTCTTCTTAGTTTGGTGACGTTGAAATCATAAAGAAGCTAACTTAGTTAGATGCTCAATGACCTTGGGGGCAGGGGACCCTTGGGGACAGAGGACCCTTGGGGGCAGGGGGCCCTTGGGGCAGGGGACCCTTGGGGGCAGGGGACCCTTGGGGGCAGGGGGCCCTTGGGGGCAGGGGACCCTTGGGGGCAGGGGACCCTTGGGGGTAGGGGACCCTTGGGGACAGAGGACCCTTGGGGGCAGGGGACCCTTGGGGCAGGGGACCCTTGGGGGTAGAGGACCCTTGGGGACAGGGGACCCTTGGGGGCAGGGGACCCTTGGGGACAGAGGACCCTTGGGGGCAGGGGGCCCTTGGGGCAGGGGACCCTTGGGGGCAGGGGACCCTTGGGGGTAGGGGACCCTTGGGGACAGGGTCGCACTATCCCTAGCTATGCCTCAGGAAAGAGACATAGCCCAAAGTATAATGGGGGGGGGGTAGAAGAAGCTCCTCTAAAAGTTTCAGTTTGGCAAAAATCCAATGGCAAGCAAATAAAGAAGTTCAAAGTGGACATTATAAGAGTTGTTTTTTTTTTTGATCGATGGTTACACTTTGGAGTTATGTTGGAAAGTTAAAATTACCGTATATTCAAAATAGTTTCTCACGTAGGTGTGTCCAACGACCATTTTAGGTTCAGGTTGGTCTCTAATCGCTCTCATGGCTACGTTAAAAAATTTTGACTTAAGAAAAGGTCCTAAGGTTTTCATTACACTTCTAGGAAAAGTAATTAATTGTACCGTCTTTGTTTCACAGTAAGAAAGTGATTGAATAGTCAAAGTGCAGAGAATTTTTAAAAGAATGTAACGCTTATAATTTACAATTTTGAAAACAACTTTATCCTCTAATATTATTATTTTGTAACCATTACCGAATTATTCTACACAAACAGAAGATTGCAATATATCATATGTGTTTAGGTTGTCCGGCGATTATTCTGTTTTACCCTTATGTTGTAAAAGAAACGTGTAAGACTGCAAAGCACAGGATTAGGGATGGGCCGATTCTGATCCTTTATCCCGGGCATCGTCGATACTCGACTTCTAATATAAATTGATTAAACTGCCCTTATATTTAAAAGGAATATATACGTTTTTAATTTTATCAACCCTTTTTAAAACTCCGTATTGAAATTAATTTAAAGACTCTGATCTCTTCTGTGAGCATCGTTCATTTCGAACCTTTACCACGATACAATCGATAAATCCTAGGTTTTGCCTCAGAAGCACGGTAAATGTTATAAGGTAACCAAACGTAACCTAAGTTAATGACGTGCTCGTAGCTTGTAAGAAAAGTTATTAAGAAATACTTACTCTTTTAATAATCATGTTTACACTCGCTGAGATTATTGATAAATAAAAGCGGTCGACTTGCGAGTCAGGTACAACTATTTATTTATACAAGCAACGTTTCGATAACGGGTCTTTTTCGTCTTCAGGCTTACAATACATAAACACACAATTAAAATTACCTACAATAAAACAATAGTTCACAAATAAACATAGCTACAAATATCTTATAATTATAAAACACTACATAAACTTCTAAAATTGGTAACGTCAAAAAATAAATTTATAAAAATTATTAACATGACTATTTCAAACTATTACATATTTAATTTTTAAAAAATTTAGAAAAACCTTAACCACTACTACTGTTATTACTTACAAGTTAGGAATAAAATACATTATTAGTAATAAAATACATTAATAGTAATAAAATACACAAATTAAATGAAATTAACATCGCACAACTACCTGCCAAATTTCAAATAATTAACCTAAACATGAGTAAGTATGTTTAAGTTTTTCATGAACTTATTTTTCTATTCTCAAAACCAAGGTTAATTACCTGCCGTCTTGGAGTCTAACATCTCTGAAATTGTAATTATAAAAACCTGAGAATAATTTTTCATAACATCCTGTTATATGTTATGATTTACCAATGCATGTCGGTAAATCCTTAATATGTACGGTATAACAAAACATTTTAGCATTGTTTTCAATAAAAAGAAACCAATCATTCAGTAACTTTCCCTTCTGAAATTCAAACATTAACATTTACTTATCCGAAAAATTAATTAAATTTATTTTGAAATATTCAGGTTCTTTTGCTGTAATTTGCCTAATGACGGGAAACGTGATAAGCTCTTATTCAAGTGCAGATCTGTCGTCTTCGAAGAACGCCACGACGTACAGCCCTTTAGAAGTGGCTACAGTGGTGACGTTTATGGTCGGAATTTACCAGGTAAGAAATATTTCGTAAACAAGTAAATTGTCTTTTTATAAATGAATCTAATATATGGTCTGTAGCCACCACTAATCTGCGTATGAGAGTGTACATTTGTTTGCTAAAATATTTTACTGTATTTTCTGTTGACAGGAAGATTTTATATTTAAAAAACATTACGATTTTCAGTATATCCTTAGAGTCTATAGTCTGTACAGTTTAGGAAGAGCGCTGTGCGTCTTGGTTGTCGGCCAGCCCTTATAATCCCGTGGCAACTCTCCTCGCACCACTCGGCCTGGGAATTAGCCACATATTGCGTGCTTCAAAATGGAAATTTATTTAATTTATTTATAAAAATATCAATATAACAGCAGTTTAATTGAAATAAGAAATAAAAAAGTGCTGCCAAACACGAAACAAATTTATCACGAAATGAAATGTTTTGCTGATTTACATTACAAAATCAAATGTATAGGGTTTAATATATTATTAGTATATTGTACTATATGTGTTTTATTTACATATTGAACTGTACAAATAATTTCTTAATAATATTGTTTTATCCTTGGTACCATTTTAAAAAATTCTCCTTGTTTTTTAATGAAACTAAAATTATGTTGATACTTTTGGGAATAAATAAAATAGTTTTCCATTTTGAAGTGCACAATAGGTAACTATTGCCAGGCCAAGCGGCGGGAGGACGTTGACACAGGATTTAAGGCGGTCGGTCAGCCGGCCTGTAACTGAGGGCACAACGTTTTTTGGAAGCGTTACAGAACTGAATAATAAATTACCAGTTTATTCTCTTAATATACTTAACATGTGATGGCATATGTGACTTAACATATCAAATTGGGCAGAGAGTTACTAACTGGACATTAAACGGATGTTTGGACCGTGGGAGTTCTTCCTTACATAGACTTTTGGCTTGTCTTGCAACAAAATTTCAGTAATAAAATAAAGATATTCTAAAAAAATACTTAAAAACGAACTTATATTATTGAGAGAGGTTTAAATTTTTTTGTAATTCATCAGAAACTATATACACTATATAATTAATCAAACATTAAATACAAGATATAAGCAATAAATAAATTAAAACGTTTTAAGACAAAATAATCAATTTTGTTGATTAAAGACATTTCGATGTCCATGTCATCTCACATGGTGTATTAAAACTAAGTTAAAAAACCAAAACATTTTTTAGTTGGTTTTGTAATATACTCTCTGATGACTGTGCGGCAAGGTCATAGAAAGGCGTGAGAAGCGTTTAGGCTAACCTTGTTAATTGCTATTTTTTATATAACATTGTTAGTTTACTTACTGATTATATTTTGTATTGTGGTGTGTGGCGTTTGGTTGATAGAATTTATTGTATTATTATCAATATGCTCATTGTATTTAATTCCTAATCCTTTGACTACTAAATCTAAGCAAAGCAGACCCCGACTCAGGATTAACATACGATAAGATATTGCATTACTACTCAAAACAGTGGTATTGTTTTAGATTGAAGCGAAATTTTGTTTCGCAAGTAATTTATATGTTATACTTCGATTTAAAGTAGAATAGGAATGGGTTTGCGATAGGTTAGGGATGCGGTGTTGTCAGATCGAACGCTGTGACAGTCAACCCGCCGCTGCTAGCCGCTAATACCGTCAAGTGTAGCTTGTTGGTAAAATCATTCATTACCTTACTCATTTTTATGACATTTACTTCCCCAAAAAAGGCATTTTGTTTATTCTGAATTTCTAATCTTTTATTATAGCTGTTTCATTGAAAAACTGTTTTCTCGTATAATAAGGTGTGACGTATCTCTCATAAATACCACTTAATTATTAAACCAAGTTAATTCAGAAATTGAAAAAAGTATCTGATTAATGATATATAACATGCAACAGTTATTTAATTACCATCTTGTATAATAAAATATTATTCATGCATATAGGTTAGAGCTTTGCAGTAATTGCACAAACAAAAATGTAGTAATACGATGAAAGTTTCACTTTCATTTAATTTAATTCATTTACACACAAAAATACGCATTAAATATATACACTTTCTGCATTAAATAGCTACACAATAATACATAAAGTGTGTAATGTATTATATTTATAATAACTAACACACAAATAAACTATAACTGTCAATAGGAGCTCATGAACTGATTAATGAAAATAAGAGTCAATGACCAAAATACAAGAACGTCCAAACGTCTGCATTTATTGTACGTCTGGCATAATATTGTCAGCAACAAATGTCAGCTATCAAGGCTATAAATACACTAGAACGTGATATAATCATTATCTATGTCTGCGTTTACATTACTGATCAGTATTGCTTTGTAAAACACATGACACAAGAGCAAAACATTCCCAGTTAACTCGGTATAGTAATTTATAACAAACGCATTTTCCGAGTCAAGTCCGGTAGTAAGTTGAATGGTTAAAACATTAAAATCAAACTCTAGTTACAATAGTGTTTTAGTTATTATTACTGTGTATTTCGTTTTTGGGGATGTATAGAAGGTCGTTCTCTTTTATTCACACTACCGTTTTCAGACATTATAAAAGTCTATAAGGATTGAGACAGTAAAGTCTTGAAAAAGGCTGTTAAAGGAAGCAAAACTCAAATTACAAAACGAAACACGCTCTCCCACTAGTAAATCGCTCAGCCACAGCCAAAATGAAACTGAGCGACGAACAGAAGTTTAAAGTCGACTTGGCAACAAGGCTCGCACAAGCAGCAAGATTAGGATATCTCATTCGCCGAGACGGCCGTAGTCCCCACTCCCTCTGGCCGATTTCACCTACGTAGAATTCTATTCTGTTTTAAATCAAGCCATAGTACTTAACCGTGACGCGATTAACCGCGGTGCCGAAAAGATTTCCATTCTTGTATAGTTCTATTTCCTACAACTATTTCCAACTGTGGCGACCACGACAAAATTAGAAAATAAGGATGAATGTAAACAGATATTTATGTTTTGTAGGTGTATTAAGAACGGGTTAGGCACGTGATGGAAACAAAAGATGTTACGTCCCTCATTATTGGGGGCCAATATCTGTTGCTTAGGCTCACTAGAAATTGGTTTAGTAAGGTTTCGAAGTGTTGCCGTTGACGTATTCCGGTATAAAGTAATAGTCTAAGTGTCCGTGCCTAAGCCCTCCTATTCTTAATATAAGTACGAAAATAAATAAAGTTAATTTAACAGTGAACCATAGTGTATATGATAATACGAAATAAACTACCTTGATTCCCAAACAACTATATACATGTTAATTCTAGAAATGTAACGACTGAATACTATATTTTAGCTACTGATGACGTAAGAAATATGAATTGTTATAAACTAGGTTAAGACGTTTTTTCAAGATTTTGAAGAAAAACAATGCTTGTAAAGACGGCTTCCTACGTGGAAGAGGGGCTTAGGCAAGAATAGCCTCCAGGTGTTGTGTTTCTTGTAGAAGTAAATATGGACTTTCATAGATAAAATATAAAGGTTTACAGAAGATATATGTCAACAGAAGTATTGTATTGTCTCTGCGGTACTGTATCCCTATGGTATTACAATATATTATACTCTGTAAAGTCGGAAGTGCTCTGTGCCTCCGGCTGCCGGCTGACCGGCTCTTTATAAACCCGTCAACAGTCCTTTCGCTTCTTGCCCTGGCAATAAGTCACCTATTGTGTACTTCGTAGTGAAAACTTTGATTTACTCGATTTTCGAAAATTTTATTTATTCACAAAAATAATTATCAAATTATAGTTTCATTGAAAGGAGAATAATAAATAAAGATAAATGATGCCAAAACGAAACAATTTTATTAAGAAATTAACTGTATGGGTTTAACTGAATAAATAAAAAACCACTAAATACAATACAAAAACCTTTTATTTTATTACAGTTACTTTATATACATTTTGATTAAATGGTAATCATCGTGAGAAGCACTATTTAAAATTCTGATAATATATACAGTAATAACTAAAAATACAATTTTAAATAGTATTTTTGATGATGATGATGATTAACATGTAATTGAAACGTACATAAAGTAATTGCAATAAAATAAAAGAATTTATATTGTGGCTAGGGGGATTATATTTATCCAGTATAAATAGTTCACAGTGAGCAGAAATTTATTGATGTATATGGTTTATTATAATGTTACTAAAACATAACTGCTACTTTAGACAGTTTTACTATATTTTATTATTATTAAATTATGTTTCCATCACCTTTAACCGAGCACACAACCAGGGATTTGTTATGGGGGGGGGGATAATTTGCATTTCACTGTTTGAGTCTTTAATCAATGGTCATATATTTTTTTTTTTTTTTTATCACTCTACCCTCAACTGTTCAGAAAGTTCTCGGAAACATTTTAATTGATACAAAGTACCTGTAATTATAAATGATACCTGCATATTTTACAGGTAAGAATGTACGTTTTCAGACTAGGAATAATGTGCACCTAGTTGCTAAAGTATTTAGTCTATAGTCTAGCCTTTTTATTCAAGAAAATTCTCAGGCTTGTACTTGTCATAAGGATATAATGTATGTAATCTTTTACTGGTGGGAATGTACATTTTACGACTAGCCATGATGTACGCTTTGTTGTTAGAGTCTTTAGTCAATGGTCTAGACTTTTTATTTATGACAATTCTCGGACTTATACATGTCACAAGCAGATAATGTGTGTAATGTTTTACAAATGGGAATGTACGTTTTACGACTAGGCATGATGTGCGCTTTGTTGTTAGAGTCTTTAGTCAATATTCTAGCCTTTTTATTTAAGAAAATTCTCGGGCTTGTACTTGTCACAAGGAGATAATGTGTGTAATGTTTTACAGGTGGGAATGTACGTTTTACGACTAGGAATATTGTAACCTTTGTTGTTAGAGTCTTCAGTCAATGGTCTAGCCTTTTTATTTATGACAATTCTCGGACTTGTACATGTCACAAGGAGATTATGTGTGTAATGTTTTATATTTGGGAATGTACATTTTACGACTAGGCATGATGGGCACCATATTGTTAGAGTGTTTAGTCAATAGTCTAGCTTTTTTATTTATGACAATTCTCGGACTTGTACATGTCACAAGGAGATTATGTGTGTAATGTTTTACATTTGGGAATGTACATTTTACGACTAGGCATGATGGGCACCATATTGTTAGAGTGTTTAGTCAATAGTCTAGCTTTTTTATTTATGACAATTCTCGGACTTGTACATGTCACAAGGAGATTATGTGTGTAATGTTTTACATTTGGGAATGTACATTTTACGACTAGGCATGATGGGCACCATATTGTTAGAGTGTTTAGTAAATAGTCTAGCGTTTTTATTTATGACAATTCTCGGACTTGTACATGTCACAAGGAGATTATGTGTGTAATGTTTTACATTTGGAAATGTACATTTTACGACTAGGCATGATGGGCACCATATTGTTAGAGTGTTTAGTCAATAGTCTAGCTTTTAAAATTAAGAAAATTCTCGGGCTTGAACTTGTCATAAGGGGATAATGTGTGCGATCTTTTACAGGCTAGAATATACATTTTACGGCTAGGAATAATGTGCACCTTGTTGTTAGAGTCTTGATTCAATGGTCTAGCCTTTTTATATATGAGAATTCTCGGACTTGTACATGCCCCAAGGAGATAATGTGTGTAATGTTTTACAGGTCGGAATGTACATTTTACGACTAGGCATCTGTGCACCTTATTGTTAGAGTGTTTAGTCAATAGTCTAGCTTTTTATATTAAGAAAATTCTCGGGCTTGTACTTGTCATAAGGAGATAATATGTGCGATCTTTTACAGGCAGGAATGTACATTTTACGGCTAGGAATAATGTACATCTTATTGTTAGAGTCTTTAGTCAATGGTTTAGCCTTTTTATTTTAGAAAATTCTTGGGCTTGTACTTGTCAGAAGGAGATAATGTGTGCGATTTTTTACAGGTGGGAATGTACGTTTTTCGATTAGGAATAATGTGCATTAGAGTTTTTAGTCAATGGTATAGCTCTTTTACTTAAGAAAATTCTCGGACTTGTACATGTCACAAGAGATAATAAGTATAATGTTTTACAGGTGGGAATGTACGTTTTTCGATTGGGAATAATGTGCACTTTGTTGTCAGAGCCTTTAGTTAATGGTCTTACAGCAGGAGCTGCAATTCACGTCCTAACGTCTCAGATAAAGGACCTATTTGGAATGGAAGTAGAAAGATTTACAGGAAAATTTCAACTAGTTTACGTAAGTAGTGCATCATCAACTGTATGGTTTGTTAGAAAAGCTGTGAGTATTGAAACTGTAAGAAGTCCATCCTACCTGACTACCTCCTTCATAAAGTCGAAAGGTGACTTATTGTTCCCTTGTATTGCTCGTACAAAACTTTAATTTTTATACATACATACCAACCAGGTTTAGCCCTTTTACATTGTTTAAAGGACATTTAAAATAAGCTTAGTGTACTCTGGACGTTTCTGTTTTAACATAGACTTGAAAGCGTATTGTTGTCGTACAATATTATACCAGAAATGAGATATGAATTAGTTAATTTTCATACTGTTCTAGTCTGTTTAATTTATAGCCTTTGTTGGCCATAATATACAGACATAGCAACACACATAAAAATGACATCCTAAATGAACAAACACGGTACAGATCACAAATACTCTTCGATCACATCACTTCTAACTTTCAAAAAAATGGTACCGAGGAAGCACAACTGCAGCATTCCTAGCGGCAAAAATACGAGGCTGAAAAGGTCGTAAGACGAAAACGTTTCCTCCAAGTGTAAGGTAACAATTTAACAACTTTTAGTTAACAAAAGGTCTGGTCGCAAATCATAGCAAAAGTTTAATAAGTAATTTACAACCAGATCGTCTTGAACAGCAACATGATTTCGAAAGATACAGGTAATAGGTGATCTAATAGATATATTTCAGGCTGAGTGGTCCAGCAGACATCTGCGAGTTGGAAACCACTGTTTGGAATCACCACAATTGGAGATTTCCTAAAATATTTATTACTTGTGTAGAAGCAATAAAGGAAAGCAAAAGAAATTACCTTCCCACGGTAAAAAGCAGGTAGTCAGACAATGGCCTATTCATGTTCCTATTAATCTTTATTAGGGCAGAAATTTAATTTTCTTTTCATATTTTTCAGACGTATATCAATATTATCGGCAATCTTGACAAAGTGAACATAGCTACATGCATCGTATCGCTAGCAACGATATCTATATTAATAATGAACAACCATATAATTAAGGTAAATAAAATTAATGTTTTAAAATTAGTGAAAATAATATTTTATCTTTCATAATCTCCATTGGAAATGTTTTTTAAATAATCAATTGTTTTTATTATATTTGTTTAAATTTATACAAATACAAAAGCAAAAGTAGTTTATATATATATACGTGTTGTAATATTTGAAGGTGGTTGGGCTTTATTCACACAAATGCAATGCTAACTCACACAAATTTGTTGTCCAAATCTAATTAAAATGATTTGCCAGCTAGTGAGACTACTATTTTAATAAAATCACTGTAGTAGATTTTAAATTATTTTATTAAATTGGGTTTTTATTTTAGCGGGATTTATACGACGAAATTAACAAATAAAAGTTAAAAATTCAAAACGTCCAATGAATTACTGAGACGGACTAGCATGCCATAAACATCCTTGTGTGTGACCAACGCGTTTGTGTATGTAAATCCTAACATTTCTACATCTATACATATAGTAGTCCTATTATAGATCTATCATCATTCATGTGTGTGTGTGTGTGTGTGTGTGTGTGTGTGTGTGTGTGTGTGTGTGTGTGTGTGTGTGTGTATGTGTGGGTGTGTGTATATGTGTGTGTGTGTGTGTGTGTGGGTGTGTGTGTGTATGTGTGTATGTGTTGGTGTGTGTATATGTGTGTGTGTGTGTGTGTGTGTGTGTGTGTGTGTGTGTGTGTGTGTGTGGGTGTGTGTGTGTGTGTGTATGTGTTGGTGTGTGCATATGTGTGTGTGTGTGTGTGTGTGTGTGTGTTGGTGTGTGTGTTGGTGTGTGTGTGTGTGTGTGTGTGTGTGTGTGTGTGTGGGTGTGTGTGTTGGTGTGTGTGTGTGTGTGTGTGTGTGTGTGTGTGTGTGTGTGTGTGTGTGTGTGTGTGTGTGTGTGTGTGTGTGTGTGTGTGTGTGTGTGTGTTGGTGTGTGGGTGTGTGTGTTGGTGTGTGTGTGAGTTTGTGTGTGTGTGTGTGTGTGTGACCGCGTGCGCGTGTGTGTGTGTGCGTGTGCATATGTGTGTGTGTGTGTGTGTGTATGTGTGTTATCCGCGTGTGTGTGTTTGTTTGTGTAGGTGCGTGTTTATGTGTGTGTGTGTGTGCGCGTGCGCGCGCGCGCGTATGCGTGTGTGTATGACGCTTGGTAATCTGATAGCGAATAACCCTACGCTGCTATCTTTTGTCAAACGATTTTGCTATAGTTTATTAAATATTGTTTTCAGGTTTATTTTACACTTATTTTTTATCTTTAAAGTCAGTTGAATTTTTTCATTTTCGAAAAAACTGTGTTAAGCTTAGGTTTATATTCTTTCAACCCATTACCACACGTCCCATACTGATACATTTCACCGCTATTTTCTTTTCTTTACTTGTTTCAGCCATGGGTGAGCCAGAGGTCAGTGATACCAGTTCCTATTGAGCTGATTGCCATATTGGTTGGCACTTACGCATCTTCCTTTTGGGAGGTTACGGATACATACGGCATACCAACAGTCGGAGATATAGCAACTGGGTATGCTTAACAATTTCTTTCTTAATTGTGTTTGCATTATACATTACTATTTATTTTAAATAAATAAACCTCCTGACTACTAACATTTCTAATAAAATCCTAATGTATATTTTGATTATAAAATAATGAAATTCAGAAGAAATTACAATAATAATAATAATAATAATGATAATAATGAAGTTTTTCCTATATAATATACTTTGGATGTAGATGCTTTGCAAATCGAAATGTACATTAGAATTTAAATAAAAAGTGTTTCGATTTAAGATGTTTTATTTATTTAAAATAAAAAAGTTATACCACAGTTGGTTCAAGTTGTTATATTACATAATAATGTTTATATATACTTTTTATATGTAGTTAGAAAATCATAAAAACGTTATAGTAACCTATTTGGTAAAAACAAAAAATCATACATTTTGTTTTGTATCAGTAAATACGAAAGATTTGGAAAGGTAATAGAAAAAATTGAAAATCCTTAATTCTTAATCTAAGAGAAGTTATTGTCCGTGATGTTTTCTAGTTGCTTCTGAAACTGAACCGATATAAGTAAACCAAATAAAATAAAACCATTTTTTTACAACGATCACACATGTACCTATAAACACGTTCGCCTCTGGTAGAGAATGCCAGGAACTGAATAGTCAAGCAACACGTGCGCTTACTTCATGATATTGTGGTACCGACACACACGTAGCTATAAACACGTTCGCCGAGGACGACTTCATATTACACCACAGGTAGAGAACGCCAGGAGCTGACTCGTCAAGCAACACATGCTCCTACGTCATAATATCGTGGTACCGACAGACATGTAGCTATAAACACGTTCGCCGAGGACGACTTCATATTACACCACAGGCAGAGAACGCCAGGAGCTGACTCGTCAAGCAACACATGCGCCTACGTCATAATATCGTGGTACCGACACACATGTACCTATAAACACGTTCGCCGAGGACGACTTGATATTACACCACAGGTAGAGAACGACAGGAGCTGACTCGTCAAGCAACACATGCGCCTACGTCATAATATCGTGGTACCGACACACATGTACCTATAAACACGTTATCTGAGGACGACTTGATATTAAAACACAGGTAGAAAACGCCAGGAGCTGACTCGTCAAGCAACACATGCTCCTACGTCATAATATCGTGGTACCGACACACATGTACCTATAAACACGTTCGCCGAGGACGACTTCATATTACACCACAGGTAGAGAACGCCAGGAGCTGACTCGTCAAGCAACACATGCTCCTACGTCATAATATCGTGGTACCGACACACACGTAGCTATAAACACGTTCGCCGAGGACGACTTCATATTACACCACAGGTAGAGAACGCCAGGTGCTGACTCGTCAAGCAACACATGCGCCTACGTTATGATATAGTGGTACCGACACACATGTACCTATAAACACGTTTGCCGAGGACGACTTGATATTATACCACAGGTAGAGAACGCCAGGAGCTGACTCGTCAAGCAACACATGCGCCTACGTTATGATATAGTGGTACCGACACACATGTACCTATAAACACGTTATCTGAGGACGACTTGATATTACACCACAGGTAGAGAACGCCAGGAGCTGACTCGTCAAGCAACACATGCGCCTACGTTATGATATAGTGGTACCGACACACATGTACCTATAAACACGTTATCTGAGGACGACTTGATATTACACCACAGGTAGAGAACGCCAGGAGCTGACTCGTCAAGCAACACATGCGCCTACGTTAAGATATAGTGGTACCGACACACATGTACCTATAAACACGTTCGCCGAGGACGACTTGATATTATACCACAGGTAGAGAACGCCAGGAGCTGACTCGTCAAGCAACACATGCGCCTACGTTATGATATAGTGGTACCGACACACATATACCTATAAACACATTATCTGAGGACGACTTGATATTAAGCCACAGGTAGAGAACGCCAGGAGCTGACTCGTCAAGCAACACATGCGCCTACGTTATGATATAGTGGTACCGACACACATGTACCTATAAACACGTTATCTGAGGACGACTTGATATTACACCACAGGTAGAGAACGCCAGGAGCTGACTCGTCAAGACACACATGCGCCTACGTTATGATATAGTGGTACCGACACACATGTACCTATAAACACGTTATCTGAGGACGACTTGATATTACAACACAGGTAGAGAACGCCAGGAGCTGACTCGTCAAGCCACACATGCGCCTACGTTATGATATAGTGGTACCGACACACATGTACCTATAAACACGTTATCTGAGGACGACTTGATATTACACCACAGGTAGAGAACGCCAGGAGCTGACTCGTCAAGCAACACATGCGCCTACGTTATGATTTAGTGGTACCGACACACATGTACCTATAAACACGTTATCTGAGGACGACTTGATATTACACCACAGGTAGAGAACGCCAGGAGCTGACTCGTCAAGCAACACATGCGCCTACGTTATGATATAGTGGTACCGACACACATGTACCTATAAACACGTTATCTGAGGACGACTTGATATTACACCACAGGTAGAGAACGCCAGGAGCTGACTCGTCAAGCAACACATGCGCCTACGTTATGATATAGTGGTACCGACACACATGTACCTATAAACACGTTATCTGAGGACGACTTGATATTACACCACAGGTAGAGAACGCCAGGAGCTGACTCGTCAAGCACACATGCGCCTACGTTATGATATAGTGGTATCGACACACATGTACCTATAAACACGTTATCTGAGGACGACTTGATATTACACCACAGGTAGAGAACGCCAGGACCTGACTCGTCAAGCAACACATGCGCCTACGTTATGATATAGTGGTACCGACACACATGTACCTATAAACACGTTATCTGAGGACGACTTGATATTACACCACAGATAGAGAACGCCAGGAGTTGTCTCGTCAAGCAACACATGCGCCTACGTTATGATATAGTGGTACCGACACACATGTACCTATAAACACGTTATCTGAGGACGACTTGATATTACACCACAGGTAGAGAACGCCAGGAGCTGACTCGTCAAGCAACACATGCGCCTACGTCATGGTTCTAGTATTGTTGTACCGACACACATGTACCTATAAACACGTTATCTGAGAACGACTTGATATTAAGCCACAGGTAGAGAACGCCAGGAGCTGACTCGTCAAGCAACACATGCGCCTACGTTATGATATAGTGGTACCGACACACATGTACCTATAAACACGTTATCTGAGGACGACTTGATATTAAGCCACAGGTAGAGAACGCCAGGAGCTGACTCGTCAAGCAACACATGCGCCTACGTTATGATATAGTGGTACCGACACACATATACCTATAAACATGTTATCTGAGGACGACTTGATATTAAGCCACAGGTAGAGAACGCCAGGAGTTGTCTCGTCAAGTAACACATGCGCCTACGTTATGATATAGTGGTACCGACACACATGTACCTATAAACATGTTATCTGAGGACGACTTGATATTAAGCCACAGGTAGAGAATGCCAGGAGCTGTCTCGTCAAGCAACACATGCGCCTACGTCATGGTTCTTGTATTGTTGTACCGACACACATGTACCTATAAACACGTTATCTGAGAACGACTTGATATTAAGCCACAGGTAGAGAACGCCAGGAGCTGACTCGTCAAGCAACACATGCGCCTACGTTATGATATAGTGGTACCGACACACATATACCTATAAACACGTTATCTGAGAACGACTTGATATTAAGCCACAGGTAGAGAACGCCAGGAGCTGACTCGTCAAGCAACACATGCGCCTACGTCATGGTTCTTGTATTGTTGTACCGACACACATGTACCTATAAACACGTTCGCCGAGGACGACTTGTTATTACGCCACAGGTAGAAAACGCCAGGAGCTGATACTTCAAGAAACACACGCTCCTTCGTGGTATTATTGTTGTACCGACACACATGTACCTACAAACACGTTCGCCGAGGACGACTTGTTATTACGCCACAGGTAGAAAACGCCAGGAGCTGATACTTCAAGAAACACACGCTCCTTCGTGGTATTATTGTTGTACCGACACACATGTACCTACAAACACGTTCGCCGAGGACGACTTGTTATTACGCCACAGGTAGAGAACGCCAGGAGCTGACACCTCAAGCAACTCATGCAACTTCGTGATGCTATTGTGGCACCGACACACATGTACCTATAAATACGTTTTTTTTAAGACGAAGTGATATCAAGTACAATGGTAGGAAGCGCCAGGAGCTGACACCTCAAGCAACTAATGCAACTTCGTGATGCTATTGTGGTACCGACACACATGGACCTATAAACACGTTTTCTTAAGACGAAGTGATATCAAGTACAATGGTAGGAAGCGCCAGGAGCTGACACCTCAAGCAACACATGCAACTTCGTGATGCTATTGTGGTACCGACACACATTTACCTATAAGCACGTTTTCTTAAGACGAAGTGATATCAAGTACAATGGTAGGAAGCGCCAGGAGCTGACACCTCAAGCAACTCATGCAACTTCGTGATGCTATTGTGGTACCGACACACATGGACCTATAAACACGTTTTCTTAAGACGAAGTGATATCAAGTACAATGGTAGGAAGCGCCAGGAGCTGACACCTCAAGCAACACATGCAACTTCGTGATGCTATTGTGGTACCGACACACATGTACCTATAAACACATTTTCTTAAGACGAAGTGATATCAAGTACAATGGTAGGAAGCGCCAGGAGCTGACACCTCAAGCAACTCATGCATCTTCGTGATGCTATTGTGGTACCGACACACATGGACCTATAAACACGTTTTCTTAAGACGAAGTGATATCAAGTACAATGGTAGGAAGCGCCAGGAGCTGACACCTCAAGCAACACATGCAACTTCGTGATGCTATTGTGGTACCGACACACATGTACCTATAAACACATTTTCTTAAGATGAAGTGATATCAAGTACAATGGTAGGAAGCGCCAGGAACTGACACCTCAAGCAACTCATGCAACTTCGTGATGCTATTGTGGTACTGACACACATGGACCTATAAACACGTTTTCTTAAGACGAAGTGATATCAAGTACAATGGTAGGAAGCGCCAGGAGCTGACACCTCAAGCAACTCATGCAACTTCGTGATGCTATTGTGGTACCGACACACATGTACCTATAAGCACGTTTTCTTAAGACGAAGTGATATCAAGTACAATGGTAGGAAGCGCCAGGAGCTGACACCTCAAGCAACTCATGCAACTTCGTGATGCTATTGTGGTACCGACACACGTGTACCTATAAGCACGTTTTCTTAAGACGAAGTGATATCAAGTATAATGGTAGGAAGCGCCAGGAGCTGGCACCACAAGCAACTCATGCAACTTCGTGATGCTATTGTGGTACCGACACACATGTACCTATAAGCACGTTTTCTTAAGACGAAGTGATATCAAGTACAATGGTAGGAAGCGCCAGGAGCTGGCACCTCAAGCAACTCATGCAACTTCGTGATGCTATTGTGGTACCGACACACATGGACCTATAAATACGTTTTTTTAAGACGACGTGATATCAAGTACAATGGTAGGAAGCGCCAGGTGCTGACACCACAAGCAACACATGCAACTTCGTGATGCTATTGTGGTACCGACACACATGGACCTATAAATACGTTTTTTTAAGACGAAGTGATATCAAGTACAATGGTAGGAAGCGCCAGGAGCTGACACCTCAAGCAACTCATGCAACTTCGTGATGCTATTGTGGTACCGACACACATGGACCTATAAACACGTTTTCTTAAGACGAAGTGATATCAAGTACAATGGTAGGAAGCGCCAGGAGCTGACACCTCAAGCAACTCATGCAACTTCGTGATGCTATTGTGGTACCGACACACATGTACCTATAAACACATTTTCTTAAGACGAAGTGATATCAAGTACAATTGTAGGAAGCGCCAGGAGCTGACACCTCAAGCAACTCATGCAACTTCGTGATGCTATTGTGGTACCGACACACAGGTACCTATAAGCACGTTTTCTTAAGACGAAGTGATATCAAGTACAATGGTAGGAAGCGCCAGGAGCTGACACCTCAAGCAACTCATGCAACTTCGTGATGCTATTGTGGTACCGACACACATGTACCTATAAGCACGTTTTCTTAAGACGAAGTGATATCAAGTACAATGGTAGGAAGCGCCAGGAGCTGGCACCTCAAGCAACTCATGCAACTTCGTGATGCTATTGTGGTACCGACACACATGGACCTATAAACACATTTTCTTAAGACGAAGTGATATCAAGTACAATGGTAGGAAGCGCCAGGAGCTGACACCACAAGCAACACATGCAACTTCGTGATGTTATTTTGGTACCGACACATATGTACCTATAAACACATTTTCTGAGAGCGACGTGGTATCATGGCACTGGTAGAGAACACCAGGAGCTGATACTTGAAGCAACACATGCTCCTTCGTGGTGGAATTGTTGTACCGACACACATGTAGCTATAATTACGTTTGCGAAGGACGACTTGTTATTACGCCACAAGTAGAGAACACCAGGAGCTGATACTTGAAGCAACACATGCTCCTTCGTGGTGGAATTGTTGTACCGACACACATGTAGCTATAATCATGTTTGCGAAGGACGACTTGTTATTACGCCACAAGTAGAGAACGCCAGGAGCTGATACTTTTAGCAACACATGCGGCTTCGTGATGTCATTGTGGTACCGTCACACATGGACCTATAAATACGTTTTTTTAAGACGACGTGACATAAAGGGTAATAGGATGGATTGCCAGGAGCAGACACCTCAAGCAAAACATGCGCCTTCGTGATGTTATTGTGGTACCGAGACATATGTACCTATAAACATATTTGCTGAGAGCGACGTGGTATCATGCCACTGGTAGAGAACACCAGGAGCTAATACTTGAAGCAACAAATGCTCCTTCGTGGTGGTATTGTGGTACCGACACACATGTAGCTATAAACACATTTTCCGAGGACGACGTGATTTCAAGGGCAACAGTAAGGAGCGCCTGAAACTCCAAGCAACATATGCACGTTCGTGATGTTATTGTTAAACACTTAACAAGAAAACGACGTGTTTCTTCAAGCAACGACGAAAATAGATAACGAGAAACCCTCGTTTGTTGTTTTAGGGACGAGAAACTTTAATGTGAAGTAATGGGTTAAGAAATATTCAGTAGTATAGGCTTACACTCTATTATAACTGCCTATAGTACCCATAAATTAAATAGGGCTATGTAATCATGTAGCATACTTGGTTTGCTTCTTCGTTTTTTTTATTCTTCCTTTAATAATTATTTTATCTTTATCTACTAATTGTTTGTTGTATTACAATAATAGCATGTAAAGTACTGTACAAGCAGCTCTACATTACATTTTAAATGTTTCCATAAACGTAATCTGTGGCTTTGTATTTAATACTGTATTACATACAGGTTTGATTATACGAACACTTTCCTGTCTCAATTATTTCGGATAATCGACTCATGTACAGTTAATAACTTATTTATTTACAACACAGGGCGTCAGTGCAATGGTATTACAGTAGAGTTTATAAAACTTGACCCTCGAAAACTCGACATTCCGTACAACCCGACACGTCTGAGAATAAGCAAATCTCATTCTCTCTCTGACCACCGGCGGGTAGCTTGTGAAAAGGGGGTTAAAGGAAGTGCGACGGCCTCTCTATTGTTATTGTCAGTGCATTACTTATTTACTATACCCTATTACTTGATTTTTAACTAAGTGGTAATATTATTTGTTTATTTTGTTTCATTGGCAATCATAATTGTTGTGATTATTCTATTTTTTCAAACAAGACAAAATTTTGTAAGCTTTTATCTAATACTCAGCCTATTTTAAACAGCATTAAAACATTAGACGTAAAAATAGGTTGTTTATGTCGTCATAATTAATTTAACTTGTAAATTAAATACATTAAATTAAATATATTACACACGTTGGCAAACAAATTTGTGTTTTGTTTCATTTTTTACGTGAATTCTGGCCAACTCGTCATTCATGAAACTCGACAAACTTTATGTTCACATTTTGTTGAGTTTTGAGTAGTGGAAAATAGTTTTTATGCTAGTTCAATCATCTGATCCTAGAGTCGTAATAACATATTTGTCAATTACGTATTACGTCAATACGTAAAGCAGAACAGTTGACTGCGCGTTTCTTTTTTCCGCGGAGAGGATCGCAATCAGGCGTTAAATCGAGCAGCAATCACTCATTTTGGGCGATCCGTGGACAGCAGTGAGTAGGGGATTTAGTGATTGAACCATCGCAAAAACGATTGCCTTTTAATAGCATTTCATTAACAACCTGTGGTATGTTTCGACTCTGCATGAGTCATCATTAAAACAGTGTGAGTTGGATAAGCATTATACTTCTGGGCAATGACCAAGTCGCAGAAATAATGAATTTTTAGCACCAGGTTATTATATTAATATTTTATCGCTTAATTGCTATTATAATTCAAACTCTTTATTACAATAAAATCTCCCCAATTACAATCACTAAAGAGTTTTATTTAAACATATTTAAATACAATTAATTTATTTGGAATTCTACAATGACTGTGCTTTACCTATAAATGGTTGTGAGAAAACGAAAACAAAGCCTTTATCTTCATTGGCAACGCATAAAGCTAAGGAGCTTTAATTCAAAGATTTGAGTTCCTCATTGTTCAGCATTAATTAGATAACTTCTGAATGTGAAAAGCGAAGCGAATTAACCGCCGTCGCATTACGTTTGATCACTTTCAGAGCCTGCCTCTGGCTTTTGCATTCTACTTAGTATAATTGCATTTAAAATACTAAGAGATCGAATTTCATCTACGCAGTCAACGATGAGCCAATTTAGCGGCGTATGAAGATTGAATTCCTCTTACTGGATACAAAAGAGGAATCCTTTTTTTAAAAAAAAGCAAAGGAAAATATCCGCTCTAATAAATATTTCGAAATCTTTATATATTGTGTTCGCGAATAACCTAGATAGTAATAGGGGCAGATCCAGTCAAAGGGCTTTGGGAACCAGGTAGTTATTTCTCATCATTCAATACACACTTTTCACTAGAGAATTAACTTTTTTTATGTTTATTGTTAGACTAGTTAAGCTAGCCGCGGACATTTATTTAAATTTATATTAATCACTTAAACAATAGTTTATGACTATCCGAACTTTGAATTTAGTAAATTTGTTAAAAAGTACTGAGACAGAACGTTTTCCGTGATGTGCCGATCTTCATCAGTGTTTTCTGCTTGGAGATGTTGGGTCAAGAGATGGCGGTTTTAAAGGTGGGTTTTCGATAGAATCCAAGAGTATGTGCGGTTTGTATTGTGTTTGCTTTTTTAATATGTTTGTACTTTGTGTTTTTGTGTGTCTGTAAATTTCATATTGTTCTAGTGTGTTGAGATGTGGTCCTTTTTTGTTGATGTGTAGGATTTCTAGGTTAGTGTAAAAGTCTGTGTATTTGTGTCCTGTATCTTTTATGTGGTTGTAAAATGTTGAGTTGATGCTGTATTTGTGTTCCTCGATTCTTTGTTTAAAGCTGCGACCTGTTTGCTAATATAGAATTTGTTACATTCGTCGCAGTACAGTTTGTATACGCCTGGTGCTTGTAGTTTGTACTATAACTTGTTATTAGTTTTGTATGCTATTTCGTATCCTATTTTTTTGACCACACCTATTTTACAACCACATAAAAGATACAGGACACAAAAACACAGACATTAACCATAACTTAAAAAATTCTACACGTCAACAAAAAAAGACCACATTTCAACACACTAGAACAATATGAAATTTACAGACACACAAAAACACAAAGCACAAACATATTAAACGAACAAACACAATACAAATCACACATACTCTTTGATACTATCGAAAACCTACCTTTAAAACCGTCACCGCTTGACCCAACATCTCCAAGCAGAAGACACTGATGAAGATCGGCACATAGCGATCGAAAACGTTCTGTCTGAGTAAGTTTTAACAAATTTACTAAGTTCAAAGTTCGGATAGTTATAAACTATTGTTTAAGTGATTAATAAGATTCACCGAACGTGATGGACTATAAAATTCAAGAATTAAATTTGTAGCTTGGGCTATATCAGCGATCTTCAATAGGATTTCTTAGAGAGAAAAATAGTTTGAATAAGTTTTCCTCAGAGCCACTTGAATAAGAGACATTAAATAGCTTGCAAACAGTATGATTATAACATAAGTTTGTTACATAAATAAAATAAATGTAAACTTTTTTGCATATAAAAGTGCGGGGAATTGTACTTTATTTCACTAAGGTTACCTGAATTTCTTAATAATTTGAAGCCGATGGACGAAATGTTTCGCAGCTTTGTAATATGGAATATATGTTAGTAGGTTGGGAAGAAATAGAATTTCTGAAAATGTTAAAAGCCGATGAGAAAGAAATGCATTCTCCGACCTGAAGATCACTGAGTTCCGTACATTAAAGACTTTTACGAACATTGTACCCGAAACAGGTTCAAGGTTGCTGTCAACTCATTTTATATGAAAACTATCCTAAGGTTATACAATTATAACTTTCTTATAGGAGTTTGCAAACTAATATGATTTCGGTTACAAAATTAGTCAATTTAAAGTAATGTTTGCATAGAGACTATTTGTAACACTCAAAGTGTTGATTCACTAGCATTAAAAAGATCAACACCTACGTATAACTAGCTAATGACTTTGTTGTTACACTAAAAATAATCGGTAAATCATTTGGTATAGAAAAGTGGTCCCTGCAGTTTGAAGAGGGCTAAAGACTATATCACCTTAGTGTCCTCCCCTCTATTTTTATTTTCACCTTTATCACACACTTGCTCATCGAAAATGACAATCAGCGCTCTCTAACGTCGGGTTACGTATCGTGAGAGTGGCTATATGTCAATGTAGTCAGTATCTTATCTCCCGAAAAAGCTGTCCTCATTTATTAAAAAAGCAAGTTCTACTATGGGTGTTTAGATATGCTATATATTTTTGCGTGTAGGTATAAAATGCATTTCGTTTTCAAAAATAATTTGAATAAATTCATTTTATGCTTTTGTTT